>CM030007.1:98088000-98425500 GCA_017639485.1 Pluvialis apricaria | reverse complement strand
TCTTAGAAGAAAGACATTTAGGCTGAAATAAAAAAAAATAAGCTCTACAAGTTCTAACACACACATACACAAAACACCCTTCCTTACACACTTTAATGAATTTTTACTGGCATTACAGTATTCTTCTGCAAGTGAATCTGTGGGACTGACTGCTAGATATTAATTTTGAAAGATCATATGGAAACAAAATATGGGTAATAATTACAACATGATGGCAATGTATTGTCAAAATAACTACAACATTCAGCTTCCCATGAAATATGCACATTCCTCCAACATGAAAAACAAAGTCACAACTTTTCACATTAAAGAAGCAACAAAAAGATGTACAAGTAATCCTTTTAAAACTTTTCTGCAAATGTAGGCAGCTGAGCAGTATGTAACTGCCCTCTTTCATTTATGATTATTCCCTTTATCCCGAAAGTAGTTAATTTAATACATAGATTTTTAACAATAAAAAGTAATAGGCGGGTTTAACCTATTCTAAGTTTAATTTGCACCTAGGTATTAACTTTAGGAAACAGAAAACGTGTTTACAAATGACAGACTTCAAACAGTGACTTGCTTTTCAAGCCTCCTTAGCGTACTCGGAGTAAACTGAAATTGGATACCTGAGTGGAGTTAGATAGTTGGTTTTTCCACGGCTCCTCTGCGCTGCTGGTCAGGTTTGTGCGGTTATGAGGTAGAGAGAGTGCGTTTCGCTGCAGGTAAGGCACGTTTCCATTACTTCCACTTTCTGTTATGTGATTATTGCCTATCAAAATAGTGTCTGTACTACCCAGCGTTCTTGCTGTGCTGCAGGGAATGGGGCCTGCTGGAAAGGGTCCATTAGCCATAGGCTGCCCGGGGCAGGCGGGACGGATTCCACGCTGAGCGACATTAGGCACTCTGGTTAGAGCAACCTGCGGCTGCTGACCAGAGACAGAGTTTGTAGGCAGTGATGAATCAGCTGTTGGCCCATTAGGAATTCCAGTAGATCGTACCTGTGCAACTCCTGTTTGTCTCATCTAACCGAAGATGAACAAAGCACAAGAACATTAGCGGCAGAATTTAAAAAGTAAAGATCGTACAAGGTTTGTGCACTGTATTGCACTGGTCAACTCCGATGTTATACTGATTTTAAGATCTTCAGAGTTGCTTTTGAGAAACAACGTGACTGTCATGCTCACGAACACACAGAGTGAATTTTAAGGTAAAGCTATCAGCACACTGTTCTTCTAGGCCCTTCCATTTGAATATTAGCATTTTACCACTGAAGTTGGACACTAAGAGATACAGAAGTTAATAGAGGAGGAGAGATATGCTGTAATATGGCTTACTACAACTACATATTTTTCAAGTCAGACTGCTTTTAGATGTGTCCACTCACTTTAGTTTGAAAGTGTGGCTTGAAAACTCTTACACTATCTGGTAGTCCTACAATAAAACACAGCTAAATCTGTTACGTTTCAACCAGTAAACCACAATTATACTTTATACAAAAAACCTGACTTAATGTTATGTTTTAAAGGGCATTAGACCTCTGTACAATAGACATTATTCAGAATTCAAGAAACATAACAGACACCATTACTGACAAAGGTTTTGTAGAAGAGAAAAATATTTCTGTTCTCACCTGCTGGTGTTGCTGCATCAAGACAAACTGACTCTCCAGCTGTTCCAGCATAAGTTTCTGTGCTGGATTTAGATTATTTCGGTTTGCACGCAGCTGTTCCAAGTGCTGAAAAAACAGCAGTACAGTTCAGAAACATTACAATTGCACGTGCTTTTTTATAACTTTCTTGCATACAATACTAAAAATTATCCGTGAAGACAAGACTCCTAAAGTTGAAAACGATTGAGACTTCTGTTGCAGACTCAAACATCTTTCCATACACTGCTATGTAACCAAACCTTCTTACTAGTTACTACAACTAAAGATACTTCTAAATTATTTGAGTGTATAAATATTATCACCACACTAAAATTAAGTGTACTGGTATTGTAAGAGAAAACTACATTCAAGTATAAGTATACAGAATTCTTATTACCATTATGTATTTTTTGACACCTTTTTGTACTGTGCTATTCTTTTATTAATACTCGTCAGCACGAAGTGAATTCAACCTATGGTCACAAATGAAAACTACTCCAAAAAATACTAAAAAACCCCCACCAAACCCAGAAGGCCATACAACTTAATTACAGAGAGCAGTATCTTAAGTTACGATACTGAACTCCTTTGCATCTAATAAATTTAAGTACCTATTACTGAAAATCTGATCTTTGTATCTATTTTAAACTACTCAGCACACACCATCATTCTAGCAGTAAGCTCGCCGCTGTTAAGTGGCATGACAGAAATGCTGAAATCGTGGAACACAAAAGCACTGAGAAGGAAGGGGCAGAAGTTGCGTTAAGCAAAAGGTGACATATAGATGTTTTTCTCCATGTTTTTTAAAATACTAAGCTACTTCACATCATTGTAAATCCTTTAAAAAAAAAACAACCAACTAAAACAAACCCAAACCCCAAACAAAAAACAACAAATAAACCAAACCAAGCCCCACCAAAACCAAACATAAATCTGGTTTCTTTTAGTTCCTTTCAGGTCTGCATGTATTATTCTTCCAGATCCTTCTCCTCGCCTTTGCTTTGATTATGATGTATTAGTAATACATAAATGGAACAGAAGTATGAGTATTAAATAGTGTAGTTCATTCTGCTTTGAACAATTGTGTTTGCAAACTATCAGCTAAAAAAAAAAAAAAAATCATTCAACATTGTCTGAAAAAGTGGTTAAAGATGGTTCATGCCAAACTCCCTGGATTAACAGCAGCTTCCATTCTGAAGTCCCTCTGTAGGGGACCGCAATGAATAAGACTAATTTATCTATCTCTGTGTATTATTGTGAGAGGGGAAAAAAGGGTCTCCATGGGAGTGCATGCACCAGGTACATGGAAGCCAAAAACAGTGCTCTTCAGTTGTTATTTTGCTTTTTAAAAAATGTCTAAATAGGGTAACAGGAATTGGAAAGACTGATGTAGCGCATATGTCAGCAGAGGCAACTCTGCACTTCTTTCCAGTGCAGAGGCTTTGTGGGCAGCACTGTTCTTGCTGCCCACCAATTCTGTGAAACCAACACCCATCCCTCCTCCACTGGCGTGTTGCAGCCCTGGCAGCTACTGTGTGGCCACAGCCCCTTCCCCTTCTGCTTTTGTGAGCTGAGCTACTTGGTGTGTGTTACTGTCCTTGTTTGAGGCAGAACACAATCAATTTACTTTTCAGTAATTTTACCATATCTATCCAAGTCTCTGAGCTGCCACTTTTAAAACGTTAACTTAGAAGATGCAATAAAGGTTTTATTCACTCTTGTCTTGTATCATATCTTTTTGGCTTTCCTATTCATATATGCTAGAACCTTGTCAAGCTATTGCCAGCAAATCAGTACACTGTACTTAGATAGAGAAGCCTACATAGATACTGCTTAGAGGACGAAGTTGGATCTGGAAAAAGGTGAAACTAAAAAGGTGGAAAAGTAGTAGGATATAAAATCAGAAGAGAGAAATAATAAGAACGCATGAAGAGAGAAAGATACAGAAGAGTGATTAGGGAGGACCAAAGGGGTGGGGAGGTGGGGGGGAGAGGGAGAGAAAAATTATGCGGCATAATAAAGCCCATATTGTTCGGATAGAGAAACAGCTGAAGAACTATATTGGAGTTGAGGGGAACACTGCTCAGTCAATCAGAATGCCTTCTGTCTCTGCAGTGCGTTCCCTTCTATTTTTCCTTGCATCCAAAGCAGTATCTGTGATACATGGGTAAGAGTCTCCAGCTAGGCCTGATTTTCAAAATACTGCTGAAGCTCACTGCAAGCCCTAATAAGCTGAAGAGACAACAAAACATCATAACAAAAAAGACCCGAAACAAGATTTCAAAAATAAAATCTAGCATTTCATATAACTATATTAGATGACATAAAATACAGAAAAGCAGTACCAGATTTCATTTGAGTATTTGCATTTTGTAGAATGTGCACGTTTACACAATTTGATACAAGAAGCTACCTCAGAGGAAAAAGAGGATATTACAATACTTCTACAACTCCTTCAATATCCCCCCACACCACAGCAAATAGCAAAATTCACTTGGCACACAAGTATGTAAATTTGCATATCTATGTTTAAAACATCGTAAGAAAAAAGAACTACTGTATGTTCTTACTTTCTAAATTCTAGAATGCATGCAACGTAAGTGTTCGGTTTCTGCTAGAGACCATTTATTTTACTACAGAACTAATCTCATGTAGAGAAGCCATAAATATTAGCACAACTTGAATTACACTGTAGGAATTATTTGGGAAGTATTTCACATTGAATTTCAGAAATGCAAAACCAAAAAAATGTTCCAGATTTATTTTCTTAAAAGGAAGAAACAAAAAATATACAAAGTTTCTGAAGATCTGCAACACACCTACCTGTAATTTCTGTGGTGTCAAGCACCAAGAATGAATTTGTTGCTGTACAGGAGGATGTGACACTGTATGGCCACTGCTCCAAACATCTGAAGTATTCTGAGAGGAAAACATTACATTAAAACGCGTGACTATCAAACGGTCAACATAGTTTCTTTTACTATCTAGATTTTACCTTACTTATGAAAGAAATAGTCATTGTATTAACAATAACAATATAAACAAATAACATACTAAAACATGCCAAGTCTCATTCTGCTATTCCCATACAGTATCACAGTAGTCAGAGGAAAAAGTTAAATGATAGCTAGTATCATAAAAAAAAACAATCAAATCAAATTACGCAATTAACTTAAATGTACACTACTTTTAAAACTGAATACTTTATCTACTGCAGCACTATTACATGATGATGAAACACTTGAACTCTAAATATAAGCAAAGGCAATAGACAGGATGACATGATCGTCTCCCTCTCTATCATCAGACTATGATTGTACTTTTTCATTTATACAACTATGATCTGCATTGCCCTTACGCACTTCCTGTCTGAACTGTAACCTGATTAAACACATCACTGAAAAATGTTTTTTAAAATTCCTAAAAACATTCCCCACCTTGATGCCAAAGGATTAAAATTCACAGCACAAATTCTGTGCATGCTGCATCATTTTAATGCGTATCTCCATATAATTTTGGTAGGGGGCTCTTTAGTTCATCAGAATATATACCTTTGTTGGACTAGATGTTCTTTTCCTCTTGGCAGGACTGGTCAGGTCATCTACTTGGCTAGAAGGAATCATGTGTAGTGGCAAGGATTGCTGTGAAATTGGTGTTTGAGTGAGGCCTAGTACAGGTTCAGTATTTGGATGATGAGGTTTACAAGCCTAAGAATCACAGAAGGAAGACAAAAATATGGTTCTATATATTCTTAATTCTTTCCTTTAAATTATATATTTTAACAGCCCACATATATTAAAAGGGCCGAGTAGATATTCTGAAGCTGATCTCAATAACTGAAAAATCAGTTTCCGTATGGTCATCAATGGAGGAATGTGTACCTTTCACGGGATTATTAAACCACTGCAGCATTTCTATTTAAGATGAAATCTTTTAAAATCCATGAAAATCCACAAAGGTTCTAAATTGGTACCCCCATACTTCTCCCATATTATAGGGAGTTTCTTGATCTAATATCCCTTTGCAAATAAATCAAAGGCTTTTTATTAATAAAAGCCAGTCCTGTGCTCAATAAAATAAGCTTGACCGCTACCGATTGTAAAGAACCCTTAAAGCTGGGCACCTGCAGAACATAACCCAACTTCTCACCTGCTGTGCTGTGTTCATGGCACCCTGCCTGGAGGTAAGCTCTGCGGGGATTGGTAGGCTCCATGCCTCCTCAATACTAGGAAGTAATTTAGTTTTATTCTGTAGACTACCTTGTGGAAGGTTACACAACTGAGCCTAGGAAAAATTATGTAAAAAGCAAATTTAACACAAGCCTACTTTAGTAAGAGCAAGTCCATGAAATCTTCCTAAATGCTGTAGCTAATTATGTCTTAAAGAAAGGATAGATTTAAAATTTGGGGTTTCAGAAAGGTGCTAAGTATAAAGAGGGTAACCAGAATATAAACCTTTGTGAGAATCAGAACAAAGATGAGCTCTGGATTCAGAGGTCTCATAATTCCTTTTTTCTGAAATTGCAAACAAGAGTGAAAGATAGCGTGTGCGTATTCTCTCTCTATGTTATGAGAACTTAAAAATGTAGACAATACAAAGAAAAAAGCAAAGTGATGTAAAACAGTATGCTTTGATTAAATGTGCAAAATAGGGTTTATAAGGAATTAAGTTCCACTTAAAAATGAAGAAATAAAATATTACAGGCTATGATATGCTTACAATACACATGAAAACAGGTTATACAGACCACAAACAATTGCAAGTTAAACTTGTGTGTTACTTCTCCCCTCCCCTCTGCTGTGTGTTTGGAAGAGAATTTCCCGCTTCTTAAAATGTTAGTTTTACCTGTAAATACTTTATCCGTGCTGCAAGTGCAGAGGTATTACTACAATTTTTGCTCCTAGTTGCATTTAAGTAGCATTTAATGGCATCCTGAGGCTGGTTGCAGGACTCATAGAGTGTGCCTAGGTCCATCCAGGCTGCAGCATGGCCATGGTCCAATTGTACAGCACAGATATAGGCCTGTAAAGCATCCATAGGCTGATTTTGCTGTTGATACAGCACACTGAATAGAAAGATTAGTGAAGTTGAGAATTAATAACAAAGTCAAAATACAAACACGTCAAATATACACCCCCCCAAAACCCTTAATAAACTTTGCCATTATATAAACCACAGTAATAAGCATAAACAAATAATAAAATCTTAACATGCAAAGCTCATATACATAGCATATTCAGTATTTTAAAAATTGAGAAGGCAAATACAAATTTATTATTTAAACTTCAAATCAGACAAGTCTGAAAACACAAAGGTATAAATAAAAAAGGTTTACAGTCCCCTTGAGAGCACAAAACAGTTAAAAAGCTGCTATTCTTTATTTAATATATATTAGCATTGAATTATATCACTGTATTACCCTGTATCATTCTTACCCTATAGAACACCATGTATCTGCACTTGCTTCTGATTTATCAATAGATTGCCTATAAGATATAAAGGCATCCTGAACTTTCCCAATACTTGAATAGCACCTGGGAGAAGAGAAAAAGAACTTTGGTAATATTTATAGAAGGTAATCATTGAGGATGGCTTACCAAGACTGTTCTGATAAATGTTAAGTCATGCAAATACATACTCATCTAGATGAATCCAAAACATTTGCTGTTTCTGAATGCCAGGCATAAGCAGACTCAAACATCTTAATCAACATGTATTACTAAATATTTATTTGAAAAGTACACCAAAACTGCTTAAACCCTAGCTTACTGCTTTTGTAAGGAAAAGAGTCATACCATATTTTAAAGACTTACATTGCTTTCATTTTTGACAACTTATCGGTCAAGAAGTACAATATTTATCTGCAGATAGCATTATATAGGAACAATTAAGTTACCTATTTCATCGTTATGAAACTTCATGTTCTACAAGAAAAGTTTTCAGAATTATTAAGAGATCTTGACCATCTCAATTAGGATGGTTCTTGATTGTCTAGGAAGCTTTTTATGTGCATTTCTCACATCTCAGTAAGATTTCAAGTAATGAACAACAAACTAGTTAGTTTTATTGCATGTATAGAGCTTGAAATTTTGTAAAAAATATTGCTGTTCTGGATTTTTTCATTTCTTACTTGAATATTTTTCACATACAAATTCAAATGTATTCTGGCATTATAAGCAGAAATATCAGAACTACAATTATACCACAGGGAATAATACCTACCTTTTTAAAATTAAAAGTTTCAAATAAATGCAATATTAAAAATATATATACATTTACTAGCTTAATCTACAATAGCTCTGCTTCTTATGTTGTTTGTAGTAAGTTTCCCTGTTGGAAAAAACTGACAACTTTCAAAACACATAAATAACAACAGAAAAATTATTCTAGTAAAAAAAAAACCCCAAGCGGAACCAAAAGCAGAACCAAGCAGAATAAAAACCACGAAATGTTTGTCAAACATGCCACACTCTCTCATGTATTCTTGAGGCACACTACGAAAGGAATACAATAAAATCCAGCAGTACTTTGCCTAAAAACATCGATTAAGTCTGAATACAATGATTAAGATCATTTTAATCACAATCTAACCCAATTTCCAATCGACATGTTTCAATCTGTCTGCTTATCAAATACATGAAGACTCTGATTAGGATAGCACCAACATTAAGCACCCAACAAAACTTAAAACAGGGTGATGGATTTTTTTCAGTGGGCGCAGAGGGTGGTGGCAGCATATTTTTGAAAGGTAGCTTTAAACCAACTTGCTATCCAGTTTGGACAACCAGAAGAGGAAGGAATAACACAAGGGAATACATGAGGAGGAAAAAAGTGGAAGAACGAATGCACAACCCTGTAACACTGTTCCTTTCCTCTTCTCCTGCCAGCATACAGAATCATAGAATCGTCTAGGTTGGAAGGGACCTTTAAGATCATTGAGTCCAATCATAAACCTAACACTGCCCAAACCACCACTGCACCATGTCCCTAAGCACCATGTCTACCCTTCTTTTAAATACCTCCAGGGATGGTGATTCTACCACTTCCCTGGGCAGCCTGCTCCAATGTTTGATAACCTTTTCTGTGAAGAAATTTTTCCTGATATCCAATCTAAACCTCCCCTGGTGCAGCTTGAGGGAGCTTGAGCTCTTGTCCTACTGTTGTTACTGGGCAGAAGAGACCAACCTCAACCTCTCTACAATCTCCTTTCAGGTAGTTGTAGAGAGCAATAAGGTCTCCCATCGGCTTCCTTTTCTCCAGACTAAACAATCCCGGTTCCCTCAGCCTCTCCTCCTAAGACTTGTGCTCTAGAATGGACTGGAGGAATGGGGCACAAACATTTTTGGTCTAGTCCTCCCTGCAGAGTATGAGAGATGCTTCCACTAGATTTCCCCCACCACCACCACCATTTCCTGTGTTTCTCCCCCTTGTTTGTACGGTCCTAGGTTTCACTCTAACCACATGAAAGCTGTGGCACAGTAGGAGCAGGAGCACAGAAGCTGTCCATACTTCATGGAACCCTGGCTCTGTCCTGCTGCTCTGTAAGAACTCAGCTAGCTCAAGGCACGTACAACGGGACTACTGAGCTAAACAGGATTTTAGCCCAGTGGATGATAAGATGAGCCAGATGATCCCTGGTTTATTTTCCCTTTTCCCTCCACACCTGCTCTAGCCCTCTGCCCTTCACACTCAGTGCCAGTGTTCCGCCCTTAGCCTGCAGACAGCTGGTCAAAGAGCCCTGTGTTACAGGAACAGCTGGAGGAATGTAATTAGGATGACAAAAACAAAAGTAGGTTCCAGTTGAATGTGACTAGAACCTCCAAGAAAGTCAGCCGGAAGATAGTGAGGTTAGGATATTAATTTTATTTTTGCATAACTCCTTTCTAATATATTTCTTAACAAAACTGACCCGTTCACATATGGACTTGAACTGCCCTCAAAGCTTTCTCCAGACCTGATTATTTCAAGATTAACTGCTGGTTTGTTTAAAGTATTCTATTTTCTTAAAATGGAGACCAAGAAAAGTCATCAAATTTCTATGATTTACATCTTGGAATAAGTTAGTTTTCAAGTAATGCAAACTCTCTGATAGTACAGAATTAATACAACACTTAAATAGGTATTAGAATGGATCAATCTGAGCTATCTTGGCCTAACATTCAGTTGCAATATACGCTGTTTATAGATGGAAGTATACCTGGGAAAATACTTGTATTTTACTGCAAAGTTTGATTGAAATTAGAAGGGAGGTTCTGAGAAAATAAAGAGATAAAAGAATTGTGAAAAAGGTATGAAGAAAAGTAACAACATTTACTAAGAATTTACCAAAAAAAAAAAAAAAGAGAGAATAGAAAATGTGGTAGGAGAACGAGTAACAGGTAAAAATCAAGCAGGGCAGACAGATTACTATAAATATGTACACTGAATATTAACTACAAAAAAAAGCAGGACCACCTGGGTAACGTACTTCATTTCAACTTCTAATCTATATTAATCCCAAATATGTTAGCACCTTGTCTTTTTATACACTCTCCAGAAAACTAGACTTCAGTAGGTACATACATCCTTTCCCTTAATTTTTCCTCTGAAAGTATTAAGAAGAAAAACAATGTCAGATACTCACAATAATGAGTATCCCTAATACATTTACAAATATAGTTACAGTGTCTATAAAGTCATTTCTTACCTTCCAAGGAAATACCAGGATTGACCAGAATTTGGATCTGCTTCTAGAGATTTCTGGAGATACTGTATAGCATAGCTTTCCTTGGTTGCCTTGTCTCCAAGCTGATCCACGGTGTGATGCATCCAGCCTACAAAAAGAACCCATAAAAGGCAGAAGTGAAATACCCTAAGAGCATTTAACACTTTGGCACAGCAGGATATTCATAGCATTAGCTCCTCTTTAAAAATAGGAATATAAAACAATAATATCACTTACATATAATTTTATGAATTACACTTTTAAAAATCTTAAAGTTCTATACTAAAATTACAGGACAAAAGAACCCCAAGTCAAAATTACTTTCAGGTACTTCGAAGCCTTTTTTCTGTTTAAATAATTTTCTGTGAGGTTAGTAGCACTATTATGAACTGCTCTATCTTCTACTATAAAAAGTTAATCTGAAAACGTTAACTCTTTCCTCCTCTGAACACAGATAGCTTCCCTTCATTGTGAAAAATGCCACCATTCTCCCTGGATACACATCAATTATCTGTATATTATGTTCAGTTTACTCCTTTTCTTCTAAATCCCTGTATTTATCCCCTATCTGCACCTGCACAATTCCCCAACAGAACACCAGTAAGAATTTTTGTATCTCCACTTAAATCTTTCTTACATTGTCATTTCATCTTCATTGCTACATCCTTTCTGTTCACCTTGAAAAACACAATCACCTCTCATCTACATAACAAATTCTGCTGAAAAGATCATTGTATTTCCTCATCTAACCCCACACCATATTCTTTCACATGTCTTTTTTTCTTTCATTACCTTAGACAAATTATTCATCCCCACTTTAATGGCCTCCCACAATCCATGCTCCCATATCATCTTTTACATGCTATAAAACACATTTCTGCTCTAGCACTGATGCAAGGCTTGGTTACCATTTCAAATAAAGCACCTTCATCATCTTCTCAACCTGCTCCTCACCTGCCTCTATGCTTAGATGGAATTCCTTTAAGCGGCCACAAAATCATCTCACTGCCATTAATACATGAATACAAGGAAATCCTTTGTAGCAGGCAGTTGGCTTGCTGAAATCACTACATACCAAACTGGTCAGCAATGTCTTGTTTGTTTAATCTCCATGTATTTGTCTTAACAATTCACTGCTTTTCAGCCAACATTTGTAAAACGTAAAATGTGACAACAGATTGTCCCTATGTTTTTATATTGTGCTGCCCATAAACGGGCCCTTGTGAAACACTATGATACCAATTTCATAAAATATCCAAGGTTTCTATAAAGTTCCAGTTATCTACAGAGTTGTACACACACCTGCCCTAAATGTCCTTTTAAAACCTCCGTCAGCTAAACTTCAGCACCCTAAGCTTATCCTTTTTGATATAGCCTAACTACACGAACAGGTAACACTACTCAAAAGCTCCAGATCAGATTCTGATCTCAACTGAAATGGTAGGCAAGGCTGAGAACTGAACTGATGAGCCTTACTTTACTCTCTGTAATCAGACTATACCTTAAATATTTTATTCTACCAGTTCTATACAGCTTATTTTTTTATTCCATGGACTTATAGTTTGTTAACACTCACAGCAACACTTCTGTAAATGGAAGGTAAACTTCCAAGCTTTAAAAAAGGCAGTCTAAAAGAAAATTTTATCTATTCAACAACATTTGCCTGAGGTGTTTCAAGAAGTATTGCTTAGAAACTGTGGTCAGAAGCAGAAGTCTGAATATTTCATACGCTGCAACAAATGTCAGGTTAGGAGCCAAGTGGTTACAGTGTGGAAAAAGAGAGTACTTTATCTTGTCTGAAGATGGACCAAGTCAAAACCCTACCCATCAGGAAAAAAAAAAAAAAAGGAAAAAACCCCAATGATTTTTGCAGAGACATATAACATACACAACTTTCTCTCACAGACTTCATAAACAAGTTATGATTTTGATTCAAATCCCAAGTCACTGAAATTCTTAAGCATACAGAAAATACTCATGCTTCAAGAAAAAAAGGCTTACATGAGGGTGGTTATCAGAATGCACCTGTGTAACTGTACATTAAGGATAAAGGTATTGGGTGCAGTGCCAGGCAAAGCCTGAGATAAAGGTAGTAAGTTCAAGGATTATAAACAAGGGTGAAAAAAAGACATTAAACACCTTCCTGAATCTTTGGAAATGTTGTGTGGTGATGCCTATTTTCTGTTTCATCAGAACTTTGCCGGACTGAAAGATAACACATATCTTCAGGACATCTTTACTGAGATTCACTCATGAAAAGAAATAATCTATTTCTAGAAGACAGAAATGAGAGCTAGCAATCCCTATCTAGTTTCACTGCTGAAACAAGGGTCGTCTCCCGATTTTATCTTCCTGCACAGGGAGGTAAAAAAGGCAGAAAGTAAGAGAGAGGGTACAAACAAAAGTTTTCTACTAGAACAGCACAGGTAAAGGAAACTGGATCTCTCCTCCTCATGCATAAAATAAAGAACATACAGAAAAAAGGTCATGGAAAAACTCTGGTAAGCTGTGCAGTTTCCCATTTACAAGACCTAACTCAAATTCTCAACTAGCATATTGACTACTCTTCCACTCTTGGGACATTTTTAACATAATAAACAAAAATGCAGATTTTGTCCATACTTCACAAGTGTTCCGCCCTCTTTCCCAGGTCTTTACAATCTAATTTGTAACAAATCCCTGTGTTGCCTCAGCAAGAGGATGTGCTAGCCTAGCTCATGCTGTAAGGTTTTTTTTATGCTGATCAATCAGTCTCATGCTGAACTTGTGGCAATTGCTTTTTCCCCAACAAACATCATTATCTCAGTCTCAGAGCCAAGCCTCTTCCCCATTTTAGCACCTCATGAGGTCTCATCCAATTATGTGTTCATCACCTAGGAATGCCCCTAGCTGAAAATCATTGGGAGAGTGCTTTGGGAACCTCTAAGCAGATGCTTATGTTGTTCTTACATTTTTCCTCATGCAGCTGCTGAGCACAATTGGAGAAAGAATACCGAGACAGATTTGATCTTCAGTCTCATTAATTTAATGTAATTTTAGGCAAAGTGGTGAAAAGAACTGTTGTCTGGAAAGCAAATGAAATGGCACAAAACAAGAAACAAATTGTTCCTGTCCAACTGTACAGATCTTACTGTTACGTCTACCTGAACTAGTCAGCATGCATCAGCTCAAATTATCCAAGAGTCACTGGGTTCTCCTCCACAGTGACCTGCTTCGGAAACTAGCAACAGGAGCAAAGATTTTAATAATTGTCTCACAAGACATCTGAACTTGCCTAAACTTCAACTCTGGCTCAATAAGCATTAACTAGCTACAGAAAATAAACAAAGGGTATTTTCATGGCAAAACAATTTTTCTGTTGGGGTTAAAAAAAAATAAATCTAAAAAATAAAAAAAAGAGTTCAACATAGAAATACAAATATATTTTGACTGGGTTTTGCCAGTAGCATTCTGGCAGATGGCAGGTATTTTCTACTATTTTTAATAAGCAGCAGTGCAGTGCGCCACCCTGACTATGCTTCCTGAGGATGTGTTTTTATTACCAGCTGCTAGAGACTAAATACGCGATAAACGCCATCCTCTGATAAATACCACTGTTAACATTGAAGAGCAAAAGAAATGGTATTATTCCTTGAATGTTCTAGTTAAGACCACTCTGTCCATTTCTCCACGTAGAAACTACCCACACTACAAAACTAGGTGAACTATGCTGACTGCATAAAGGGAGTTAATCCAGTTTTTAGACAGCAGACAATTCTCAAAGTCATTGCTCTTATTGCTAGCATAGAGACCTGTGGTAGGATTTTATGTATACAGCCATGCGCCTTTACTTCTATTGTGGCAACATACATCAAACAGAGTTGAAAAAGCATTGGTCAGCTATTTTGGGAAGCCTGTATTCCATTGATCATATGCATAGCCTTTCTGGATGAAACTGCTGACAACTTATGCTAGGTGGGATAATACAAAGCTAAAAATAATTCAAAGAGGATAGTGAAATATAAGCAAAACCGTCATGTGACAGCAAAAAGATCAGCACCTAGAGTCCTGCAGTGAACTCCTCCAGCAGTTTTATTTGTGATTTCACACAGAAGAATCAAAAGCTAAACAAATTAGCCCACTCCAAATCCATACACAACCTGCATTACAAGAAAAGAACGCATTGTGGCCATAACTTAGTGCCAGTTACTAATTTGAATTAAATGACCACTATGTGAAGGGGGGGGGAAATAAAAATGGGCATAAGCAGGCTAAATTAATATTAACAATAATAAATTAGATGAAGAACATGGAGAAAGAGAATGAAGACGTTTTGCACTGGGTTGAACAATTTTAACAAAATATTCTGGAAATACTTTTATAAGGCATATAGGACAGAAGTAATTTATTCTACACATTCATTAGAAATCTTGGTCTAAAATGATTTATTAGCTTTCTATAAATATGGAAGATGACAATTTAAAAGAAATAATATTTTTTCTCTTTTTATGTGGTTTCTTTTATAGAAACTGATGATAAACTTTTTAGTCACAGAAATAGATTTTCAATATGTACTATAATTAAAGAGAAAGAAAAGATAAATTTTTCATTTGCCTTATTCTTCTATTCTGCAATGGAGACGAGTATTTTGGTTTACTGCATTTAGCCTAACTATTCAAGGGATGTTCTCAGAGGCAGAACAGAGAATACATAATTCTAACTGCTGGACTCCTCTGAAAGACCACCCCCTCATTGCCCAAAACCTGTAATGCACATACTGTAGCAAGTCTAAGACGTTTTTAATTTTGTAAGTTTAATTAAAATCTTTTCCTCCTCTCTTATTTACTTAATTATCTACTGTTATGCATTCTATTTTGGGTGAAAATCTCATGTATCATACTCAGTGTCTAAGACTCACTTTGGAAATGGAGCCTTAAAAAACACTGCTGAAGGCGAAGATGGAAAAAAGAAACACACAGGAAAATAAAAGTTAATTTTACATACCTAACTGCTGTAAGACAGTTGCTTTTACTTGTGCAGGAAGGTTTTCGATCTGCAAAAGCTGTTCATAAGCTTCCTTTGCAGAGTGATACTTTCTCTGCAAAAGGAAAAAAGTAAATGGATTAATCATAAAGCTTACAACAGATCACCAATAGCAACGATTTCACAGCACTGACAGCACACAAACACATTGACAAAAAATTCTAGAGCTTTTTTTTTTGCATACAGTGCATATGAAAGCTTTAATGAATGACGTGTATATATATGGTAAGATAATAACTTTCATAAATATAGTATTTAATATAAATTGACTAGTTAAAGTAATTGAGGGGAATTTGAAAATTATTGAATTTGGTCAACTCCTCATACATGCATTATGCTTCTTACACTAAAATGAATATACTGCTTTTATGCGGAATGCTTCAATGCAAGTCTACATCTGAAAAAACCCTATACAAATTCCTCCCAGGAAATTTGTAACAGAAATGAAGAACAATGGTAATTGGCGCCTGGTATAATTTTGCCTCTGTCCTTCCTTCAGTATATTTGAACTACCTTTTCAACATATTTGTTGTCCTGGTAAGAGTCCCACCATATGTTGAATTAAAACGTATCCACGGAATACGCCTAGAGAATGAAGGTACGCCATCTTATTATTTGCTATATACTTTAAGTGTGCTTAAAGCATGGAAACATTCAATTCTTATGTCCCTATATGAACAGGTCTTGATACAGAAAACATATTTCCAGGTTAAGATGGTTGTCTTTATTGACTTCTCAATAGATGAGTTATTTTGTAGTAATGTCAGCATCTATCTTTGTATTACCCTAGCAATTGTTCAACAGTGAATGTATTTTCAATGCTTAATTCTTCAGTTCCTCCTTTCCCACAAAAGTCTAGAACATATAAATGCTGAGGGCCTGTTAGCAAGAGTACTTTTTTTTCCCTCTAAAAATTATATACAATTTTTAAAGAAAAATCTGCTTTTCAATATTAAGTTTCATTTTGGCAAACAGATGAAAAGCATCCTAAAATAAACAGGGCCGCCTAAATGCAAATGATCATGACGTAGTTAAATTTGTTTTATGCAAAGAGCACACAGTAATGACTACTGGTGTTTTAAAAGGGACAACTGGGAAGAAGACTCTAAACAATGTAAATACCTATTAGAAGTTAAAAATGTTATTAGGTTCTTGAGACCTCACAATGACAAAAGACAACTCTGTTGATTTTAAAACCTTACTCTAGTCAGGAAGAAAAATTAAAGCAGCAATTACATACTTTCAAATGGAACAAGGGGAAGTTGGTAGAAAAGATTTTTAATTGGTGTTCATGAAATGCAGACAACTGGTAAGAAAACAAATAATATAAATAAATAAAATATCCATGTCCAGCAAAATAAAAACAATTAGGAAAAAATTTTAAAGCTAGCATTGGGAACAAAACTCGTAGTTTATGACTATGAAGAATAAGCAAATGAACAGAAGTTCACTGTATAGCATGACAGCAGAGGCAGCAATCCAGATGTCAAACAGGGAAATATTATTGCCTAATATTCACACTCTGAAAAAGATGCTTACATGCTAAGGAGGATTCAGAAAGTCCTATTAAAATGGGGCATGTCTTCCAGATCTAGAATATTTTTTACTTTTGTTATTTGTTGTATTATTTACCCTTTAGAAATCTGACTACATGTATGCTTTAAAATATTACAAAAAATTGTCATAATGTTTACATTTGGTTTTATTTAGATATGTTAATTCCAGAGATCCAAAGTCCTAGATGTTTGGCTGCACCATGAATGGTTTCAGAAAAGGGAAGGGGGAGGGGAACCCAACCCAAAAATCTTTCTTTAGACACCGTACAAGTTACCATCCTGAATAGCTAGAGGGACTCACGCTGCCACAGATGAAAGACTAGAAACTAGCATTAAACACCATGAAAAACCACTAACTCTTATTAGCACCAGGCTATCCTCTCGTTCAGAGGCTGGCAACCCATCATTTAAACTCCAGTACTGTGAAGGTACATAATTAAGGAATGAATTAACTTTTTCATTAACTATTAGACAGTAGATAATTTTCAAATGTATGGAGGGGTTCAGAAAACTGTAGCGCTATGTCCTTTAAAAGAAACCAAGCAACCAGCCTGCCTCCAAAAACATCTCTTTGTTGTGTCAGAGGTAATATCCAGAATGAAGTCAAGATACTTTGTGGTTCTAAGTTTCTCAAATTCCAGAAAAGAAGATACCCCTCCCAACCAGAACTGTGAGACAAACCAAGTCTAATAGCAGAACATACTGAAAACTTTTTTGCTCTGATTTGCATTGTAATAAAGTTCCCGGTGCCTACAACTGCCAGTCAGAAAGCGTAGTTTAAGCACTTGTAACTTTGGTCACACAATTATATAAGGCACCTGGCATGGTGACCTGAGGTGTTTGACTTTTTATTTCACTCTAGCAGATGAAAAGAACTAAGGTGTTGAGGATGCTTTGTTACATAAACGTGTCAGACGTGCTCCAGTGCTCAGAATGAAATCTGGACGGTGGCCAGTTAAGAACTGTAACAGTACACAAAGCTTCTTAATGGTGTTTTACGACAGGGGATTTGTGTCTTGTCATATAGCTTTGCACCAAAAGCATTCAAAAGAAAAATATCTTGATTATCAAATTTATATCTTTTGTTTATATAGAAATACCTAAAATCATTTTTCACCATGCCATCAAAAGACAGCACTTACTTTATAAAGCTACTTTTCAACTAACTGAAAATGTAGTTTATGTTTGTTATCCACAGTTTTTGTTTTCATGTCACTCCCCTTCCTCAGTCATATAACACCTATAAACATGATAAAAGGGCATACAATCTGTATTATATGACCAGTCAGTCAAATTACAATATACAATAGCTATTTCAGTAGATACTTGGTTTTAATTTACTTATATTCTGGAAGCTCAGTAAGTGTTCTGTAATTTCCCGAAAGATTCAACTAAAAAACTCTGTGTTAGGGTTTGATACAGAATTAATAACACAGCTTTTAAGTGCCGTTTACCTCAGACCTCAAATGTTTCTGTCACATATGTTCAGTTAAATGTGAACATTTCATGAGAAATATACTTAAAAGGCACCTGGGCAACTGGCTAGACTCGAGGGGTGTGTGTATGGATGAGAAACAACAGGAGTATATATGAATTGAAAAACTACATGTTTTTAATATCTATATGTAACTTTAAAAATACATATATAATCTCATAAAAGAATTTTACTAAAAATTATGTTTAGGGGTTTTTTTTGCACTCAACTTGGGACATTAGTAAACATGCAAGTTTATTAAAATAGCTGCTCCATTTTATAGCATGACAGTCCACATACAAAATATTTTTAATTTAGCCAAAGCAAATAAAGTTTCTTTAGTGAATCGAGACCGAAGCCTAACTTTAAAAAGGCACGTATAATCTGAATTCCACAGACTGATTACATCATATAGTTAGAAACTCAAACACGCTTTATAAAAAGGAGTTTTGAAGCTTACCTGGATTTCATATAAGTGGGCGATGTGAAACTGAACTGTAAGAGTGGGAAAATCAAAATAATTAGTTTTAATGAATGACAACAATTACAATGTTTTTTCAAGTGAGGGATAAACAGTGTTTCAAATTTATCAATGCAAAACCAAGATAAATTACATTTTGAAGAAACAAACAAAGTATTTGTTTACATTGATATTTTATGCTCAATGTTATGGAACTGACAGAGAATGAATATGTATTCTAACAAAGCATTAAGACTGCAAACAGATATTGCAGAAAGGCAGTCCACGGATTTTATTTGTATTCTGAAGTGCAGAGTCCATTAACCTTTCAATAAACTTAGCAATAAAATCTCTTTAAGCAGAGATGCACAACAAGAGAATGCAGGTAATATTTTCTGTACATAACTAAATTAGAAATAGAGACTTATTTTTTATTTTCATTCAACTGCCAAGGGACAGACTATAGTTTCTTTATTATAGTTTCTAAACTATAGTTTCTGTCATAGAACAGAAAACTACATTATACAATGCCAGCTTTATACAGGATCTTAAATTTAGGTGCTTTTTTTCCTTTTTCGGAAATGTCCTTCCCATTAAACTGAACTAAAAGCGTTAATTACAAATGGTATTCTGATCATTACTGCAAACCATCTTAAATTCTTTATACGAATTGCACAGAATGCCCTAATACTACTAGCAGCTCTTGGAAGCAAGAAAATTGCTAGCTGGAGAAAGAAAATGAAGGCTGTTCAAGAGTAAAATCAGAGGGAAAATTAGCCTCATGCTGCTCAAATCATTAAAGAAAAGGTGGAGTACCTGATCTCTAAGGCTTTAGAACTGCTAACCTAGACTAGGCATCGACTGGTAGATAGCTAAAGCTAGTTGAGATGAATATATATCCTTATTCTGATCTGACGAGGAAGGAAAAATTCCTTTGAGACAGACTTTTGCCTGATGTTCTTGAAGACTACAACTAAGAAAATACCTGTGTTTGAGCCAAGCTCAATTATTTCTCTTCAACAGATTTCTTTCTCTTGAAGCTACAGAATAGCATGACACAGAGGTTTATACAGGTAATTTGGAGTTCCAGGGTTTCTCTCTGGGTCATAAGGGAGGGGAAAAGCTCCCTTTGTGCACTGCTTTGTCCTTCACTATAATGAAGGTAGCTTAGTGTACTTCAGAAACCAGGTCGTAATTAAATGCATCATTTAAAATTTTAATAAACTTTTTGTGTTCCCTGCTAAAGGGCACATAACACACCCATTATGTTCACCACATCATCAAACTTCATTCTGTCCTGATGAAAGAAAAAATTCTGCTTTTGTTTCAGGAGTTTGTTATCTAAAACAATCTTTTATTTTTTTCCCCTCATAGCTAAACCCCTTAAGTGGGAAGCTACAAAAGGAAGCCATGCCATGCAGGGGAAAGAAATTAAAGGTGTCACATTAGAGACTGCCTAAATAGAAAGACATGCTTAGTACTCAAACATTTCTGCTAGGAACACACTCGCTGTAATGCTGTTACTCACCCATCCTTTAGAAACGCAAAGGGTAGGATTAAGGCAATCTCAAGCATTTACGTGACGGTACCTGACACCCTGGGTCAGAGTGCACGGTTCTCCTTCCGCTAAGTAGTACAGGAGAACCTGACAAAGTATCTCTCATTCCTCTTCACTCTCTCCCTTCGGGTTTGTCAGGCACCGTGTCCAAGGCCACAGGGCAATGAAGCCTTTACATGGGGCCATACCTCTACATAAATCTGGGGGCAGAGGGGGCTGTCAGGAAAACTTTACAAAAATTCAGAGAAAAAGCAAAAACTGATAAAGTTAGTGAGAAATAATATGAACTAACATAAAATATAATAAAGAGTCATGGATCTGGGAGAAAACAATAAAAGCCTGTTGACTTAGGAAGAATCCTGCAAGTAATTCTAGAAAATCATCTGTGCCTGCTCCGGGTAAGCGACAAAGCTTTAGAGAAGACCTTGTAGCACAGCTGGCTCCTTGGTACCAAAACAGCCAGCAGTTTCAGCCATGTAAACAAACTCCCTTTCATTACCCTTGCTGAGAGAATATTCACAATTCCATCCAGCTCTGAATAAAGAAATACAGAAATGCTTTTAAATACTTTATGCAATGCTTCTGAAGTTAGACTTGGGAGGTAACTTAAGCTCAACACCAAGAGCAGCATGAAGGTCCCTTAAAAACTAAGGGAGTAATTTCATTCACAACTGTCTGCCTTCTAATTCTTACAGACTCCAAAACGTGCGGGAACACACGTTTATACCCGTATACAAATCCACTAACTATGGATAAATACCTGCAGGATACCCTGTAACAGCTTACAGCATATGCTGCACATGGTAGATCATACGACACTAAAAGATTAACATGTTCAAGTACAGACTCATATATAGTCGGCACCCAATAGAACAAACAATCAAATTACATTTTGTACTTTTTGTTACTTCAACAGCGTAAGACCAATGCTGGATTTCACATCTATAAATTTAAATGGCATTAAAATGATCACTGAAAAATGAGATTATCAAGACGCCACAAAATTTTAACTAATTACTATTAAATGTGTGCCATGGCACAAGCACTAGGTTTGCAAATAAATAAATAAATGAACAGTCAAATAGTATGTTTCCTCCGGAACTCAAGTCTTCAGAGCAATTAATAACCTAAATCTCAATTTTTACTTTTTCCATTTACCAAAACAATCCACAATTCCACTGGAATATCTGTCTCTGTTAACAGATGGAGACAGGTTTTGTAGTCTCCCTCCTTCAGTACTGTGTTTTTTTTATTTTGAAGGATTGGGTCATTAAAAATTGATACAGTTGTGAGCATAATACTTATAAAAAAAATCTACAACAAAATAAATCGAAATACTTATAAGTTACTTACTTTCAGCATTAGACAAAGTGCAGGGATTGCAGTCAATCAAAGCTAACTGAAAATGCTGAAAAAAAAAAGAGAATGATTTGGTTTTCAAACAAAGTAATAGCAGCACTTTGGCATATTACTACAAATAAATCAATTTTATACTTGAAAACTGGTACTGCATTTTACCATGTGTCCTAAAGAAAATTGTTAATTTCTGTTCAACTGTTTAGTAAAGTATATTTTTTTTTTATTGCAGACACGGCAATGCTTCTACTAATGTAAGATGAGAACAGACATCTTGACAAAACAATTGGGATAGGATCTGGAAGAATGGTTTGGCCATCAAATGAATCGTCAAAATTGGAGGATCAAGTTTTCTTCAGAATACACAACTGGGAAGAATATAGTCATACTAGCTCATAGCCTCATGGAGATAAACATCAAAGCTCTCAATTTGTCCATCCAGAAAAACAGAATACTCTTCCTTCAGATTGAGTGATTTGAAGTCTTTTTAAAAAAATTGACCTCTTGTCAAAAAGCACTTAAAATGAATACCTTTACATTAAAACACAAGTTCATAAAGAGTTCATAAGTTCTTACATCCTGTCCTCTAGATATTAAGATAACTTCAGTTAAACATTAAAGCTTGTTTATTTTTAGTAACTTTTCCTCAAGAGAAATGAAAAATATCTTTTAAAACATCTTTGCATTCTGAAGTTCTGAGCCAAGTATTTCATTCTTCTAGAAAGAAGGTCACACAAGCAGAGCAATTAAGTCCGTCTGCCAGACAGTCTGGATGTGAGCAATCATTTCACAAGTGTCACGCTAATTCAGTGATCACTATTTACAGTTTGAAACACAACCAAGTGTGTTAAAATGAATGGAACAGGCATACAAACTCGAGTGCCTTTGAACTTTTCCATAAACTTCATAGAAAATTCCCACGCTGTGTAGAATTTGGAATAACATTAATTCAATAGAGAATAAGGCCTATGAATCTAGGAACCTAAGTGCTAGCAGATAAAATACTATTGTTAAAAAATACAGTTATCTACAAAATACAGTTTCATGTGGCTTCTAATACACAAAACATTACTGATGCTTTAGTATATTTTGTTTTGTTTGCACTAAAATAATAATTTAGCTCCAGCTGTTCAGGATGCCAAACTAGGTGGCATCAGGAGCTTATTAGTGTAGCTGGGAAGTAAAAAAAAACAAAACCAAAACCAAATCCTTACTAATGGATGTATATGCAACTCACTTTCAGTATTGTCATAATCAGAGCTACTGGATACTATATAACTTTTCTCATGGTCCTAATAATACCTCTTGTATAGCATGTCTATATGAAACACATCTCAAAAATTTATAACAAGAGATTAACAGATCACCAAATTTCTAAATAAGTATTTTTAACAGAAAAAAATACTAGAAAATTAATGCATTATGCATAGCAAAGAATAAAAAAAGAATGCTGATGCTCTGCGAGGCACACAGTGATGAAGCATACCTCCTTACTGACTTCTATCAACATCATTTGCAATATACAACAGCTTTTAAAAATGAAACAAACTCAAGTTGAGTGATAACACAAATTTATGATTTTTAATGTACATTTTAGCAATACCATTCCCAGAATAGAGCACAGAAACAATGAACTCACATACACATTATTTGCAAAATAACTGTTTAACCTTAGAGCAAGAATTAAATAATATTTTATAAATATTAAATATCAGCTTATTTCTCTGCTTTGCCAGATCCTTTTTCTACAGTTCAGCAGTCAGACTACTTAAAATCTCCCCTGACTTACATTGCAATGCAGGTTGTGTGCCTCAGAGACATCCGTTAGTCGGTTACCATAGTGATTCTACTAAGCAGGCAACTTAAAAAAGACTAAATAAAAATAAAATGCTCTACTTCATATTGCATTTTGCCTGACAAAAGAAAAAAGGAACACACCTATATACTTTGGCCTGTACATTGAGTATACTGATCTAAATGGCAAAAAATCCTTTTTGCACAGATGTGTCATCTTGCACTGTCACTAACAATTAATATGAATAAATAAAGCAGAAAGGCACCGATTTGCTCTCACCTAGCAATGTTGTTATAAAAAATAAGAAGATCTAAAGAGAAACGATTGACAACTGTTCTGTAGTAGCTTTTCACAAGGGTTATTGCAGTAAGACTCACTGAGATAAAGCAAACAACCATACAAGAAAATCTAACCATTTTAGTATTTAAATATGCCAGTAGCATCAGTGCTATACAGCAAAAAAAAAAAAAAAAAAAAAAGCAGGAATATTCTCAGCAATGCCTTCTAAAAATTGAAATTCTTACTGATACATTAGCTGACTTTTAAATTTCCAAATCCACATTATGAAAATTTTCTCAGTGTAGGAAATTTCTGCTTGCACCATTCACTAAGCTACAAACAGTAAAGAAACTGATAAACCGAAGCCCATAACTACAGCAACATAAACCATTTGCACTGAACAATTATCGCCAACCAATACACAGAAAACTCAGAACCTTTCAAACCAAGAACCTTAGAAATGCACGTACACGAGCAAACCTACACCTCTTGCCAGATAAATAATACACAGCTCCCCGTTAAGTACTCAAAATCAGACCAAAAAAAAAAAAAAAAAAAGCATGCATGCATTCTAACACATAAACCTCATCAGGCAAAAGCAGATCCACTAATCACAATTACCAGCACCAAAAAATTAAAAAAATAGTAATCGTGTCCAACTTCCATTTCTGCAACAAACAGAAGCAGCTAGCAAACATCTGCACCTCTCTCAAATATTGCAGTACTGAAGCTGGCGACTGCTGTGTGAAATAGTTATTATGCAGGAGAGGCCGCTGCAGTTCAGAGACGACATACAATACCTCAAGGCAGACAGCAGTCTATAGAAATTCAAATCCCGAGTAAGAGGATTTACCTAGAAGGCAGTGTTCTGAATGTTAAAAAGTAACAGGCTCTCTTCAAGAGCTGCAGCTCAAGTCATAATATACCTTGATTTGTAGCCATCTCTAATTACACAATTATCTACAGCCTATTTTGTCTCCTCTGGAGTCCTTGACTTGCCTCTGATTGTGGACACAATTTCGAAGGTAACCTTCGCAAGGATCAGAAGTACAGTGGATTGCATGTAAACAGAACTGATGAAAGCATTAGGTTTGGAAGTAAAATAACAGTAATCTGATGCCGATTTAGGTAACTTAATATGTTTTCACTACTAGAATTAACACCAATTCTCCTAACAAATTAGTCCTTTACAATTTAAGAGGCAAGTACCCCGGTTTTTGTTGTTTATTTCATAAAAAAATGACCAACACAAAAAGAACCGTTTTCTTCTTCGTGCAAGATTTTTCAGCTCTGTCTCTGTTTACATCCAAGCCTGACACCTCAAAATAGTTATTCTACTCCCTCCTCCTCTCCAGGATGACATTAGCAAGTTTAACAGCTCCCGGTTGTGCATTTATTTAGCAAGCAAGGCAAGCCATCATTTGAAACCTGACAATTCTCACAGACTTACCATGAAGGAAAGCTCCATCATGACTCAGTAAAATTCTGTCAGGGGATGGCTGTTTCTGCCTATGTGACCTAGGTGCGATGGCCACGTTCCTCTGAGCAGCCTTTGTTCCCACAAGTAGGACACGGGAGAGCCTTGCGTAACCCGCCGGTGGCAGAGCGCCAGGCCTCCATTTGCCAGGCCTGCGCGGGGCCAGGGGAGAGGGTCAGGAGAGGACGGGCGGTATGTGCGGCTACGTCAGCTCGCTGCTCCGCTCCACAGCGGCTTCTGAATTCACAACAAGCTCATCTCCTAAGATCGAGGTTTGTGTAGCGTAAACAATCCCTTATTTTTGTCCAACATTAAAAAAAAAAACCAAAAACAAACCCCTCAAGGTTGAGGAGAATTGCTACGTGGACAGGGCAGCGGGCGGCTGCTCGAGGACAGAAAAAACAAAGGTCACACGTATCCACATAAAGTGAATAACAGCAGTATGTTCAGCAATATCACTTCTTTTGACTAGTGTAAGTGAAAAATTCTTTTCAAACAGAAAGAGCAGAAAAGCTCTGTTTGCACTAGCCAGAAGGCGGCTGCATTCGAATTTACTGACCAACACCTTATATCGCGCACCCACAGTCATTCGCACAAAGCTATCTCAGTACTCGGGTTGCCTGCACGTTTTATCATTATTTGTGCAAGCTCAGAATTGAGCTATTCCTGTGTCAACAGCCCAAAGGACTGGCAGCAGCGACGAAGTGCCATGGGGAAAGGGGACAACTGGACGCCTGCCCCCGCTGCCATAGTGTCACCAGGGAGCTGAACCGCCCCAAACTGGAGGGGCTTCAGGACCTGCAGCTCTCTGCCTGCACCCAGCCTGAACCCAAAGCACAGCGTAATCCTTGCCCCCTGTCTGTGGCTACCAAGCCAGTAGGCAGAGCTAGCTATTACTGCGTGCCCCAAATGGCAACCTTTCAGTTAGGGTTACAGCTAATAAACCTGGACCGAGATACCTCTCACGAGGAGAAAGTCCACAAACGAAGTTCAGTGTACCAGCACCAATACCCAATTTGCTTGAATGCTCAACTACTTCTCTTCTCATGGTTTGTTCTTTTTTTCCCCCAAAAATGACAGAAGATGCCACACAGCATGTTAAACAACTTTAGCATTTACTCCTCTTTGTAATTATTACCTTTCTAAAATACACCTACAGTCTTCTTTTATAGGAAAACTCTAAATGACGCAAAAACCCTGAGCAATACTAAGAGAGAACATAAGAAAACACCCTGTAGGCCAGACATTGTGATATCGTGACCCGCTGTCAAAACCAGTCGCACTAATAACTCTCTTGCAGTTTGATTATAGTGCCATTCTGCATTAAAAAACTTCCATGTTTTTACTTCTTGTGTATGCCTCTCCATCATACACATACGCAAGCTACCAAGACTTAGAGAACAATTTCATTCCCAAATGCTGTTTTCCATCCACTTACATTTGTATTAAAATAGTCTTTTGACTCACTCAATCTTGCTTTCCACAAAATGCTTTTTAGGTGAAGTGTTTGGAATCTTGGATATCCACCTTGCAATAGCTAAAGCCCTTTGTTTTGTTTCTTACTTAAAAATGACACTAATTAGTTTCTGGTAGAATTACCGATATAAAACTAGACATAAGAAATTAAAATGTCTTATAACTGTATATATTTTGACTAGTTAATTTGTCTTTAATAATTAAAAATAAATACATACATTTTCAA
Organism: Pluvialis apricaria; assembly: GCA_017639485.1. Taxonomy (NCBI): domain Eukaryota; kingdom Metazoa; phylum Chordata; class Aves; order Charadriiformes; family Charadriidae; genus Pluvialis; species Pluvialis apricaria. The sequence goes on along the minus strand of CM030007.1, from coordinate 98,398,484 downwards.
TTTAACATGTTTAAGCTTAAAAATTACTAAACTAAGCACGTATGAGATAACTAGGTTGTGAAATAGCACTTGAAGGCTTGAAAACACCAATTTTCACTTTCATAAATACATTTTTATTTATTACTGAGAAAAAACAAAAAATGAACAATATGTCTACAACAGCTACATGTTGGCACACAATAGCTGCAGTAGCTAAAAATATCTTTCATAAAACTATATATATAGACAGGAGAATTATTTGAGTAAGTGATGGAAAAGCGTCTGACTACAAATAAGTACTTCAAGCTGTTCATCTGTAGATCAGTACTTAATTTTTTTTCTATTTCATGCATATTCAAGTAATTTATGCATATTTTCCCAATAAATTTTAGTTCTTTTGCAGCCTTTTTCTTCTCCTAATATAAGCAGCATGTCTTAACATTACTAACAAATCAGAATCTTTAGGAAAATAATTTAAAAAAAATAATTGTATATAAATTGATCTATGGGCAAGACCAAAGTACAGGCCTGAAGCTAACTACTAGGGGGTAGCTGTTTTGTGTATAAATAAGGAGCAAAAATTTCTAAAAGTGAAAGGCAGAATCAGTATTTCTACTAAAAGGCAGGTGATTGAAAATGTAAGTAATTTAGTTCTCATTCTTCTAAGCGTTTTGTTGCTGGGTACAGGATGCATCCGCAGTACTTAAAAACCAAATAAAATTCCCAAAGGACAAGATAGCTTGGTTTGCCATAGAAGAACCTGCACGTGTCTAGAGTCCCTACTGACCACCCATTACAAAAAAAAAAAACCAAAAACCAAAACAGAACAATCCACCCCCTCACAAAACCAAACCCACAGAAAATTTCCCACCCACGCACCCACCGTTCCCTCAATGTTATCGTTCTAATAGATATGAAAAACTAAGATTTTTTTTTTTCTTCCCTTAAGTAGTCTGTCAGCAAACAATGGAACTGAAATGAATTTTACGTCCAAAGGGCTTTCAGGATCGTAGCCCTAACTCCCCACTGAAAACACGCTATGATACCACCACCAGATGAAAGACTGGTTTTCCATAGCTGCCATTTCCAATGTAAGCCAATTATTGGACTAAATAATACCAAAGCTGTAATTTTTCTGTGTTCCTCATCTTCTCTTTTATGCATGTCAATGGTCCCATGCAACACACCCAGCTCCCGCTTCGTGCTTTAACCTAGCTCTGTGTTCAGCTTCCAGCTGGACAAGAGGGATCAGGGCTGCCTGACGCACAGCAATGCCTCTATGGATGAGATGGCTCCCTTCATAGGAATTGTTCACGTCCCAACAGACCAGACCCATGACCAGTCATTCGGCACCTCTGTTGTGGACCAAGCCAACCAGATCACCTCGTCCTCAGCTTGCAGAGCTCAAATGGCTTTAGGGCAACACGCTACACAGGAAATGTTCTCTTTGAAATCTCTTTCATTCTGACTGACTTGCTAGAAATTGGTTAAGATTCAAAAGTACTTAAGAAGTAAGACGCATGCACAAGACAGGATCATTACATACGTGTTTGAGAAAGGAGGCTAAAACTGAAAAAATAATATTAAGTAAATAGGAAAATGACTAGAATAGCAAGTGACATGCCAGAAATAATGTGGCATATACTCAGAAGCTTGAACATTTTTCCAACTACATTTACCAAACCTATCGAAAGACATACTATATTCCTGGAGATGTTTCTTTATTCTCCTTTCAGATTATCATGGTGCAACCAAGGCTAAGACCATCAAACACAGTATTTAGTGCTGTTTGTAGGAAAAGGCAAATAGGAAGGGGGAGCAGGACACGCAGGAAAGTGTGAAAAGGTTAACATTGTGACATAAACTTGAATAGTATGTTGCTGCTACAGTAATCAATAATAAAATCCACCCCCTCTCCCCGAAGTCATTGCCAGTTATTTTGGAATTAATTGGAATGGGGCAAATTCAGCTTTCATGTATCACCACTGAAGGTAACACTGCCCTAACTGTCAGGTTACACAAGGACCGTTTTCTTTTCAACCAGAAGGGCTGCTTTTTTTCCCTTAATGTAAGCCTGAAGGCCAAGTAATTTTCAACAGCACTGGTGTTCTTGCCAGAGTTTATGGCAATGGGATAACGGAGCAGTCAAGGGTTCTCAGAGTAATTTGCAAGACTTAACTGCAGCAGTGTTAAAAACATGCAAAAGCAGTAATTGATTTTGAAAAAACAGAGAGAGTTGATTTTATGCTTGTTAAACAGCACTCTAGTAATTATCTTGATCATCAGCATCTTAAAATAGTAAAAATTAATTTTTTGCTTAAATTGCTTACATAAAATATAGATGATTTATGTTAATGGTCTAAAATTGTGAAAAACATGGAATATATGACCTTCAGACTCCCATCTTCCCCGTTGCCTGAAGACTCTTACTGACAATGACTCATCTGTTGGCAATGGTTTATTCTTAGCAATTACAGACTTAACATGAATGTTTAAATACCATCAAAAATATTATGATATTTCAAAGTACATTAATGCAACGTTGGTACAATCTGTGAAATCCAGAACAGTCACAAGCGAATATAAGATGAAAAGTTACTTCCACTTGCTGCCTCATTGTGAAATAGGAAGCTCAAACTGCGCTACGGATTATGTTATACAGAGCCCCAGGAAAAGGGTCTGTGCCCAAGGCCAGTCACTAGCAGGCTGGATCCTAAGCCCCATAACCACCCTCTAAAATCCTGGATCCTTTTAACAAGGTCCACAAAATCAAAAAAAAGCCCAACAAGACAACTGTGTCTTTTCATTACTTTGGGTTACTTATTCTCCATGAAAAGATGAGGCATTCAGTCTCAGAGAATGAGACAGACATTCTGTGAAAACATCCTTTCGCACTCTTTCATCATCTCTTCCTCATTTTATTCTCCCCATGCTTGTGCATAACCACCACAGCAGCACTTCATTTTGTTCTCTTCACTAAGTATTTTTCTGACTTGCCTCTCATATTCTTGTCACTCACTGAGTTCTGGCTTAAGGGTTTTTTTTTTTTAAAAAATCCCTCAACTGATCCCTCAACTCAATTGATCCCTCAACTCAGGGATCAATCAGATAAGCTTTTAAAGAAGCTACTGCCCCACTTGTTCACTTAGCCTACTCCTCAATTGACATATTCTGATGTATAAGCTGGTATGTTTCAAGTAGTAATACTGTGTTTTCAAAGCAAATCAGTCTCAGGACTGTACATTAAATCCACAGCTGAGCTGAACAGCTGAAACAGTTCAAGACCACGTGGATTGCCACGCTTGGGTCTTTTCTTTCTTGTTCCTCACTGTTGTTGATTCACTGCTAAGGATTGCAACCTCCGTAGCAAAGGAAGCAAGCCAGAAACTCTACCTTATGTGTTTCAGTTGATAATTCCAGAGAAGAAGGGGATAATATGGCTCTCCCCTCCCCTTCCCCATTCACACACTCCTGCCAACTACCTTGCACTGGATCTAGCAACTGGGCAATCTCAATTTGAGCTGGTTCAGACTTCTGATCCACCTCAGCCTGCAAACGGAAAAATCACTCTATTCAATGCAGCAAAGGGTGCCAAACAATGCAGTCAGGACTGCAAGGTAGAAAATGAGACAACTTTTTAGCAACAACCTGCAGTTATATTGACTTAAGGCCAATGTGAAACTATCCTTAATACAACCCCATCCCACCCGTCATGTTTATTTCATCATCCTTTTGAAGACCTTCATTCTGCCCCAGGGTAAGCTGTTTTTGTTGCTGCCATTTGTTTTCTTCAGTAACTTAGTCATATTGCACATAAAAGCAATGGAATCATAATAGTTTTGTGTTACAAAAGATTAATTTCTTTCTATTTTCAAAATACCACTTTGGTGATTTTCCCATTCCTAGTTGGTGTATTGAAAACCAGAAGTTCCATATACTCAAAATCCTTGTGATCAGCGACCTTTTCATTTTGCAAAGTTTGAAGATCAAACACAGTCAATTATTTAGATTGAATTCTCATAATATCTATATAAATACTTGATTCAGTGACAGAATTGCATATTTCATGGCACAGCAGGAAAAGGTTATTGATCAATTTCTTCTATTACAAATTAAAATACAGAAGTTCCTTCCACTACTTGATTACAAGTTTACTAGCTCCTTGTAAATTTACTCTTATGTTTTGACTCCAAGACCTCTTTATAAATAAAACCAAAACTTACTTCTTCAGCACTTCTTTTATTCCCTGTGTATCACAACAGCCAATACTAAATCTGTGCCAAAGTACAAGGAAACGGGACCACCCAAACTTGCACACAATCTCTTTCCCAATATAGTGATCTCTCTCTACCTCCCCATTCTCTTTTTGGCCATTCATTGCGCTAAATCTTTCCTACTCCTACGCAATATCATCCCCTCTAATCACAATTTCCAACTCCATCATTATCTGTAGGTGAAAGCTTGGACTCTGGGTGAAAAAAGGAAGCCTAATGAGAGAACTGCTTTCAATTATTACAAATACTGAAAGGAAAAATTGAGAGTAACACTCTACTCTTTCAAATCTTGGACAATGTGATTCTGATAGCCTCACAAGTAGAACTTCCAGGAAAACAATCTGACAGGAAAGGAAGGCGTAAGATTCTTGAAAGCAACACATTTAATGTTTTCAGTAGTTTTAGGAGATATTAACATGCAGAAATATGTTTATAAATTACACTTAATTACAAATTACAAAATTCCCAACCCTGCAGGTGTATTTCCCAGCATAACACGAAACTCTGTTAAAGAACACTTCCTTTTCCTAAGACACACGTACCTAAATTTAGATGTCAGGAAGGAAAGAACATGGGGATAAAGTAGAAATGGAAGGAGGAAAAAAATGGGCAAACATGTTGAACAGAAGGAGATAAAATGACAGGTTACAATCGGAGATCAAAAAAGAATTTAAGAAGTAAAAATATTTAGACTACAGAAAAACAAAGTACTGTATTAACACAACCCATTTCTAACTGATTAGACAGAAATTGTTGCCTAAGAAGCTGACTCTCAAATCAAGAAATAAAAAAATGATTAACTGCTAGAAAAGTAGAAATGATATAAAAAATTGATATGAGAACATTATTTTGCATAAAAGCTTTCCATTTTTAAGAATTTCCAGTTTACAATAGTGCAGCTGGGGGGGGGGGGGGGGGGGGGGGGGGGGGGGGGGGGGGCGCCCAGAACAAACAACGAGAAATCCAAGCTGCTAATTCTTCTCTTATTATTCCTCCAACTTTCTGTATGTCCTCAGCCTCCTCCCAAAATGTACTATTTTAATGAGAGCCCTACACCAAATTTTTGATCTGCTGGAGTATCAGTGCTCAGCTATGATTTTGCTGGGCTTTTCCGAGTATTTCTAGCACCTAACACACCTCAAATCATACCCTTACCCTGTCTTTAGACCGAAGCACTTCTATTTCTAAAGCAGGTAGGATTCAACTGCTATATGTTTATGCATTCCTTGCAGTTTGAAGGTGCAATGTAACATGTAACAAATGTTAATTCAATTTGAAAAGACTTAAACCTACCTTTAAACTAGACTCATAGTCTGTGTTCACTTTGAACATAAGCCCAAGTCGCAAATGAATTTCCTTGGCTCGACAAAAGCTGGGATCAACATAAAGCGCCTCCTGAAATGCTTTAATTGCCCTGAAAAAAAAAACAACAACAGATTAAAAAGTTATTTTTTACTGAAGTATTACTTTATAATCAATGGTATTTAAATGACTAGCAGAAAGTGGATCAGAAAGCACTGTTACAGAAGAACATATCAAAATAATGGTTTACATGCAATGTTTTTGGTGCATGGCTTTTGATTCTTCAAGGACTGGATAATTTTGTACTCCAGATATTCCCGGTATACTTGAAAGTCTATTCTTTTCTATTAATTTAGAGAAACTAATCTGCTGCATGAAATACAGTAACATATCTTCTATTTCAGAAAGGATGACTCAGGAATTAGTAACAAAGTCAGTGCAACTTTAGAGCAACACAAGTGATCATTCATGTCACAACCAACTGCTAGGTTGCTTTTGATTCCAGGTAGTGCAGATCCCTGAGAGCAGCAGCAGAACAGAAGGCCAAGAAGGAGAGATCATGCACATCTCCTTCCACTGCACCAACCTGCTCCACTTTCCACTTTGTTCCTCCCTTTCTTAGCACCAGCACCGTGTAGGGACTCAACTAATACCTACTACTCCATTACTTTCCAGTCACTCAAGTACCTCCAGGAAAACACAGATATGAAAGCCTGCCACCTCCTCCCACTGTAACTTGCTTTTCATATTCCCACGATAGGTGAAGATGGCTCTGATTCTATTTCCTTATCTTTAAATCCTCTCTACACATGCCCCTGTTCATGATGGCACTGTACCAGACGAAACAGAAATGCTATGTAACAACTGCATCTTTGAGCAGAAAAAACAGGACTAAACAGGACTGTTTTGCCTCTCAGGCCAACTGCATAAAATTAGGAGAGCAGAAATGGAGCTAAAAGATAATAGATTTAAATTCACAGAGGAACTGAGAAAGAAGCAGAGACTCGCTGTGTTATCTCCCCAGAAATCCAATGACAGGGTGAAACAAAATACCTTCACGTACATCACTGTTTGTACAATGACAGAAATCAGAATCAGTCTCACTTAGGGTGGGATTCAAGCACCTATGCTCGGGAGCCCAGTCCCATTTGCTGTCCTAGGCAACCCCAGAGACCGATGCTGAGCAGGCAGATGACAGACAAGCCCATGGGGAGAACTGTACCCACTGCGGAGCAGCACAGGAACACTGGACAGGAATTACCACAGTGCCTAAAAATCACATGATGCTTAGGCAAATTGATTTCATTCCTACTTTCCACGTGCAGTATCATTTATAAGGACAAAAGGTTAGTAGTTGCAATGGGAAATTCAGTAAATATTTTTCATAGACTCTTTTATTCACAAAACAGATAAATGATAATTTTTTAATCCATCAGCAAAACCACTTCTGCTCACAAATACTTACAGGCTCTTCTCATTCTCGATGGCAAAGCAAACCAAAGGCATAGAACTTCTTCTAAACAATGCAACAAAACTGTTTGTACCTAAAACATTATCTGACTTATTTAAATGCAACTTCAGAGCAGATGGTGTTAAAAAAATATTACTTTTTTATTGTGGAACTGAAGCCTCCTCTATTACAATCCTTCAGAAAGGCTCTCCTGGTACCCTACTTTTCTGCTTACACAAGGAAAATGAGCAAGTGAAGCACAAAAGGAACAAACTTGCACTGGCTAAGCAGTCTCTCACATCTCATCTAAAATTTCCTGGAATGGTATGGGTGGTGATGAATCACATAGCTCAGTACAAACAAGGATCTATGTCTCACAACAGCATGCTCACCATCATCTGCAAGAACACCACTCAACCTGGAAGGCCAAAGACTGGACTGAACACTAAATATAAGCACATATTTTAAGCTATGCTTTTGTTGTGCTAAAGTATAGATTTTATGATTGTATATTTGCATTTCTTGTCAGAACTCTAATATGGTACCCAGGATTTTAAATACCAGTGGCTAACATACATTATTTGCATCTTGTTCAAAGGCAGTCTCCTAAGTTCCAAAAATGAAGAAAACCAGTGTCTATGGCAGCCATCAGAGAGAAGACAAAAATCAGGAATAAAGACACTGTAGTTCTATACCACACAGATTGTAGCCATGCTCATATATATTTTGTGAGCTTCACATTTTAGCTAGCTTTCTTGGTCAGAAAATAGTATTTCCATATTTCCCCTATGTCATGTCTCATTGCAAGGATCATTGAAACATAGATTTCTAAAAAAAGCTTAAAAGAAACTGTAAGAGACAATAATATTTTTATAGTCTCTTGCTTACTGAACAGGAAATATCATTCATTGCCACAGCTGAGCAACAGAATTAAACAAAGCCACGAGTCTAACAACTTTTAAGGACAGTTTTGAAATTTAGTTTGAATGTGTACTGTCATTCATTCAAGAGAACAAGAATGTTTCCTCCCCCAGTCCTTCAGAGAAGCACAGCACTTAAAAACCAGTAAAATTATCATCAGTGGACAACACGAAAAGATTGTGTCACGTTTAGCACAGAACCTGCTAGTCACAGACAGCCCCTATGAAGTTTGTGTAAGGTTTATCTCCATACAGACGACATGGCAACACCATTCACCTTTGTCTAAACTGCTTGTGGAGTCAAGTTCAACATTGGTAGTTATCATGAGTCTTTGAGACAATGTTACAACCCAACACAATTTTCCAATGAAGACAAGCCCAAAATGTGCAAGGAGGAAGAAAATTAGTAGGACAAGACATCATTCCCCAAGACACCATCTATGCAGGAAGTAACAGCATGCTTTTCAAACCACTTTGATGGATGCTTGGAAAAATATATTCAACCAACCAAGTCAAAGAGCACAGAGATTTTTGTTTTAAGACACTGTTAAAGAGTTACCATTCTAAAAGCTAAATAATAACAACCTAGCTGTACATTTCAGTTGTATTTGATTACTCCTAAACCAATGGTTTCAGGAGGAAAGGCAGAGATGCTTTAAAGGCATTATTTCCTTGACAGGTTAAAAAACTCAAAGGAGCATACTTGGGGAGTATTGATTGCTCCCATCCATTGCATTCATTTGGCAATGAAATGGACACACTGGTAGAGAGTTTGGTGAAAGACTCCTCACTTAGAAATTTTCTTTCAGTTTCTAATATGTGATGGATTTACATTTAAGAGTGAATCCATATGCACTCAAAATGCTACGGAACTCCCGAGTCAGTGTCTTGCTTGCAACTTAAATTCTGTATCCTTGGATGCCATAATAAAAACGAAAAGAGAATTCTGAAAGGTAACAATGAATTCAAACTTACAATGAAGCATAATTACATCAGTAAATTAAGGGGAAAATGCCATAAGAATACACCAGATATTCCCCAAAGCAGCTTTTCTAACCAAAAATCAGATATTTTTTCTTCTCCATTCAAAATATTAGCCTGCATCTTACTTAACTCTAGTGTTAATTCCATATCGATTATCCAATTTTTAGTTTTTCCAGGATGACAATCACCAATAATAACAAATAAAAATTCCTTCCACTACTTCTGTGAAAAAGGGCATCAAAATTTCACAAATAAAGTGATCTGAATGGCAGCATTTTCAACAATTCTACCAGTTGTAGGTGTTCATGTCTAAGTTGGTAACTATAGCCTGATTTTTAAATAGTCAGTACAATTTTCATAGAATAAAACACTCAAACTCTGAAAACACATTTACTTATTAACTCTTACAGACAGACAAGCAATTCTATACCACAGCTGAATTAATATTGATCTAATTTTGCCTATGGGAAACATTTAAACAAAACAGCAATGCACTCAAAATTACCGGACACATCAAGAACATGGACTACAGTAAAAACTTCAGTTTTATTTTGAGGCTGCCTGTTTCCCAGTGCCATGCCCAGAGCTCCAGATTCAGTCCCTTACTATATCAATAGCAAGACATCTGCAACATCACTCACATCCATTTCAGTTGTAAGTGCTCAGTAACATCCAGTGCAGATGACAGGCTGGTATAATACAGAAGGAAGTGGACATGAAAAGAAGTGGAAAGGAGGTGCACGTGTTGTAGTAGTAAAGGGAAATGAGAGAGAATGTGGCCCAGTGTTGATAACTGCAGTCCTTCCTGGGCCATCTGTTTGCCCAAGTTCAGCCTTCTGGATACAGAAGGAGTCACTTGATCGTTGTACAAATCTTTGTTTGCTCTCAAACATCGCTAATCCCATTTCTGTCCTCTCCCCAAGCCTACATCAAGGAAGGTACAGGTCTAGAGGATCCAAGGCATCCGAGTTACTCAGATGTTTTCCCTCAAAGCTCTCTTACAGTTTGACCAACACCGGAAGAGCAGATATAAGCTAATAGCTTGATGATCTGTCACATTCCACGCAGGACTTGGCTTAAGAAGCTAACAGCCTCCTTCAGAGATGATGGCACACAGCCTTCCTCAAATAGGTTGTTAGTCTCCACCACTAATTAACTGGCCTTCATGCACAGACAGAGCTTTTCATTTTAATCCTTCAGCAGACTAAACATACATTAGTCCAAAGGATAAATCATCACGTGGAGGGCTGGGAGCTCTCATACTGCAGAAATAAATGACAGTAGTCTAAATTCAGCAAGAGATGACTTTTGGTTTATTCTCTGAAGATACTGACTAACCGCCTGGTAAGAAACAACTTTGGTTGAGTCTACCAGAATTTATTTAAATTAAATAAAGAGTTTTCTTCAAGAACGGGAGCTTTTCTACTAACAGGCAGGAAAGGCTATCTAACACCCGAAAATGGGAAAGCAGGACTGGAAAACAGACACTAGGGAGAAAGAAAAGCACCTCTAGGCTTACATTTTGCACAGCACTGCTACAGTAATTCACGAAAAATAAAAATGTCATGAATCTATCATCTCCAAATCAAGCCTTCCAAAATCAATACTGCAGCTATCTTTCCACCCACTCATCTATACAACAATGCCTACCATTATGAAAGTGAAGAAAGCAGCTGAATAATAATTAATAGAAGATTGTATTAAACATTTAGTGAACTCTCATAAGACTTCTATTGGAAGGTTTTACTTGGATAGACTGTGAATAAAATTAGCTTTGAACTAGGCAAAAGAATATAAAATAGCATTGATTTAACTATTCAAAAGTTAACACCCGTATGTTTCAAACAAAAAACATGAAAATCAGAATGAGCCTATAAAATAAAAGAACACAACACTATCCTAATATATCAAGAAAAATACTTCATGCAGCTGGAGTGAAACTTTCTTTTTCTTATTCTTTATCCTCTTTAAATTTTCTGACCCCCATTCTAAGTCTCGTGTCATGTCATAACCTCACTACTGAAAATGACACATGGCTATGGTGGACAAATTCCTATTTGAAACTCATAATCATAGTTTGAACATAAACAAAATGTCTGCATACAACAGTAGTCAGGACACTGCAATTTTATTAAATACATTTACAGTCTTTAGATACAACACCTCTGTCCATAGGGCTGTCACAGTTGACTGGTAAAACATTTTGAGCAGCAAAGTCTTTAAAAGTTTCTCTACAACAGCAGCTCAGAGTACTGGCTTTCTTCCAGCATTACCAGATATTATGTGTTTTCACCAATCCAAAAAGTATGTTTGGTACACAATCACAGAAGGATCAGACAACTAAAGAGAAAGTTAATTACCACTTACATTAACAGTTAATTACAATCAGTATGTGTAGTCTACATGTACACTCCCATTTTATATACCTGAAAAAATACATATATAAACACAGCCACCTTAAACCTGAGAAATATTTGACAAAGCAGTATTGTCAAATTTAAATAATTTAAATAACAAATACAGTATGAAGCTAACTACAAATACCAGACTAGCTGAAAGGACTCTGACAAAACCGGGAAAGAAGCACCAGTACAGATGTGCACCTTGAAGATCACAAGTTACTGGTGAGCAAGCTGTTTTCCTACTCTCAAATTGTATCACTCCTGGACTTTCCATTGCAGGTGTTTTCAAAGCAGGAACTCCACAGACTGTCAATTACCAGTGCAAGGTCACTGTCAGTTGGGTGAATCTCAAGAGCTTTTCATGCAAACCGCAACTACTGGACTATTTCAACAAATCCTGTGTGGCCTCCACAATGGCACAAACTATTTTTATACCTGGAGGCATTCAGAGCAGACATCACATTTGATGAAGTAGTCCAGTGCTTGCTGTCTGCATGACGGATGGAGTGTTCCCACACAAGCGAAGGCGGTCCCCACTAGGAGGTTTGCATTCCTAAATGCCCCACTACCCACTCAACTACCCTTTGTGAGGAAGAGCCCAGTTCCTTCGATCTGCTAACCACTGACACAAACAGCTTGAGAACCAAGTGAAGGATTTGGTCCTGCTGGAAAAAGAAATAATAACCCCCTCAAGAACGAATCTTACTGTGTTACTAACAGCTTGCCCCTAAAAAAAGAGAAAGTATTGATAGAGGACGCAAAGAAGGGCAAAGAATGGTCCTTGACAGCACAGGACTCTCACACTCTCATAGCCAAACAGCAACCACCATAAAACAATAGTTTATTGGGTAAATGAATAAGGTGTGCAGTACTGAAAGCTGGTGTGTGAGACTACTGAAAAAAGTTTACACTCCACTGTAGACCTGGGTACTTTAAAAGCAGTTTAAACAGCTGCTTTACAATTTCAGTATGACTGTGAAAAGAGCAAAACTTCGTCTTCTGGGAAAAGATGAAAGAGAATGACAGAGAGAGCAAGAGAAAGACCAGGCTCCTTCAGCTCAAGTAAATGGTTCAATGCGATTGGCGTTACGGCCATCTCACAGTTGATGGTAGGTTTTGTGTGTTTTCCTGTAGGTACGTGGAACAGAATGCTCCTGCCTCACCGAAGCCTTCAAAAGACTTCTTAGGAGAAAAGTGATTCTCAGGTGTCTGGCGGCCTGCATGGTGACCAAGAGATGAGATGCAGTTCCACAGATAACAACTGAGGGCTGCCTTCTGCTGCCTGCTTGGCCTTTGGAGGGTTGTGGAACTCAGCAGCAGCAGAGACGTGACATGGAGAGGCTGCTCAGTGCTTATATGTTGGAGACAGAGGTATATGCTTGTTCCATCTTGCCTATTAAATGTCTTTACCAGAATTAGATAAGAATAATGGAAGACTGCAGCTGCCTTCTTGATGTCAAGGTCCTATTTTGAATCAGAGCTGAAGAGGGGAAGAAAGCTTTTTGTGCTGAACTCCCATGTCCCTGGTCCAAGGAGTCAAACTTACACTAACAGGATCAATTCCAGCATACAGAACACCCTAGCTTACAGAACTGCCAGGATGCAGCAGTGCAAACAGACTGGGCTGGCTGTGAGGTTACTTTAGAGGAGCCAGAAGCAGGGATGGTGGTTCAAGATATTGCTTGATACAGAACAGATGACAGATAATGCAAGGATGGCTGTAGAAGAGCCAAAAAGTTCAAGTCAGAGATAACAGATTTGCCTCAGGCAGTCTGCATCTTTAGCCATGATGGAGGTGATGAAAAAGGTCTGGATCACCTCTTACATTAGTCTTTGGCTTTTTTCAGGACTGTGTCCCACAAAAGTGTCAATGCTGAAGGACTGAGTTTTACCGAACACTTAACGTCTACAGCTGATAAGGAATCCTTGGACTGAGGAGCCTCAGGGTATGCTAAGTGGGGCAATAGGGTGACTGATCTCAATCTCCTGTAAGCTGTTTCTGAGGAATGGTTTGTCTTTCCCACACACACTGTCCAGCAATTTGCAAGATAAAAGTCACTGAAAACACTGCAGGATGGCCTTGGAGCACCAGGGTTGGTACACTGGGACCCAAAGAGGGTGTTAGAGCCAGTTTCAGGCTCTAACAGTTGCAAAGCTTGGACTCCGTCTTTTTATTTTGGTAGGACTCAGTGTAAATCAGTAAATGATAGATTAGTCAGGTTCAGAATCCTTACTGAAGTAGAAAATTTGGCACCCAAGCCACTACACTCAGATCCAGCTATTGCACAGAAATTAAGGGATAGCCTTTGATGAACTACTGAAATTCTTTAAGTGTTCAATCTAAAAGACAATTAAGGAGGATATGAAATCATTCAAGTTATGTGAGTATCTCAGCTATCTCTGTTCTACTGGTGTTCTACCCTATTTGAGAAACAGGTAAACAACAGGGAAAAATCAGCCAACCACTTTATTTACTGCTTGATGATAAATACTATAAAAGAACAGAATATCAAAATTTAAGATCTGTAAGACCTATTTTACTATACTTGATTCAATTTGTGGAGCTAATCCCTTATGTCATATGTTACTGTAATAATTGCATGAAACAGGTTTGGTCTGATCACACTATTACAATGTTTGTATATATGTTGAGAACTTCCCATTCTTACATGAATAGTCAAACAAAATCATCAATATAAAATGATGTATCGGCTAGGATTTGTACTTAAGATAATGCTGCAATGCTGCTTTAGTATATAGTGAAGTGCACAATATTGAATTACAGTGAATTGCACATGTGTCTTGTAGCCAATCCAACACTTTTTATGAAAGCTGGAAAACTTAAAAAATAACGTAAAAATATGAACGAGAATTCTAAAACTGACCTTATTCCCACTTGCTTTTTTATTATCCCCGTTTCAACAAGACATGAAAAAACCTCAAGCACTTCCTTATCCCCTCCTTCAGGACTACGTACATGCCTCTCATTAAAATCTATGAATATCTGAAGTGGTTCATGGATGAAGCACAATAGCTTAAGCTACCTTAAACAGTCTAGAGGTCTCTACCTCCCCAAACTATACAGAACTGTGTACTCTATGAACATAAATAGATGGAATAGCTGCAGCAGGAAATAAGACAGTTTGACTAGCATTTCACTCTGAAAGAAGCAGGATTCTCCTTGCAATCTGCAAGAAAGTCCTGTGAAGGATTAAGATCTACAAAGAAGAACGTATCTACTGTAAATGACTTGTTATCACCTCCAAGTTTATTATGATTTTTTCACACCTAAACACCCACAACCACACATCCCACTCCTCTCACCCCCAAGAAAACACAGTAAAGGGGAAGAGGTGATGGGGGAAGCAGTCAAAGGGATTAAAAACAAACAAAAAAAATTGCACACAAAGGTGTAAGATTTTATGTGTCAGATTTTCTTCTTCTAAAAATTCTACCCAATACTCTAACAATACACAGCTTCCTTAGTAGCACACTATACATAACTTGTATGAATGAAATGGCAAGTAGGATTATTCTACACAACCTTAACATAAAGCTCTACGTGTAGTTAAGACATCATAAATTAAGGCATCAATTTATACTCATGTTCTCAACAAGCTTACCTAACGACATGGAAGAAAAATCTAAATGAATTCAAAGCTTTAATTTATTAACATTTAGGCCTCACAATCACCTGACTTTGCTGCTCCATCCACTGGAAGGTACTAAATAGCACGATCTGCTGATGGCAAAAGTCTATGTTCACCAGGTGGTCTTTCAAACAAAAAAAATCAACTACTCAAAAATAAATAAGAGAAAGTAGTTAGATTTAATCTTACAGTTTTCTACCATGTTCACAGTGCAGACTGTAACAAGATACTCCTTATAAGAACTGGTGCACAGAATACTCCTAAATGTTAAATGATGAAGCCAAGCCTGCATAAGAACAAGAACATTCTGAAACTTGGTGAAATTCAACCAAGATTGATCACTATCTTAAAATAGTGGATTCTCAGGTTTTCTGAAAACTTTTCTTTTCTTCTCTTGGTTAATTAGAATGCAGTAGAATTGCAAGCCACATACAATACATGGCATTCATTTCACCACTATCAATAAAGAAAGCAATAAATTGTAAGATTAAAAAAAAAATAATCCAGGTTCTGAGCTCATGATTTAACCAACTTAACTGGAAGAATAAAAGCTTATTTACATCATTCTAAGAAAAGATACACAGAAACAATTTATGGGGGAGAAGAAAATCCCACCTTATTGTTCCAAACCTTCAGTCAGTAGTCGTTTAATGCCTCCTTATCTGCAGTCATGCTTAGTCCAGTAAGATGATAAACTTTTCAGTAATTAAGTAGTAAAGTCACACGTATTTTATTAACAGTTTCCCTGAGTGTAAAAAAGCACTGACCTAAACACTGCACCTTTCTGACCATTTTCCAATGACACTAACTGCATCTCTGCAAGAGTAAACCCCAATGAAAGCGTGAGGACCTCTCAAAAGAACCCCAGTGACGGAGCCTATTCCATTCATCATTCTTCTCTCATCACCAATAAAGCAAAACCAAAACCCCAACTGAAAACCAACCCTCCCCCCCTATCAGTCCCCAAAGCCCTACCAGAATTTACACATCTAACTCTGAATTTTTACCTGTTTTAAACATTTTGATCCAAGTCTGAGTGTACTGCTCCTCACATCCAAAACTTTCACATTATACAGCTATGTAAAAATTGCTAACTACCAAGCTAAATGAAAGCAATCCCACTTCACTACTTTTTCTCCAAGAGAAAAATGAAGGTTTTGTAAAAACAAACTTTAAAAAACTTTAAAACTTAAAACTAAAAAAACTTTAAAACAAACACAGGCTACAGACTATCGACAACAACAATTCACAAAAGTCTGTCAAGTCATACTGCTCCATCCCCCTTGCTGAATCGTATTACAGGGAGCTAAAATTCTTCTCCTGTCAGCGCTTTCCTTTTCAAGCAACTGCTGTGGTTGCCACAGGTATGTTACAGTAAATCAAGATATATGACCTAGGACAGTATGTCTTCAAACATCATTATCTATAATAAATTAAAAAATAAAAAATAAAAAAATCGAACTATCATACACTCACACAGAACTGAAGTTGAAATATTCACATATCAATAAAAAACTGCACAATACCGATCCTGTTAGTTTATTCCAACTTACCATTGAAAGGCATTGTAATGGAAGTAGACCAAACCAAGGCCATATAAAAAGGCAGCATTCTGTAAAGAAAAGAAACAATGTTTAAAACCAGATAAGACAACCATATGCTGCAAGATTGAGTTTCCAGTATTTTATTCATCCTTTGACATTTTATTCCCATTGTAAGACAAGCATATATAAATTTCACCTTGAACAGGAAGAATCAAAAGGAAGGAATGAAAAGACAGGTAAACATTTAAAAAAAAAAAAGGTGATTCTTCATAAAATATTTTGGAGGAATACTAACAACAACAATATTCAAGTACTTTCACATCAGAGAAACGGATGTGCTTTGTTCTACTTACACAACTGCAGGGAAGGAAATGACAAAGTAGAGGTCTTTGGCAATTAATATAATAAAAAATGTTTTATAACTGAACAGCATTTCACAGTCATAATAATTTATACTCACATAAAAGTAAACAAAGCTACACACTTAAATTCAATGTCTAAAGTAGAACATTAATTATATGAATCTGAAAATACGCTTAAGGAAATTTCACTTTTCTGAATACAAAAAATACAGATCATTGGCTTCAAAGCTAAGACAATCATATTTCTTCATCATCAATCAAACTTCTGTTTTCTATTTCCCTACTTTGTGGAAAAGGAGAGGGAAAAAAAGGATGAAAAAAAATGAATCAGTCTCCTCCTGGAAACCCATTTCTGCCCCATTTTCTTTTCAAAGAGAAGTATGATTTCCTTCTAAAAAGTGACATTACTGAGGTGGTTTAATGAATGTTTAACTACTCAATTCTACAAATAATTATTACATTCTTCCTAAGTTAGGAAAAATAAACAAATCACCTTTTCTTTTTGCCACAGCATGGTTGTTTTCTATTTAGTAGAGCTATTCCATCGTTTACAGGAGATAACATGTACATGTTGCCTATGACACATTTTTAGGCTTTTCTTATGTGTAATTCTGGTTTTGAGAGACCACAAAAAAGAACACAAAGCTCTGACACATGGACTAGAGGTGGAATTTCCACTGTCAAAGTCTGTAATTCAAGAAATACGTCTTCCACTTGCAAGCTCTTCTTCAACATGTCAAATTTCTATGGAATCCCATGAAAGGAATTCTAGTGATGCCTTAAACCCAATCCAAATATAAAAGGTATAACCAAATTTCTCCTAGGAAATAACTGGTAACCAGAACACGATTTCAAAGAACAGCATTCATCTGAAATAGGACCCAATATTACCATTTCATTATACCTCATTTGCATCTTCTAAATGCAAATTAAAACCAGGGGAAATGCCAAAGATCCTTTCACGAATACAGTTGGATCATAGCTTCAGCAGTGGACAGCTTCCAAGTAAATGCTGTGGTATGACCAGATACTACGGCAATCAGCACTGGAAGATCTTAACAGGGGGAGTAGAAGGGGAAGTACATAAACAATAAAAGATGACACTTTAATACTACCATAAAACCACATTCTTGTTTAATTGAACAAAAACACAACATGGACATCATCAAGATAAAAGATCTTTAATTCCGTAGCTCATGTATTTCCTGCTTTCCAAGCATGCTCTGGCAACAACAGACTAGGAAAGAAGGCAAGCTCAAAAACTGAGCATACGTAATGCCTTGCTTTAAAAGTCATTTTAAATGAAGAAGACAGACAGAAAGAGAGACTTTCACATCTGCAACATGGAAGCCTGCAAAATACACCTAGTAAACTTTATTGTGTTTGGGTCAGGCTCATTAGTGGGACAGAACTTAACAAAACTGTCCAGTGTTCCCTCAGAGATCCACCAACTACAAACAAGACTAGATCATCATAAAGATTGAGAATAATAGTAGTAACAAAAATCCTTCATCACCACATTGCAAAATTCAAGCAAAAACATCCCAGACAACTAAAATCTCTTCCATCTTCACAGAACTTAATTTCCGCTTCTGAAACCTATTAGAATTCACAGTCCAAACAAGTTACAGATTCAGAACATTATTCTAGCTGATATTTTGATCCTAAGGGTTAATAATACCCAACTTTCAAGGCACAACAGGATCAAGATCCAGGTGATTTGTCCAAATGTAATCAACATATCAAACTCACACGAAGCTTTCAGGTTGTCCCCACCCCAGTAAAATACAAATCAATCATCAGTGCTCTGTCCTTTGTTCTGCGACTGGTTTTCTCATTTTTCTCTCATTCTTATTTGGCCTTATAAAGCATTTGAGATCGATCTTAAAAATCTGTTAAGCTACCACTGTCTTCTCAATAAAAAAACAGACAAGATTTAAGACTGTAATACTCTACTCTGAATGTAAAGGTGCAAACTCTGAAACATCAGTGTAGATCATATTTATCTGTTCTGACACACTATAGCTCTAACTGTACGTAACACCATTAGTGCTGCTTGTTGATTGTTTATTAGATTTGTCTTAATAAAGATTAAAAAATATCTTCTAATTTGCTTTTGAACTTGGATGGAACTTTCACATGGACTGGAAGATACTACAGTGATTCAATGTACACAGTATTTTCCCACAAATAATTCAAGGCAAGATGCACATAAAGTTCATTACTTTAGCAACTAACTTTTCTGCCTGTATTGCAGAATGCCATCAAGTTCAATATGCAGCCAAGTTCCTATTGGAAATAGCCAATATGAAAGGCTAGAAAAGCTTAATGTGTATCAGGACCAAGCAGGATCATTACATGAAATTTTTATCTACAAAACAACCTTTTTCTTAACATCATAAGGTTCTGTGACTCTGTTTACCAGGAACACACCCCATCTCAAGAAATCTGTCTTCAGTTGCCTCTGTTACTTTTGTTCGGACAAGTTTATCACAAAAAAATATCCATCCCATCTTTTCCAGTCAAGATTTATTTTTTTTTTAAATTTAGTCCTTGGTATTCAAAATCCTGCTACAAATAGCTGGTGAGGTAGAATACAAGCCTTCTTTTTTTCCTACAAACATTTTTCAGTAAGAAGTAGAAAATAAAATTATTTTATTACAATTCTTTCCTTAAACCGCTTAACAACCCTCACAATTTCTGAAGATCTCATGCTAACAAAGCTCATTCTTTGGCTACTAACTTCTAATGTAATTTTTATGTTATCAAATCTCTCTCTTCACTAAAATCTACAGTAAATTGAAAAAAGCTGCAAACTGAAACAGACTGTACCTCAAATTTGAAGCTTAATGTCTCATTTTTGTCATTCTGCAGCCATGCTATTAAAAAGCAGACAAATTAGAAATGCTATTTCCCAGCCGATCTCGTTTACATTTTCTATGTACTACCAAATAATGTTAAAATGCTTCATGCCAACCACTAGATGGCTCAAATACCTCTTTCCATTTTACACGCTTATGCAATTTAAGAAGATTGTCAAGTTTATATTGTGGATTCTGCTACTTACATTCACTATTTAATGCTGAGCAACATTTCAATTATATTTTACAAAAGGTATAAGCCACAGTATTTTATTGATAGGTAACTCAGAAGGCAAAAATATATCTGTATGTACCTTTTTATGTAACTGAGATGAGTAAGCATGTTGAAGACTTTTTGGTCTTGTTTGTTTTAAGCAATCAAGAAAAAAAATAAATTAACCAATGAGGAGAACTCCACCCATCTCACAGACTTTCTGTATTAACCCAAATAACTAATTTATAGTCTCTTCGAAGCAGCAGATGGAAACAGATCCCCAGCATTTCATGTGCTCTGTTCTCAAGCTATTTCAGGCCAAGTTCACAACAAAGCCTTTTTCTCCATCTTCAAGCATGCAGCCAGTGCTTCCAGCAGAACGCCATCAGACTAGACCACCACAGTTACACTTTATCTATAAATACAAGGTGAGAAAAATGTACCTGTCCTGTGTAACAAGTGGCCATATTCACATTCAGACTTACAAACGACCATCTTAGACTGACTCTAGAAATGCAAAGCAACCACATCTGGGTCCAGATATTTTTCACCAGTAATATAATCTGCCACAAGCAGTGGAGACCGTGTTATCGACTCCAAATTTGTGTTTTATAAATACTAGAATATACAAAGACTTTAGGCTTGCAAGGGAAACTATTCAGCAGGCACTTCTAGAAAGTCAGAGTAGAAAAAGATGCTAAAAAGTCAAAGCAGCCTCAGGGCAGTATCCAGCCAGGACCTTCCAACTTAAAAATTAAAAGGAACAGGTTTTGCCATAGTATCATAGCATTACTGATTTAGAAACATTCCCTGTCTAACACTGCCTCTTGTTTTTGCTGATACCATCATTTGTAGAGTACTACAGCCAACTGGATGCCAGAACTGATCTGAGTTATTAATATCCAGACAAAAAAGGATTATTTTTAACTGGATCAGTTTCCCAGCCAAGATCACTGTGTAGCCTAGCCCCCCTCCCTGCCCCAAACAACTGCATTAGCACAAGTGGAAGAGTGGAATGTAAGCAAAATAAGTAAAAGCTCTTTAAGCCTACACTGCTGCCAGAAAAAAACGTTATGAAACCTATAATGACTTTTCAAACAGAAAGAGTGAAATCCTAGGCAAAAAAACTTAAACAGGCAACCTATATTAAAAAAAGGAAAAGAATGCAATAATTGATTACCTCCTAAGCCAGATATAAATGTCTGACTTGCAAGAAACCAACTTCTGTGGGTCAGTACAAGAAGGATAAAAACATGAAGTAATATCACAGCCTGCCTGTCAGCTTTCTCCATGCAGGTCCTTAATCAGTGAGACACGTAGGCAATACGCTATTTCTTCTTTATGACTGTAAGGGGCAGGGCCAGACATAGGTAAAATAACCCTTTTATTTCATTAAAAAATTGATAATTTAGACAGAAATCAGAATGTATTTCACTATACTATGAAAAAAAGCAACACAGGAGAAACAAGTCCCTATGCGGTTGGTTGGTGGAAGTCTGAAGGCAAACTATGGAAAAAAGATGAAGTTCAGCACCCTTATGAGATCAGTGACTGTTTTGCATTTGCTTACTATTGCCAGGAATCAAAAAGTCTTTGATTACATATTAAAATTGCTTCCAGCAGGACTCTGACCGCCCCTTCCACAGCTGCTCAAGTTCCAGTGGAACCTTCAGTCCGGCCCACGTCACACCATGCTGCAGAAGACACACGTGGGCAGGGGGCCACTGCTCTTCAGAAAACTGAACTAGGAAAACAGGGGTTTACAGTTTAGGTCACATCCTGTGGTCACAGGGCCTCTCAGCCACCTGTTCAAAGCGAAAGAACAGTTTTTGTGATCAAATGTGTGAATATGTTTATTTCTTCACTGAAAAAAATGAAAGATGAAGTTTTGACACTACGGTTCCTAATACCTCTTCCTGACAGTACTCAATATATAACAGTTCCCTGAAGAATACATACCGCATAAAAAATTCCACTCAGGCTTTTGTGCATAAACAGCTATATGCCTTTGGGAGCTGACAAGCTCTAGCAGTTCCAGTCACATAGATTGTAAGTGTTCGGGAGAAAGAGGGGAGGGTTCAAATAAAATTTGTTTAGATTTGTACAAACATGAAAAAGAGGGCTACCTATTTACATGTTCTACGCATTCCCAACACCTGCAAAAATACTAAGATCCCTGCAAGGGGTGTATTACAAATATCATTAGTTTTGGCTTCTTCAAGGTCTTCAAGAAATTTTATAGTACCTGGAACATCATTACATTTATATAGGATCTTTGAGATATAGCTATATATAACATGCTTGCATGACCCTGCTTCTTCAGCAATAATCACAATAGTAGAAAAATTGTACTAGGTGTGTGCCTGCATCCCAGCAGGCATGTGAAAGCAATTAATATATAAAAGTCATTATTCCTGTGACAAATATATTCTGGCATTTATAACAGATTAATTAATGTATCATCTTGGTAAATAACTAAAAACTTGTTTTTAAGTAGTTAATCTTTTCAAAGGGTAATTATTGCCAAAACACATGTACTACTTGTAGAAAACCAGCTAGTGTATCTTTCATAATTCACAAAAAAAAACACCTCCTTTTTTTTCCCCCCTTTCACAGAAAGGTTCTTCAGAAGGTGAAGCAGAAAAACCATACCAAAACAAAAAAAAAAACCAAACACAGGGAAGGACAGGGTACATCAAGACAAGACTACTAGTGAATTATCGAAACCCACATACAGTAACTAATTCAAAATACATTAATAATGTCACAACCCCTTGAACAATACACTGTGCCACAATCACTTTATAGGGAGCACTTTAATATTAACGACAAAATTATAAAGCAACATTCAATAACTCAAAAACTGTTCATTAATGATGGAATATATGCAGTTTTGTAAACTGGGTATTCCTTTAGCCATAAGTAGATTTAGGTCCTTGAAAAATTGGAATACTGATCAACTAGCATACTTCCTCAAATTCGTCATAAGAACAAACAGTCAAGCAAATGTCTAAATAGTGATCGTTGCTATGGGTATCTGACTTACATGCCTTCCTCTGAAGCTTATAAAATTTCAGTTGATGTAAACACCTTAATTTTCTACTTGATACAAATATTTTCAATAGTTTAAGTATTTTAACAGAAAACAGTATTTTTCTAAAACAAATCAAGTGAGCAAAGGTGCTGTGCAACATACGAAGATTAAACTCACCTTGAAAGTCATTTCATAGAGATGATTCATCCAACCAAATTTAATACTCTCCCTACCAATTCCCTGAACGATGTTAACAATCACAAAGTTTCTAATTTAGTTTGTATGATACATGATTTTAAAAAAAATCTCCTGACCCCAAATAGAAGGCCATATTTGAGACAGATGCTTTATAACTAATGAAATTTGCCCGAGGTTTGCACAAAAAATGGAGATGATCTCTCTGGAGAACCAGGGAGGTGACCCTCCTCTCTGCTCAATGAAGGGTCAACTACAGCAGGTTTCCCAGGACAATGTCCAGCTGGATTTTGATTGCCTCCAAGTATAGAGGTAAACTGCACAAACTCTCTGGGCAACCTCCTTCACTGTTCAATCACCTTTACAATGGAAAACAAAAAAAAGTTTTTTCCTGTGTTTAAAAGGAATTTTGTGTGTTAAATTTATGCTCACTGTCTTTCCTTCTTTTACTAGGCACCACTGAGAAGAGCCTGGCTCCGTCTTCATTACTTTCCGCATCAGGTATTTGTACACACCAATAAGATGCCCTTGAGCCTTCTCTTCTCCAGCCTGAACAACCCCAGCTCTCTTCGCTTCTCCTTGCATGACAGATGTTCAAAGCCCTTTAATCAGCCTCATGGCCCTTTACTGGACTTGCTCCAGTATCTCCCTGTCCCTCTCTTCTACTCAGGAGCCCAGCACTGGACCCAGCACTCCCCATGTGTCTTACCAGGGCTCAGGAGAGACAAAAGATCACCTCCCTCAACCTGATGGTTACACTCTGCCTTATGCAGCCCAGGATGCTGTTGGCTGCCTTTGCTGCAATAGCACATTGCTGGCTTATGGTCAACTTGTCTACCAGGACCCCCCAGACCTTTTCTGCAAAGCTGCTTTCCAGACAGTGAGCCCCTAGCCTGCACTAGTGCATTAGGTTGTTCCTCCACAGATAAAGGACTTGGCATCTCCCTTTGTTGAACTCCATGAGGTTCCTGCAGGCTGTTCAGGTCCCTCTGAACAGCAGCACAACTACATGGTCTCTTTCTAGTTTTGTATTCTCTGCAGACTTGTTGAAGGTGCACTCTATCCCATGATGCATGTCATTAACTGAAGATACCGAACAACACTAGCCCCACTATCAACCCCTAGGGTACACCAGTGGCTGGCCTCCAGCTGGACTTCATGATGCTGATCACAATCCTCGGAGCCCAGGTTAGCCAGTTTTCAACCTACCACACTGACCACTTATCTAGTCTGTATTTCATCGTTTTGTTATGGGAGACAGTCTGGGAAGCCTTACTAAAGTAAACATAAACAATATCCATAGCTCTCACCCCCTTCCACTAAGCTAGCCATTGTGTTGCAAACAGTTATCAGGTTCATCAAGCATAATTTCCCCTTCATAAATCCATTCTGATTACTTCCAATGACTTGCCTGCCCTGAATGTGTTTGGAAATAGTTTCCAGGATAATTTGCTCTATCACCTTCGCAAGCATGGAGGTGAGGGTTGACTGGCCTGTAGTTCCCTGGATGCTCCTTCATGTCCTTCTTGAAGACAGGAGTGACATGTGCTTTCTTCCAGGCCTCAGGAACCCTCCCTCATCACCCTGACCTTCCTAGGATAATTGATTGTAGTCCCAGAGTGACATGGGCAAGGTCCCTCAGCACTCATTAATGCATCTCATCAGGTCCCATAGACTTGTAGATATCCAGTCTGTTTAAATGTTCCCAAAGTTGATCCTCCCCTACGGAGAGCAAGTCCTCCTAGGTCCAGACTTTCCCACTGGTCTCGAGGGTCTTGGAATCCTGAAGGCAAATCCTACCAGTAAAGACCAAGGCGAAGGCGGCATTAAGTACCTCAGTCTTTTCCATGTCCTTTGTTACCTATCCTATTCAGCAGCAGATTCATACATTCTTTCATCTTCCTTTTGCTGCTGATATACTTGTAGAAGCCCTTCTTGTTGCCCTTCACATCCCTCGACAAATTCAATTCCATGTAGGCTTTGGCTTTCCTTATGCAATCCCAGAATGCTTTGATGATGTCTCTACACTCCTCCTGATTCATCTATCCTTGCGTCTAGCTCTCATATGCTTCCATTTTATGCCTGAGTTTTGTCAGAAGCATCTTGTTCATTCATGCAGGATTCCTTTCCTTTTTATTTAACTTCCTGCAAGACTGTTCCTGAGACTGGAGGAAGTTATTCTTGAAAATTAACAAGCTCTCATGGACCTCTCTTTTCTCCAGGCCGATATCCATGGGATTCTTCCAAGCTGATCCCTGAGCAGACCAAGGTCTCCTCTCCTAAGTCCATGGTTTTGATTCTACTATTTGCCTTGATCCCTTGTCTCAGGATTTGGTCTCCATTATTTCATGGTCCCTGCAGCCAATGCTGCCCTCAACCTTCACGTTCACTACCAGTTCTTCCATATTTGCAAGCATGAGATGAGCCGACCGCTACCCCTTGTTGGCTCCTCCATCAATTGTGTCAGGAACTTGTCATCAATATACTTCAGAAACTTCCTGGATTGCTTGTACCCTGTTGTGTTACCCTCCCAGCAAATATAGGGATAGCTAAGCCCTATTAGGACCAGTGTTTGCAAATCCAAGGCTTCTTCCAGTTGTTGGAAAAAGGCCTCATCTACTACTTCTTGACCAGGTCAACCACCACAACATTACTCACATTGGTCATCCACTAATCCTGACCCACAATCTGTCAACTAACTTCTCAAGTGTCCAAAAGCAGGGCTCTGTGCATTCCAGCTGCTCTTTCATAAAGGGCTTCTCCCTCTCCTCACCCTCCTAAAGACCCTGTACCCATCCATTGCAGCACTCCAGCCGCCTGAGCTATCGCACTGCATCATCTTCACCAATATTGATTAGCATAAGCAAATTAAACACAGCACAGTTCTTAGCCTCTGTTTTTCTTTGACAATTACTGCTCTTATTTCGTACCTATTAAAGGATTTGGCTTTTCTCTTTTTCCATCCAGATACGCTGACCTAACAAAAATTATTAGATCTCTTTACAAATGTTTCCCATCAAAGTACAGAAATTAATGTCTGCTCATGTATACACATAAAGATTACCGAAAGATCTTTTTGGGAAGATGAAATTTGGACAGTTTATTGAAATGCTTTATTCCCTTTTATATGGCAAGTGATCATCACTATTTATATCCATCATCTTAAAAATATTTTATGAAATAGAACTACTAGTATGGAATTTTGCATTCCTGATTCACCATTTTTCTAACCCTTTCCAGCAAAGACAGGAATCCCACTGAGTTTACAAGTAGCCCCATTATTTCCCCGTCAGTTTCTCACTGCTGGAGAATCACTACTGTGTTGGAAAAAAGCCCTAATATCATTAATTACACAGCTGCTCTACCTGAGGCACTACACATAAAATGGGAGTAGACAAGCCGGATGTACTAAGGCATGAATGACTACAAAGTGATTCATATACACACAAGCAAACCAGTAAAAAACAAAGGAAAACAATTACCAAAATGAAGTGCCAAAACTGCCTGCAGTTGTTCCCTCAAATCTTAAGCCACATTGTGCTGGGCAGTAACTAGAACCAAACTGAATCTGGAACACTGCTTAATGGAAAAAATTTAAGTTGAATTTTTAACAAAGTTCCCTAAGAATGCTGTTGCTACTTATATGTGGTTCTTTCCAGCTGAGTAACTCTTGAACCTGTTACATGCCTTCAAATGAATTTTATAGAAAGCAAGACATCTCAAAGATGAAAAACTTGAGGAATATAACTGAAAATACCTGCTGCATAGAGCCGCCAAAACAAGGCCTACTTTCAGAAAGCAGATAGAGTTTAATTACTCTCTCTTCTTTGGAAAGAGACACTTAGCCCATTAGCACAGATTTAAATCAAGCATGTGCTTTTCCTGCTCAGAGATGTCATACGCAACAAGATGTCATTCAGGATGCTTCACTAGGAAAACTAAAGGAATTCCACTTTGTGTGTGCTTACTAAGAGAAGTGGGAGAAGGAAGGACAGGAGGTGCGAAAGGACAACAGATTCCAGCCTGTAATTACCGAGGCTTCATTAGTTCTAGCATAAAAACAGTTTGTTCTGTAAACTGCAAACTGAACAAAATCACATATTTGGAACAAAATTCTCAGGATCAGCTTTAGAAACAAAATCTCACTGGTCGCTCCAATTTTGACTCGATTTTTACATTAGTCAGTAACATCTGAAAATGGAAAATGTTATTGGATAGCATATTTTGGGGTACATATTTTATGTATTGTTATAAATATATCAAATATTAAAATAAAAATGTGCTTATTTTTTAAAGGTTTAATTGCTTTAAGTATCGAAATGCAAGATCATTGACTAACGGTTGTGAGTTAGGTATCAATCATTTATTACTGAAAATGATTTTCCAATTAAGACTATAGCTGGTTTAGTAGTAGTCACTAATTGGTGTTCTAATTGGTGATTTGCTGTTTTATTTGCTAGAATGTACAAATACTTAAAATAGGATACAACAGACAAGGCAGCAGGCCCACATGACAGGCAGCTGGGGGAGCAGACAAGATGGCCAGCAGCCAAGAGCAAAGCAAAGCAGCTGGGCAGCCCACCAACCATTCCCACAGAATATTTCAATTCCATCAAATCATCATTTCTTAACAGAAAACTGTACATCAGTAAATTTTCAGCCCACTCTGTGAATATATATACTAGTGAGTTTAAGAGCCTTCAATTTCTAAAGGCAAAACAAACAAAGGAAAAAAAATACAAACAAGCCAAAGGATAGGACACTGCTTTCACTCCCCACCATCTTTTCTCTGCTACTTCTGCACTGCTCTACTTAGCTCTTTCTTCATCTACTCCAGAGCTCAGCTTGCTTTCCCTCACTAATCTGTCTTCTTCTTGCCATTATATCACTGCTGCTGTACCTGATGTTATGTAATTACTTCTGTCAACGGTTTAACTTCTGAAAAATTAACTCCAAAACTGCAAACTGAAACATCACAACTGTCCTGAATCTGGAACCTGAACGTTTTTAAACCCACTAGTCCCTCCTCAGTTCTGACTATTACCTTATCTTACAAGGAAATGTTTAAGAAACCTTTCAAAGTTGGTAGTTTTAAAATCTTTTCCTCTGGGCAGTTTATTCCTAAATTCTGCTGCTTGTGTAGTTAGCAGACAGCCTGAAGGAGGAGGGAAGAGAGGACAGAAGAGGGCCAATTAACCAATGCCATAGCATGGTGATTTTCTCCTCCTCTGTGTTAATTTGATATCCTTTTGCAGGACTCTAGGGAGCTCTTATTTAAAGATACCTTGCCAAGTTGAGTCCCACAAATTAATTTTACATTATAATTGCTGCTCCTGGGTGTGCATGGATGCCCTCTTACTGTTGTACTAAAAGTCTAACCCATATAGGTGGTACGTGTTGATTCACCCTCCTTCCTGTCTGTCTCCCCTGCAAACAGTTCTTGGATATGCTTTTATCATTTATATGAAATTTCATTCTGCAGTTCTACATTTGAGAGGAGGATGACAAGATACTAGCAAAATGTCAAGCTTGAACTATACTTATCTTTTATATAAGAGCATGCTTTCCAGTATAGGCTACTAAATTGTTCTTTATTTAACTAAATAGTTTGGGCTTCTAACTTTTTCTTCATGCTCACTACTTTTTTTGATACTCAGGTCAGTTTCCTGAACACCATCAGCTCTGTATACATGAGATGGTGGATACAAATATTTTCAAATACTTCCATTTAAAAATCTTAACAGACCATATGAAATTCCACCTGCTTAGTTCTCCATAATCTTTTTTTGTACTTCTAAATTTCTACCATTCAACACACAAAATTTATCTTCTATTTTAGAATATCAACATTCACTTTCACTTCCAATCATTTAAATCGTTACAAATCATTAAAAATATTTAATACCAGCCCCACATTTACAACTCTTCCATATGACACTGCCTAATGTACATCAATTTATATTTACTTTCCTACATCAAAGATGTCTTTTTCCCCCTAACAACACAATTAACAATAATTTTTTATCACTTCAGAAAACATTAAGGACTGCTTAAACTTATATCCTGTATGCTACTTCCCATCTTTTCTGAATACACAATTCCTCTCCAGTGTAATCTGAATCTTTCTACCTTCTTATTTAAAGTAACGTTTTCAACAAAGACTTTACAGCTTCTTATACATTGTCTTAAGGTCCAGTTACCTATTGCAATGGAATTTGCATAAACAGGATCAT
Source organism: Pluvialis apricaria (assembly GCA_017639485.1). Taxonomy (NCBI): domain Eukaryota; kingdom Metazoa; phylum Chordata; class Aves; order Charadriiformes; family Charadriidae; genus Pluvialis; species Pluvialis apricaria. The sequence continues at coordinate 98,369,080 of CM030007.1, read as the reverse complement.
TCTTTAATTGCAGATATAAAAAAAATGAAGTACATTACACCCACAGAACGACAAAGATAGTTCTAAGACTTGAAGACAATGATGTGGGCAGCTTCATAAACCTGTGATCATGGTGTTGCGGTCTGTTGTAGCAGATCTCAAAATGGGCAGGCATAAATATCCTACCTTGAAATTATCAATACTCTTTACAGTACTTTGCTTAACCAAAGAAGAACCCTCTCAAATATACAGGAGAATGAACACTAACATGGGAAGATTATGTGAATTAATTAAGGGTACTTAAGTACTGGTCTGCTAGGAACAACTCCCAACATTAAAAAAAAAATAAATTAAATAAAATTACTCCTTGAGAGACAGACCATAGCCACTGAAGGCCTACTCTGACAGACAGGGAATATGACAGGCAGGGAGCCTGAAAAGGTCTCTTCATGATCGATGTTAGGGAAAATGAGAGAATATGAACTCATTTTTCTGGAAGGTCCAATTTGTGCTTGATGCCTTGCAGAAGCATTTAAGACACGAAGTTTTGTGGAACACTTCCCTCTTTTTAGCGTGCTTTCAACATTACATCCTTTTCTTAAACACAAACACATCCACTTTAGGATGTGCTTTAGGAAGTCCAGGCTATATTTAATTGTTTAACGTGGTAATTAAATATCCGATTCTGTATCAACTGGTAGATACATTCTACTTTTCAATTTCTCTTAAGATTTTACAGAATGATAGCTATGCCTCTCAATCATGTTTAAACCTGTTTAGTGCCTTCACTGTGTGACTGGCCTCCAATAAAAACTTTTCAGGCCTCAAATTCAGATCCTCTTCAGTAAAACAAAGCATCCTTAGGCTAACACTCTGTTTCAGCCCTCCCAAAACCCCTTAGAGAACTCTGATGTCTGTGCAATATGCATGGGGTTAAAGGAATAAAACAGAAAATCCTACTACATTTACTTGCATTTAAATGAAGTGGGAGTTACCATACCAAGAATTTTGAGTAACTTGGCTTTATGAGATCCATATCTTAGATTTTTCTTACACACAGAGACTCACTCACCTTTCATTCTCTGATTCTAAAAGCAAAGTCTACCAAAGTGACTCAGGAGAAGAGGTACGCTTATGGATTTAAAGCGGTTTGATAACCCAGACCAATGAATTGCTGCTCATCTCACACTTGACTGACACAGCACAGAGACAGGAAACTTTGTTCCACTTATGACAAAGTAATCCTTTGTCGACATGGCAGATCACATCCTTCCCAATAATGACAAAACTGTCGACCACTTTCTTTTCACAGCCAGAACAGATTAGTTACCATGGAAAGGAGCAGTGCTTCAAGACAGTGCTCCAATACCTCAGTGATTCCCTATGTTCCAGCCAAACAACAAAGCAAAGCCCTATCCCTGATACTTGCTCCCTGAACTTGAATTGCCAAAATATCTCAAGACACACACAACATCTCCCAGTTTGTACGTACAGGCTGTAAGACTAAGAATATATAACCAAAACTAGAATCCCAGGAAAAGACAAAAATTAAGGTTTAGAGAGGTTAGTTAACGGGCAACTCTGAAAGATGCCACATGGAGTTAGATGTCTACATAAAACATCAGCATTAGCAAAACCACTGAAAAGTAGCTTTTTTAAAAATCCAAAATATCAATTGTGTTCCTTTATAGCCATTTTTATTTTGTATTATTTTTCCAAGGCAGCAATTCATATTCATTCCCAGTTCAAGACTAGTTGCCTTCCTGTGGCATCACTCATCTGGGTTTGTCTTGAACTCAGAAGTGACATTCATCATCTGTTGGCTTCAGTTTTATCTTTACTCAAAGCCCAGGTCAGAAAAATTCACCAGCAAGGAGTACCTACATGTTCTCTTTCTATTAAAGGCAGTGTTACAGCCATCGTGATCCAGGAGAGACTCACAAGGAATTCATCTGACATCATCAGAGAAGGAAGAAAGTTTAGTAAAGAAAAAGGCTGACATTCCTCTGAAAGACATATGGTCTGAGTAAAGTGGCAGTGCCTTCAAGACAAGCTTTTCTTTAGAACTTATTTACAAGTTTCAGACAGATAGAGGGCTCTGTCTGCCTAGATTTTGAGATCAGAAACAGAATTGAGACAGGGTTATAATGCTCCATTATGAACTAGACGGATGATTTCATTTATGTTATTATATCTTCATGGATTTCAGAGATAGAGAACAGGATAAAGTGTACTGAAATTACTGTATAGCTCCACAGCGTAATTCTGCTCTAGACAACATCCAATGATTGCATTTAATCAGAAAATCATCTTTCCTCTCCAAAAGGTAAAGACTATGTCACCAAACAGAAACATAACTCAGAGTAGGTGATTCTGGAGGGAGGGGGCAGGCAATCATACGATTCAACAGTAACATTTGACTTTCAAAATGTTGCTGTTGAAGTTACTGCTAAGAGTAACTTCATTCACCTATCTATCGTTATTTTAAGCCTTCCCCTCCCAAGAACACCCTCCCAACCCCCAGTGATTTGTGGTTCAGAGGTTCCTAAAGCCAGACAAAATGTCTTCATATTTAATTGCTCTTAATGGATTTTTCTTCTCTGAATTTGTCCAGCTGCTTTTTGAAACCATTAAAACATTGCGAATTGGCAGCATTCTGCAAAACTGATGCAGCATTCTATACAACCACTGATATGAAAACTTCTGGAAGATGCAGTAATCATGAATTTTCTGCAGCAGTTGACAACAGAAGAGAAAAGACCATAAGCACTAGTCTCATTTAAATAAAGAGATCCCCCCCTCTCTGTCACCACTATGGGTTTTCATCCCTTAGCTATAATGAAAATAGTCATTTGGAATGATCATCAGTTTATCTTCTTTCCTTTCAAAAACAAAGTTCAAGCTAACTGCACATATGAATGAATCCCTCCTTTTTTTTTTTTTTCTTCTTTTTTTCTTTTTCCTACCCCCTTTACTGGATCCTATATGATCTATCTCCCCTTCTACAGCCTTTACCAGGACCAGAATCAGATTTTTCAAACAGAAAGTTCACAAAGTTCTGATTACATCTTTAAGATAGCTGAGAATGGATCTGTGTCTGATCCCAAGAATCACGAGGAATCAGTAAGATACCAAGGTAAATGCATGAAATGGATCCCAATCCTCTTTGGGAGGAGAGAAAAACAATACCTGAAATACTTTTAGAAAACATGTTAAACAGCATCAGTGTAGTTAGGATGTCTGGTAATACAGTTTTATTGCTGTTTTTCTGGTGACCCTGAGAATTCAGAAAGAAGAGGCTAGAACAACACCTGCAATAACAAAAACATCAAGTAAAAACCTAATCCAGAATGAAAGACTGAATGAGGAAACCAGGAAAAATAGCTACATTTATTTTGGCTGGTAATATTAGATAAAATTCAATTAAGGAACTTTTTGGCCTTGCAAAACAAAGGCTGGGCAAGAAGAAAAGAGGGTGAAAGATCCCTAACTGACTGTTATTTCTTCCCTGACATGCCGCATCTCTCACCAATCCCATTCCTCTGGCAAATGAGATGAGAAAAATGACACAGCATGAAGAATAGAAGTTATGAGTTCTAAGTTATCCCTCAGAAGTTGGGAGGGATAACTTGCACAAAATCAGATGATACTGCACAGTGGCTTAGGAATTAGTGCCAAATAATTTGAATATAGCAGCCCAGAGAAGTGGCTGAGGGTGACAAGCTAGTATTTTCCCAGGTTCTGAATGCTGGTAAATCCCTATCTACTTAGTACAAGCTTGCAAGCTGCATAGAACAGATGATCAGCTACAGGCTTTCCAGGTCGCTGCAAGACTTTCTCAGCACGCATTTAGAAATATCTTTTAGAAATACTTTTGCTTGAAATTATCTAAACTCAAAGGTTTTGTTTGTTTGCTGTTAGCATGCTTTAGCAAGGGGAGCACCCAGTGGTTTCAGTACCGATCTCACTCGATGTGCTCCACGAAGGCAAGCAGGCACCAGAGATTACTTCTTGCTGCACCTTTATGCAAGGGAACAGGAGAAGCAGAATTGATTTCTATTTCTCCTCTAAATACTCATCCTTGCAAGGGCGCTCCACAGAGCAGAGCGCAATGATGCTAAAACACTACTCTAAAAACATTTTAAATGATTTGCCTTGTTCTTCAAAGCATGAGCTTATTAGTCTCACATAAACTACTCATAGGCTCTTTAAGAAAGAGACCCCGAGCTCTATGCCTGCCCATCCTCCCACCTGCTACCTTCCCCACCTATTTGTACTAGATCCACTCAGACTTCAACCACTCCTCCCACACACACCCCCACCACACAGAAAAGACTGAATCTGTATCCCTGGGAAAAGGAAGAAACGATGCAGCAGAACACTAATTAGGTATGTGCTTGAAAGAGTATTTAAAAAATAGAACTGAAATGTCAGTTCTGGAGAGAGCAAATTCAAAAACTCGAAATTTGCAAAATAAAATAATTCCTTGTTTCCTATAACTAAGCAAATATTTCAATTTTTAAGAAAGAACCTTAACATGTAAAAGATTCATTTCTGAAGAAAATAATGCCACTTACTAATGAGACACAGTATCTACTTATAGCTTATGATCAAACAGGAATCTACAAACTACAAGTAAGAAAAATAAGGTGATGTGTTTTGTTTTAATCTGCTCCATGCAATGAAAAAGCAATCATATGGCGTATGAAGTAACGGTACCATTACTGTGGTTTCTGGAAACAACAGAATACTTTTGAAAAAGCAAGCATCACATGCATTGTCAACGTAGCTGTTTATATTTAGCAAAAGAAACATTTGTTCATTCAATATTACCACCGTTCAAATAATATTCTTGCCTACTGAAGACATGTCCTCTGTTCAAGTCAGAACTGTTCTACTCAACTAAATACGCCCCTCTCCAAACAATCTGAATTGATGAGTTTCTCCACTGTCACACTTCAGTATGTCTCATATTTTAGCATCCTACACCTCATCACAGGGACTGAAGCAAGGAAGCATACTGTTATTCTAAGTACTAGTAGTTAAAGGATGACAGTTTTTTAGTCTGCACAAAGGAAACTTCTACAATAGGAGAATTCAACATGCATAAAAAAGCTTTTCTAAAGAGACTTTTCCATCAATCCTGATGATACTTATGTTATCTCCACCCAGAGTATTTGGACTTCTAGACAGAGGGGGGATACATACAGGGGGACTAGAAGAGCATTCCTGTTGAATTTCCAGGATGAAACATCACCATTAGGAAATGTGATGAATTTTTTTCGGAAACAAGACACCATGCCTAGTTTTGTCTGAGATTGTCTTGTCTTGTCCTGACCCAAGCAAATTTTTTCCCCAAAGCACATTCTTTCCTCTTTTACCATTAATACTCTGAGTATATTACAGATTTGCCAGAGTTTTGAGTTCTTATAAATCCATTGATTAAAAGGGATGCGTGACTTAATGTATGAATATACAACTGAAAAAATTCAGAACAGCAGACACTGAAATAAAACCTTTTTTCTAATTTAGTGCATATGCAAAAGATTTCTCATCAAATAGCAACAGAGTTGCTCCCTAAAAAGACCTAATACTTGTTCTGACCCAAACAGGTAACTGATTTATACGTGCAGAGGAGGATTCCTTTGTTTTGTATGGTGACAGCTAATAGCAAGAGACATAAGAAAGAGACAATTTATCAAATTTATCTGGAGGTCAAAGGCAACATGTCAAAATTTATTAGTGAAAGTGGTAACTCTCATTCTTTTTAAGATTTTACACCTACTCTTGATTCCTTTCAAGGAGAGGGAATATGCCCTCCTGACATAATTTCATTAGATAAATCATCTAATAAGAAGCGAGTTAATTATTAGAACCTTGTACAATTTTAATGTACATAAAATTGGACATGGTGCATTATTTGTCTGCATTAACAATAGTAAAAAACAGAATCTGCTTCTTTGTCATGGGGCTACCTAAGAATTCTCTGTTTTAGCTGGCACAGAGACACACACCCCCTCAGAATGCACAAAACCCAAAACTATATGTCTTAAGATCCACCCTTTAAGAAATATCTAGACAAATATATCCTTTTTTCTAAACTAGGGATCCGTTGTGCTTTACTCTAATTAACAGCATGAAATACAACACATTTTCGCCTTAACCTTTCTAGGCGGCATTCATTTAACAACATGTTTTAGGAAAAAAATTTATACCTCTTTCAACTTGTCTGCTTTACTGATTTACAAGAAATAACATTTATTTTTAGCATCCAATATTAAAAGACCTTTTTCTGCAACCCAAATACAGTTATTAATTTGCTCTATTTTTTCTGTATTTTATAGATGACCAAGTGTTATTGGTAACACAATCATCATTACCTTCCCAGCATTCTGGAGTTTCTCTTTATTTATTAATAATTTCCTCTGAAATATTTTGAAAGCGTACACATAATTCTTTTACCCTTAAGGGGCAGAATTCCAGTTAGTCTTCATAAACATAGTTTGCATTTAAGAATCCCAATTTTTTAACAGCACTGAGTAATCACACTAACTGATCACACCTATGGGATACTGAAATAACCTCATTTACAGTGTTACCAAAGCTACCAAGTATTCTGATACAGAAGAGAGATTATATGGTGCATGATTCATAAATATAGCCCTTCAATTTAGTAGTCCTCATACTCCAAATTTCTCTTAGGTCTTGTTTTTTTAACAACTTTTCTAGTTTTTCAAGTATCTTCTCACATGTAATTTCTATCCATCTTGACATACTGAAGGGACAAGTTCAGGATCTGTACGTATTAATAACCTTTAAAAAAATCTTTGGAAAAACTGCTAATGCTAGCTATGGACTTTGTTGTAGTTTTTTTACTAATTTTTGTTTAAAATGATCTTTGATGATGATGCATACACGTTTTTTCCCCCCATGTTTTATTTTGCCAGTATACCTTAGGATCAAAGTAAAAAGTTTTCACCAAGAGAATTACTACTCTTGTCCACTGCACCTCAAAAAATTAAATATTATGGGAAATATCTCCTCAGGTATTTTTCATCAGCAGTTCAGTAAAAGACTATGTGTAATTGCTAGATTCTTTGTTCCTGATTTCCTGTAAAACCCTTTCTTTTATGACAGAAAACTTATCACCAGCTGCAGCAGCAGCTATACATTAAAAATCTTCATTGCTTAATTAATAAGAGAGGAGTTTCTGCATCTTAATTGACTCCTCCCCTTGCCATGGATTCTCCAGCAAGTCCAGGATAGAGGGTTCATCTTTATCAGCTGAAACTCCATTAATGTAACTTCCTCCACTCTAAACATGCTGAATTTTCACTAGTTCCCCAAGTGATCCTCAGTGTTTCACATTCTACCTTCTTCTGCCTTCCTCAAAATAGAAGACATCCTGGGCCTTTGATGGAGAATGATACTGTGCTCCTCACCTGAACAGTTATCCTCTTCCTTGGATTTTTTTTTTTTTTTTTTAAAATCTCTCCCACTACGCCTGGTGAATTTATGACACAGAGGTTGCTGTTGGGGAGAAAGCTGGCAAAAGTCTCATTTCAGACCTCCCACAATCCACTTCTGTATTATTCTATATATACCTTCCTCACTTCTCCCCATACACTCTTAGCCTTAAAGTATGTTTTTACTTCTCTCATTTTCTTTACATTCAAATTCTCAGCAGGGCTCCAATTTTCCTTCCCCTACTCTCTGTGATTCTTCCCCTAGCTACACTTTCCTCCTCCTCTTATTATATGTTCAGTCTCACTTGGTCTTACAGTTTTTTCTCTCCTAAGCCTTCTTCCTCCCCTCTTCTTATTTTTCATTTTTTTGGGGCACAATAGCTTGCCATTCTATATTATCATGCTGTATCAGACTCAGACTTTCCACAACAGTCTCTTGAAAGTGTTTATCCCATTAAATCCCATAAAAATGCTTTTTATCTCCATTATGATGACCTACTGTCTTCAGTATTTAAAAATTAGGATGTCCCTTTCAAACTTACATCTATTTTGTATTTGCTGTTCCATAACACATAATAATATCATGCTTGTCTCTCCCTCTTAGTCTACAATAGGTCTTGAAGTAGTTGTATTTCATACCTTCTCAGAACATGACCAGAATGTCTTCATCAAAACCCTTCTAGTGAAAGGATTGTAATGTAAAAACTGTTGGTTTAGTCAAAAGTGAGGGGTGGTATAGAATCCCATGTGCTGGGCTGATGATTTCAGACAGAAGGAAAGAGCATACAGAAGATATTATTAATATCTCCCTTCTCCACACCTTCAAGAGTCGCTGAATCTTTATTCAATTTCAGGTTTTACTTTTACTTTCTGATTCTCCATTTTCTGTGAAATTTCTATTTATTCCATTCCTACCCTATCATTTTGATGTTACTTTGCAAATATATTCTGAATTGCAGGTTTTCACCTTATCCATCTTTAGGTCACCTACCTTATCTCCCAATTCCTTCTATAACGCCCTTAATCTCAGCAAATTTCACCGTCAATGAGGATTTTTGAAACTTGCTTTCCTGATCACGTCTTCTTCTAAATGCTCCTCTGATTTAAGTTTCCTCTGATCAAAGGGACTGCTTCTGTCTCTCTGCTTTTCCTGTACATGCCCTGTGTTGCTACATGGCAATAATTTACATTAAAGGCTTTTTGCATCATTTTGAATCTGAGGACTCTTATGGGGAAATCTGTCTTCTTATATGGGATATTCATTCTCTTAAGAAAGTTCCAAAAAACTAAGGGCTTGAATAAAAAGCATTGTTCACAAATCATCTTACTGCCTTCAACTTTTGTTTCAGGAAGGTGTCTGCTCCAGCAATTTCTACTGATCCTATACCACTGTACTGTTTCAATTAAACTAAGCATTTGTATCTAATTAAAAAAATAATGGAAGTTTTGATGAATTCTGTCTAAAAACACTACTTGGTATTTTGAAGTTACTGCAGAAAATAAAACAGTTGTGAGTCAATGAAGTGGAAAATTGCTGTCTTATAACAGATCCTCTAAGGTGCAAAATGTTCTCCTATTTGCTGTTATCAGTATGTCTAGTAATTGCTTTTTTGTTCAACTATTTAAAAAGGGGGAAATAGACTTACAGTCTGGAGAAAAACAGACAGCAAAACATACAAAATTAAAGCATTAATGTTTTTTAATTGTTTTCCTATTTTATAGCATTAAGAAAACATACCAAAAAAGACATTTGGCCTATCAAAACAGGGAAGTTAAGAGAGATGAAAAGAAGCTGCATAAGAATATTAGAACAAGCAACAGGTCACATTTATAAACGAACACTCTGGTCTTTTGTTACTTTAGTTCTTTGGAAAAACAAGCCTTACTACTAATTAAAAGTGGTTTAGCCATAAGGTTGATAATAGTCCTAATAACATTTCTACAAAGATTTAATTATAAAACAGCACTGTAAAAAATTAACTGGTACTAAATTATACTTTAGGTCTACATAACAAAGAACACTGTAAGATCACTTTCTGTAACAAACCAACAACTTGGCATAGACTAAGATCACATCCTTCTTCCATGACTAGAACACACATACACAGTTGTATTTTCCTAGGCTTTCTAAAGAGAATTTTAGTTTTGGTGTTTTTTTCTTTTAATACCTCTGCATGGTTTTGGATTCTCCTCAATTTTATAAAGACTGAGAAAAGTGAGAGGAAATTCTGTTATTTGCAAACATATAGCCAAAATTAAATTTCTAAAAATCAATTGTTTTAAGAGACAAATATGAAGAAGGCCTGCAAAAGGCCACAAATATACTTTAATCGAGATTATCAAATAAGGGCTGCACTAACAGTGTCATACCAAAGCAGAGAGATCTAGTCAAAGTACCAGACAACCAGGCTCTTCTGTAAAACCCTCCCAGGAATCACTCTAGTGAGCACCGAAACCTCTCGCAGCACCACAGGAGGAATGTTTCTAGGTTTCCCCTGCTCTGGGCAGCCATGTCAATGGGACGAATCCAGATGTTTTACTCTAACACATACTCAATTCACTCAGGTACTGTAATTTCTGTTAGGACAGCCCTACTCAAACCCAGGCGTTATATAAAAGCGTTCAGTGTGATCAACTGCATTATGATGCAACCACATGAGATGATTAAAATAGCTTTTTCCAGGTGCCAGATATCTGCCATCGTGTTTGGATAAGATCAGGAATATCTTACTCCTTGCTGAGCTTCTAATCCTGCCTCCTCAGAATATGTCAAAACCGATAACCATGGCAGACACTTACCCTTGGTTTCTCTATTTTCTCAGTAGCATCAAAATCTACAAACTGCAATTCTAGCTGGTGTCTCCTTCTCCTGAACTGCCCTTCCTATCCATTCATCCCCCACAGTCCTCCTCACCTCCCCCAACATGTTGACACAGGAAAGTTTTAAAAAGAAATCAGAATGAAGTACATTGCACAGAAGGGAGATTTATTTTAGCATAGGCAGATAAGAAGAAGAAACACTGAGAAAACTACTTGAATGCAAGAACTCTAATAAGTTATTTCAACTTTTATCCAAGTTGAGATATTTACTTCGTAAGATCTCAAGTCAAATAATTTTTTAAATGCAGAGTTAAGGTACCACAGTGCTTATGTAGAACAAAAAAATGCAGAAACTCAGTGATTTTGCAGGACATTTTATGTTGATCTGTGGGTGTCCAAAGACATTACTGCAAGAAGTGGTCTATTTAGGAATATGTGGCACAATGCAAACCAGCTCTTTCGAAACTACCCATACAGATATTACTTCTTTGAAAGGAAGTAATATCTCATCAGATGGAGGGAGTTTTGTCTGGTAAATGGCAAAATACAGCATCTTCCTAAACTTTCACCTTGACTTCTGTCACTATAACATATATTCTGAATATATTTTCTAAAGTGTTTTTTCTTTGTCTTTTTCTTACACAGGATCAACAAAATGCATACTGTATTACCAACAGAACAACTCATGCACCAAATTCTGACAGAAAACAACCTGGTAAAAAATTCAGACTGTCAGAAAAAATCTATGGGGGGAAAAAAGAGGGAGTAATATGCTTTTCTTTGTGAAAGGAAAAAAAAAAAAAGGCGAGTTGTAGAATGACTATCATATAATGAACAATCCATCAAAGTAATGCTTAGTTACCAACCCCATACAAAAGCAAAAATCCAAAGTAGCAGAGACTAAAAATACTATGTAAGGAGGCCAAACTATACCCAAAGCAAACAGAAGTCTCTCACAATCCTTCTAGAAGTTTTCTATTTATAAAACAAAAAAGATATAGGACACTTATTTCAACCATGTAAGTTTGCACTGCAGCACAGTAAGTAATTTCAGACATGCAGCCTAAGTTTATAAGACTGTCTGCTTTCAAACCTGCCTTATATAATAACCTTCATGTGATTCAGCACTCTCTATGAATTTCTCAGTACTCTCACACAGCTCTTCTCATAGCTCATAAATACCACCCTTTCTTCACACCCTTCTCTCTCTTTCTTTACCATCACAAACTCCAACTTAATTGATGACAAAAAAAAAATCTTAAAAAAAAACTCATAACAGTAAAACAAGGAAACACGAGTGCTTTTTTTTAGTCATCTGTATCTCTCTGAAAAAACACTAATTACAAAGTATAACATAACAGCATGTAAGGGTGAACAAAAATACACCACGAACTTACTATTCTTGACTAAATGGTTTCTTATAGATACAAGGCATTAAGTATAACAAGAAACAAGGAATCCTCTCAGCTGGGGGGACAGGAGGGGAAGACCATTCTCCAGACCTAATCCAGGCAGTTTCCCACTGCCAACTCCTGACTAGCTTCATCATCCATACATAAGATGAAATATGATTCACCTGTGATTGTTATCAGTTTCAGCAAAGAAGTTTTTAACTGATAAATGTTTTTGGACTCTTTCAGGCTCTTTTTCATGCATATAAAAATTAGGGAAGTCTCCAAAATTATTTTGGGAAAAAACCCACTTTGGACTACACATTTAGAAGGAAGCTCATAGTAGCATAGTATTCTTCACAGGTGAGGCCAACCTGAAGAAAAATTACTGGTTTTTTGTGTTTTTTTTTTCTTTGTAGAAGTCAAAATGCTCTTTTGTCAGCTCCAAACAATGCTCTCATGCTTGCAATTGGAATTGTTTGAAATAATTTCTGCACGATAAAACTCTTCATATATACAACAAGAAACTGGTATGTTTGAATATCAGCACATTGCATACAAACAGAAATTGCTTTCAATAAGTCAAGCACAGATCACACATTTTGCTGCCATCATGCTCTTGACATGGAATTGCAAATCAACCAGAGTTTGTTTTATCTTAATTGCAAAATATATTCTGAGCCACACTGAAACACGCTGCCTATGGAAATACATATAAACATTTACACTTCACCCTGAACTCTCTGAAAATGCAGGGAAAATAAATTACTAATCATCTATCACTTCTAATAATGAACCATTAGAACAATAGCCAGAAAAAAATAATCACAAACTATTCTATAATGCTTAACATGGGAAGAGTACAAACAACAGAAACTATTACAATACATGTTTAATTAATTGATTGATTTCAACACATATTTACAGCAATCCTTAAACTAACTCTCCAAGAACACGTACGAAGTAAGAATTGATGAATGCTTTTATTATTGTAATTTTTAAACTACAGGGGTTATTTCTGAAAAAGCCGCTTCAGCTCCAAAATAGCCTGGTCCAAAAATGGCACTCGTACAACTTCTACTGGAGCAGGGTCTTTACAAGATGACATGAACAGTTTTCCTAGGACCCTCCAATTGGACCTCTCCTTCCATATGCTAGAATACACTTCATTTCACTCTTCTACCTTTTATTTACCCTGCCTTTCCCTCTTTCCACCTTCCCAAATTTTTCAGAATGTAGTCACAGTCCTTAGAAAATGCAAAAAAGACAGAAAATGTTGTATCTCTAATGCCGGTATATACATGCTATTGATATCTTTTCAGAGTGAGCCCTCCCTATTTGAAATGTGCACTTACACACACTTTTAAGGAAAACAGCTGCTTAAGATCACACAAGTATTTACTGTGTTATGTGCTTTCCTGCACCTCTGTCTAAATCATGACCTTCAAATTATTTCATGTGACAATATAACAACGCTACCTCTTTTTGACAATATTGTCATATGATATTTTTCAATTTCATTCATTTAAAGTCCTGATACCTCTACATGGATTCACAGATAAGAGAGCTATACTAACAGGATTTTTTCCTGCCTTACATAAGAATGTTATCCAAAATACTGAAAGGGACTTCAAACAATTTGGTATCTGTGGAAATAAAAAGCAACCTGAAAACATTTTTCCTAGAACAAGTCCAACGCCTGCGCAGCAGCTTTCAAGTTGTTATGATTCTCTCAATACTCATACGTATCCAAGTATCTATGCTTACATAAGAAAAACTGAAGTAATAGATAAGAAGAAAAAAAACCTCTAAAATGTGTCAAGTTAATTGATCTGCCATTTCAATGAATGGTGTGAATATTTATATCCACTTAGATTTATAACACATTGTATATATAGGTGAACATTTCCCTTAAGATCCATTTAACATGCCAAAAAGTAACTGCACGTAGATACTCCAAACTTATTTTGAAATTAACCTATTTTAGAAATTCAATCATTTACAACAATATGTTTAAGAAGAAGAAAAAAAAAAAAAAAAAGCAGCAGCATATACAGACCTTCCAGTAGTCAGATTGTAAACTGTAGTACCTCTGGTATGCAGATAATGCTGTAGGAAAGAAAAAGGAACGTTGAATTTCTTTTGTTGCATTTTCTTTGAAGATAGAAAACCTTAAGAGTCAGAATACACAACATTAAAATGATAAATGGTTTAATAAAAGTAACACTGCCACAATAAGTACACTGTTGTGGGTAATACATTCTTTAAGATTATAATTTTGGTTTATGAAATGTCAACCCAAAAGTATATTTATTATTAATCTTAGAAATGTAAATCAAGCACTATTTTAAAGAAAGCCTATAACAAAAGAAATCATTTGAAATTTGGGGATTTTCACCCTGGACAAAGCTGTTGTAAGATTTAAAAATTTAATCATGTAGCTCAATTACCATGCTCCCTGATGTCCTGTAATTTCTAAAGAACTGGTGCAGAGGGACATACAAAGAGAAATCAATTTCACATGCCCTTTCATTCAGTAGCTACAGAAACAAAAGTGAAAAAAGCTTACATTTTATTCAACATCTAAGACCAAGACTAACCTGGAAAATAGCACTAAGAACAGCTCTGTTCAGTAGACTATTAGCCCTGCTTAGCAACAAATTCCTCAAATCACCATTCCTGCATCCCTCTTCCCCACTAAAAATTCTGGTTGATTCACATTGCCCTTCAGCTAGAAGTCCACATCAGACCTGAATGCAAACAAGCTTTACATTCTTCTAAAAACATTGCACTAGGCACCATCCAAAAATGAAGAATTAAATAACGATTCACTGCAGTAACACCAAGATTTTGATTTTTCAAGTGTTTGATTCTTAAGATTTAAGAATGGTTTCTACACAGTATGTATTTTCCAAACAACAAAACAGACAACAGACAACCTCTGCTTTGGAAAACTACAAACACTAAACAAACACTAAACAGATTAAGATGGTAAGAACAACATGTACTTTATGAGCAAGTTCTTTTCCTGCAAGTACCATGGATAACCGATGTCTCTAAATTTTTAGCACCCTTCAATGCCCGTCTTGCATATTCATCACCACAACTTAACAAAAGTCCTTAAGTTTAAGCAAGTAAGAACAACATACACATAATGACAAGGCACACAGAGCTTTCTCTTCTTAAGAATACACCTTTGCACTCATCTGTCTATGGAGACTCACAACCTTGTATTTTCAAATGCCTAACTGATATGTGCTGAATCATGCCCATAAGGTGCCCCTCGCCACTGGAACTACTTGTGAAGCCAGCTTCTAATTCTGATGCTCTAAACTGTGATTTATTTAGATGCCCAGAGTAGAAAAAAAACTAGGAGAACACTCATCATCCTTACACTATCAGCATGCAATATGTTTACATACAACTTCGACAAACAAAATCACTTAAAAATCTAGTCAATCGGGGTAAGTCTTTCACAACTTAAGAATACAATTCCTCCCCTATCCCCTCAAAAAAAATGGTACAAACTGAATAATATGACTGCAGTCTAACAATGTAAGTTTAAGAATGTTAAGACGAAGCATATTTCAGTCACATTCTGTAATTATGTTATAAAGGATGTTCACAGTAACACAAAATAACCTCCTACCACAAATACTCCTTCTAGATTCACCTTTTCCCAGGTATCATTAATGATTTTTCAACACAAAGGCATAATTAGCTCTTGAACGTGGGAATGACTTTGCTTTCCAAAACAGAAACACACATACTATGAAAGAGTTTTGTAGTGCACCACACATTAATAAAATTATTTTTTTTTAACTCATGCAGTACCTATCTCAATTTTAAGGGTTAAAGCATATTTCAAATACTTAAGTCAACAGCACCATATTATGCAAGACTTAGGAAACTGAGAACTTCTTGTAATCTATTATTTTTTAAAAAAAAGTAACTATTGCAGTCAATTATATCATGGCACATGGATAAAATACAAAAATGAAAAGAACATTAAATACCATGCTAAGGATTTATACCAGGAAAATAAAAGGGAAAACTTTGTCAGTGTAGCTGTCAAATAATACAGGAGTACCCACATGACCATATCCATCAAACAAGAGAGTTGAAATACGTTTCCCTATAGCAGTTAAGGTACTGCCAATAGGTTTATGAAATGTCAACAGTTTAAAAAAAAAAAAAATAGAGGAGCAACAGAAGACCTACAAAGCAAAGAAAAAAAAAAAAAAAAAAGGAAAAAAAGAGAGAGAGGGGGAAAAAAAAACCTTACTGCTATTCAGTGACGAAAATATTCCTTGTGCAAGTATAGCAAAAAGGTGTACAGCTCAAGCCTTTCTCCTTGCTTTTAACTCTAGTCCCAGCACACACAGCCCTGCTTCCCATCCAAACAGTCAATGGAACAGAGGTGAGCAGCACTGAAAAACTGAAAGAAGACATGTGAAGGTATTCACTCATTCAGACCTGATCAAGCCCCTGGTCAAGGGAGGATGAAGACTGTGAAACACAAGAAACTAGGCTCCACTAATGTCACTGTTCATAAATAAACTTGCCCAGAGAAGTACTAGCACCTTCATTTAACACAGGGAAAAGTTCTTATATTAAAGAAAGGAGTCTTCGATCCACGATATTCTACCAGTTTTCCTTAAGAGTGCTGATGTTTGCAAATCATTTTATCTTCTATCTCTTCCATTCTTCAATAAAATTTAGCAACTTCCCATAGTAACAGTTGAAATGGCTGCTTTCATGTGCCAGGCTCATGCTACAATTAAAAGCAAGTACATGGAAAGCACGGACTGCTGAAGCATATTTCATGTTTACACGATTCGAAGATAAGGCCTTCATTCTAAGGCAGGTCACATTACTCTTCCAGAGGAACAAAGACACTACAGTCCTCTTCTTAAGTGTCTGAAGTGCCCAATCCTACTTCTGGGTTCAGCAACCTCTTCTAGGGATCCAGCCTTTCCTTCTAGGGTAACAGTATTCTGCTTCTACTTAAAATCTTGAAGATGAAATTCTGAAATTCTCAGTGTTGTGCTGAAAATACAACAATGAATGGAGGCATCCCTTACACAGGACCTAAATGTCCCCTTCTTCCTCATGAAAGGTAGACAACTAGAAACTGTTATTGATGCACAATTTCAATATTTAATAAGTGCTCAACTTCCAGTTAGTTAGTTACCTGTGAAAGTTTATTACAGCCCCCTTTACATCTAGATAAAACATCTGCCTGAGCAAGAAAGCAGGCAAGGGAAGCAGGAGACCTGCATGGCTGAGCAGGGAGCTTCCAAAAAAGCTCAGGTGGAAGAAGGAAGTTCACAGTATGTGGAAGAAGGGGCTGACCACTTGGGACGAGTACAGGAATGCTGTCAGGGTATGCAGGGATGAAACAAGGAAAGCCAAGGCAGCCTTGGAATTGAACCTGGCAAGGGATGTCAAGGCCAACAGGAAGGGTTTCTTTAAGTATATAGGAGACAAAAGGAAAACCAGGGAAAATGTGGGCCCACTCTTGAACGAGACGGGTGCTGTGGTGACGGATGATGCAGAGAAGGCAGAGTTGCTGAATGCCTTCTTTGCTTCTGTCTTCACTGCTCGGGCCAGCTCTCGGGAGTCCCAGACTCTGCGGGTAACAGAGAAAGTCTGGAGGAAGAAAGACCTTCCCTTGGTTGAAGAACAACAAGTTAAGGATCAATTAAGTAAACTGGGTACCCACAAGTCCATGGGGCCTGATGAGATGCACCCGCGAGTGCTGAGGGAGCTGGCAGAAGTCATTACTGGGCCGCTCTCCATCATCTTTGATAGGTCCTGGAGAACAGGTGAGGTGCCCGAGGACTGGAGGAAAGCCAATGTCACTCCAGTCTTCAAAAAGGGCAAGAAGGATGACCCGGGAAACTACAGGCCAGTCAGCCTCACCTCCATCCCTGGAAAGATGATGGAACAGCTCATTCTGGGCGTCATCTCCAAGCATCTGGAGGTAAAGAAGGTTACCAGAAGTAGTCAACATGGATTCACCAAGGGGAAGTCATGTCTGACTCATCTGATAGCCTTCTACAATGGTGTGACTGGATGGGTGGATGAGGGGAGGGCAGTGGATGTTGTCTACCTTGACTTCAGCATGGCTTTCGACAGTGTCTCCCACATCATCCTCGCAGGCAAGCTTAGGAAGTGTGGGTTAGATGAATGGACAGTGGGGTGGATTGAACAGTGGCTGAATGATAGAGCTCAGAGGGTGGTGGTTAGTGGTGCAGAGTCCAGTTGGAGGTCAGTAACAAGTGGTGTTCCCCAGGGGTCAGAACTGGGTCCAGTCCTGTTCAATATATTCATCAATGACCTGGATGAAGGGATAGAGTGTACCATCAGCAGGTTTGCTGATGACACAAAACTGGGAGGGGTGGCTGACACGCCAGAAGGCTGTGCTGCCATTCTGCGTGACCTGGACAGGCTGGAGAGTTGGGTGGAGAGGAACCTGATTAAGTTCAAGAAGGGCAAGTGTAGGGTCCTGCACCTGGGGAGGAATAACCCCATGCACGAGTACAGGTTGGGGGCTGACCTCCTGGAGAGCAGCTCTGTGGAAAGGGAACTGGGAGTCCTGGTGGACAACAGGATGACCATGAGCCAGCAATGTGCCCTGGTGGCCAAGAAGGCCAATGGCATCCTGGGGTGCACCAAGAAGAGTGGGGCCAGCAGGTCGAGGGAGGTCATCCTCCCCCTCTACTCTGCCCTGGTGAGGCCGCATCTGGAGTACTGTGTCCAGTTCTGGGCTCCCCGGTTCAAGAAGGACAGGGAACTACTGGAGGGGGTCCAGCAAAGGGCTACAAAGATGATTAGGGGACTGGAGCATCTTTCTTATGAGGAAAGGCTCAGGGACTTGGGGCTTTTTAGTCTACAAAAAAGAAGGCTCAGGGGGGATCTTACCAATACCTATAAATACTTGAAGGAAGGGTGCCAGGTGGATGGGAACAGGTGTTTTTTTCAGTGGTGCCCAGTGATAGGACAAGAGGTAATGGGCACAAACTTGAACCTAGGAAGTTCCATCTTAACATGAGGAGGGACTTCTTTACTCTGAGGGTGGCAGAACACTGGAACAGGCTGCCCAGAGAGGTTGTGGAGTCTCCCACACTGGAGACATTCAAAACCCGCCTGGACGCTGTCCTGTGCAACTGCTGTAGGTGACCCTGCTGTGGCACAGGGATTGGATTAGATGATCTCCAGAGGTCCCCTCCAACCCTGACCATTCTGTGATTCTGTGAGAGCATTTTTTTTGCCAGAGTCCACATGAAACATCCCTAATCAAGCGTATCCCTAAGAAGAATCTAGAGTAAAAGAAGAGTCTAGAAGTCTAGAAATCGAGTTATGAAAAGGAAGATCTTTGAAAAATTAAACCAACCTACTAATTTTAAAGCAGCAGAACATGAGCCATAAATTTGAACCCTACCAATACTTTCTACTCCCTGAGCCAGTCACTGGTGGGCAGACGTTCATCTTGAGTTCTATGCTGTAGAAATACAGTATCTTATCTAAAAAGTGTATGGAACTACAAGCAACTTCTCTCTTAAATTAACTTTGTAATGATACAAAATTAGTGCAAACCCCTCAAATTACAAACTTGATTCTACAATAAGAAAAAAAGAGCAAGTGAATCTGCTAAACAACAAAAATTTTACACAAGTCCACATCTGAAATATAGGCTATGCTTCATCAGTGCTATGATTCTAATTATAGGATATTCTCTGGCTTATTAAAAAGTGAAAAGAAAGTCACTTGGGTCATGCATCACATTAGCAGTATTAAGCAAAACAAAAAACAAACAAAAAAAAAAAAAAAAAAAAAAAAAAAAAAAAAAAAAACACCAAAAAAGCCAGAACACTAAAGGCTGCAATTTCATTTGCACCTTTGCTTCTCATCCAAGACTGGTCATTCCAAGGTGAGACAATTTTTGTCAGAAAAATATTGTCTGAACTAGAGCCCCTCTTTCAACATAGGGTCAACTCTCATTTTTACGGATACAAGTGAATTACCCCATTTCAGTTAAGATGACCTTTTTAAACATAATGAAATGCGTGCTTTGAAATCACTCAGGCACAGCAGAATTCTGCAGACAATTTTCTTGATTAGGAACTTACTGAGCTTTTCCAATCTAAAAGTTTGCCACTGAAATTCTTAAACACGTAGAATTGTTGGAGGCCACATACATAGAAACCTCTTTTTTCAGCGTGCAAACCATTCCTGAGCATCTAGAAAATGCACATCCAGACTCAAAAAGAACAGGACTGAGTGTCATCAGTAGGACAATGTTTCTTGCTTCACCCTCAACTATATTCGTAAAATCAAGTAGCCAACCACAGAAAATTCTCTTAAAAGCACAAAGCTGAGAGACCACATTCAGACGTCTTAAACAATATTGGATAAGTGATTTAAGAGCTCCTAAAAAAGGTGCTCATAGTTACCTATCTCCATCCTTCTGCCCAATATTTCATTACTTACTGTATCAGTTTACACTCTTCCTATTAACATCCCTCTCCAGAACCTGGCAATTTACATTATTTGCCTAACAGGCAATCCTTATGATCAGACTCTTGAAAAACCTACAACCTACTGAGTGGCAGACACAGCATTTACCATCCTGCCCTGAATGGGTGGGGGGCGGGGTAGGGGTGGGGTGGATTGCGGGAGTGGTGGTGGTGTATGCCCAAAAGGTATGCCCCAAAGCTTTTCAGATCAATCACTATCAGCTATATTACTTGAAGAGAATGAAAGAATGCTCACCTAAAACAGCTCTGAAAAGAAAAACCCCATCTTTCCACCCAAAGAATTAAAACTACTGGACAGTAAGAAACCTCCTCAGCTCAGGCTCACTTTGGAATCTGTCTTTAAGCCTCTGCCACCTACTGCAGAGATGATCCTCAATGAGTTCAAAGAACTACCAGAACTACCCACTTTGCAATATCTACCGTTACTTTAACACTGACCACCTTCACTATCTCCTCCCTTAAGAGTTTGACTTCCTCTCTTACTATGACTAGCATCAAGGGACATCCCAGAATGAGGACAGGGATGATACTGGTTTCTTATTCACCCCTGTTTAAGATTCCTTGATTTCACATACAGAATACAAAATAGATTTTACCTAATTGCCATGTATGTGGTTTCAGGATGTTGTATTTTCTAGTCTAATTTCATAAGAAAATGGTAAAACTTAATAAAATACATAATTATTTCAGTAATACAAGAGACAATCTTGCTTCATATCTAGAGTCTAAATACATAACCTAAACAAATAAGTAAGGTGAAAATGGGGAGCAAAACATCTAGACTGAGATCCACCTACCTGTCATTTTTAGCACATCTAATCAGAAATCACACAGTCACAGAAGGATGCCATTTATGATCTGCTCTAACAAACCCACTTTATAACACCTAAAAATTTAAGAGGCCTTTGAAAGTGATGCCAACATGGAGCAGTTTGAGTATTTTGATGCTTGAGTAAGGAAAAAGTGAACTAGATACTGACACCATCTAGTGGCTCCTTGCAAGGCTAAATGTTACTAACACAGATTTTTGACTTGCTAAATTTTAAAAAGTTAAGAGCAAGCATTAATTTGATGACATACCCCTGAAAAGAGACCTTTAAAACAACTTAAAGCTCCATATTCTTGTGTGTAAATCAATACTTGTTTTCTTAAACAGAAAATTCTTCTTTTAATATTAATTTTTAAACAGGCACTAACATTTCTAAATGCTTATCTAATGTTAAAAGGAATAGTAAGATAAAAAATAAGATGAAGAATTGCACACGGGAAGCGAAGAAAGGGCACGTGTTGCTCTACATCTGACAATGCTTCCAGGAAAAATAAATCTTTATTAAACACCTGGGAGACATATGCAGGTTATGGAAACAGCTTATTACATTGTGCATGTTTTATCCACAATAGTGTTTTAATCCAGCAAGATGAACACTGCTGGGCCATAAAATTAAAGACATTAAAAGGTAAGGAAATTCCAAGGTTGAGTCAATGGAATTGACTCTTTGCATGGTAAAAAACTGGCTGGATGGCCAGGCCCAAAGAGTGGTGGTGAATCGAATTAAGTCCACTTGGCAGCTGTCACACTGGTGTTCCCCAGGGCTCAGTACTGGGGGCAGTTCTGCTTAATATCTTTATCAATGATTTGGATGAGATCAAATGTAAGTTTGCAGATGACACCATCATTGGGCGGGAGTGTTGATCTGCTTGACAGTAGGAAGGCTCTACAGAGGTATCTGGACAGGTTGGATCAATGGAACAAGGCCAACTGTGTGAGGTCCAACAAGGCCAAGTGCTGGCTCCTGCACTTGGCTCACAACAACCCCATGCAGCACTACAGGCTGAGGGAAGAGTGGCTGCAGATCTGTCCAGCAGAAAAGGACCTGGGGGTGTTGGTCAACAGCCAGCTGAATGTGAGCTGGCAGTGTGCCCAGGTGGCCAAGAAGGCCAACAGCTTCATGGCCTGTATCAGAAACAGTGTGGCCAGCAGGACTAGGGAAGTGATCATCCCACTGTACTTGTCACTGGTGAGGCCCCACCTTGAATACTGTGTTCACTTTTGGGCCCCTCACTACAAGACAGACATGGACGTGCTGGAGCGTGTCCAGAGAAGAGCAACAGAGCTGGTGAATGGTCTAGAGCACAAGTCTTGTGAGGAGCAGCTGAGGGAACTGGGGTTGTTTAGCCTGGAGAAAAGGAGGCTGAGGGGAGACCTTATCACTCTGTGCAACTACCTGTTGCAGAGGTTGTAGTGAGGTGGGTGTTGGTCTCTTCTCCCAAGTAACAAGCAACAGGACAAGAGGAAACAGCCTCAAGTTGCGCCAGGGGAGATTTAGATTGGGTATTAGAAAAAAATTTCTTCACTGAAAGGGTTATGAAGCATTGGAACAGGCTGCCCAGGGAAGTGGTTGAGTCACCATCCCTGGAAGTATTTAGAAGACATGTAGTTGTGGTGCTTAGGAACATGGTGTAGTGGTGGTTTTGGCAGTGTTAGGTTAACGGCTGGACTCAATGATCTTAAGGGTCCCTTCCAACCTAAATGATTCTATGATTCTATAGTGACCAAAAAAAATGTTGTGGAAGCAAGAGCAGCAAAACGCAGCTCATGTCTTTTGTTCCAAGGCCTCAGGAGGAGACTGTTCTCCATTTCCTCTGGAAATTTGTGCTGAAAGTACCAAAGAGATGACCAAAGAAGCCTAAAGCATGTCTTCCTTTTAACACAGAATGAAGGCAGGTACACAAAGGCAACTCAATCCTGTATTTAAGAAAGAAAAATCGCCAAATAGTCCTCCAAGTAATTTTATTAACAACTACATATCCTCACCTGGAAGTATAATGCAGTAGCAAAGTGGTGAGAAGCCCACTGTCCCATGATCATGTTCAACTATGAGTTGCACAGAAGACTAAAAAAGTATTAAATGCATAAGATATACACAAGTTTAACAAGGAACTGTTAGAGAAATTCTTTAGATAATGAACTCTATGAAAGGTCTTCAAATACTGAGAATATCAGCGAAGGAACACAATGGAATCACATGAAGCTCAAAAACCCTTCAAAGAGCATATTCCACAAAATGACTTTTAACAATTGTTTATTTAGAACTCTGCCCAAAATGACAATTTTCAGACAACTAGTCAAAAAACGATGGTCCAGGTATACTCTACAATAACAATCTTCTACTGCTAACCCCTGCCCCCCCACCTTTATAAAGAACATTTTAATATTCTAAGCTAAAGATAACATTCTTAATTTCTTTCTATAGGAATTTCACATAATGGTTTGAACCGCCTGAAATTAAACCACACAAAATTTAATAACAGTGTCTGAAGATGAAATAAACAGCTCTAAATAGAAGCAACCCCGTTTCTGCCAGTTATTAACAATTGCAAACAACAAAAAACCTTAAACCTAAAAATCACACTTATTTGAAACACAGTCATCTCTTCCTCAACTCATTCAGATTGCTATGCTGCTTAAAATCCATTTCAGTTCTTCAGTCCATCAGTAAAAGACAGCCCAGCAGCAACCCTGCAGCAACGAGCACAATCCTACCTATGATGGGAAGCTCTCTCTTACATTTTGTAAGACGACTCCTACCAGTCTGTACCTCAGAGCACAGCCCGTTGAAATGATTGCTAATGACAATACTTTACTTCAAAGTCCTAAAAGACTAAGACATTAACCACTAAAGAGAAATTCTCTCCATAGCTGGAATAGTAAGTACAAAGGAACACACATACATTGTTGAATTTGGGAGTTGTTCTTGCAACCAAACAACTTTACACAAGAACAATCAAAAAGTGTTTAAATTTTGGGTTTAGGCTGTATCTTAATAAATGAGCACCTCAATAATCATTCTGTATCTTTTTTCAGTTTAGTTTTAAATTTTAACTTACCAATTGCTAAAAAATGCCTTTGGATTAATTAACACTACCTTGTAAATTACTTACAATATTTTTATATTCATGCTTTTGACAATGCAGCCACTATCTACAAACAAAGTAAATATAACTAAAATTGTTCTGACATAGTACATAAAACGTGATCACCACTTGAGTACAGCAGTAAGAATTATTTTAGTGCAGTATCTACTTCTACTTCCAGGAATTTTGCTTAGAGAACAGCAATTCAGGGAGGCAAATGATAAAAGTATGTCTCTACTTGTGCAACTGTTAGCTGTCCTCCAAATCATGGGCTGAAACACAGCCAATATATCTGACGTTCTACAATATATAAAGATCCCTAAGAAAAGCACAGATGACATGAGAGTCCACGAGCTCATTAAAGAGTGTTCAACTAGAACCCAACCTTAAAGATCACTGTTTACACTCTGTACTCCTTATGGAAACCACCGTCATGGGGGAAAAAAAAAAAAATAAAAGATTTCCAACTACTAATGTAGCATCAGTTTCCTCCAAGACTAGCAGTACAATGATTTTTGTAAAATCCCAGCCCTCCCAAGGAATGCGGTAGCAAACAAAGTTCACAGGTATATACCATGGAGTCCTAGCTGCATTCACAATGCTGCCAGCATCCAAAAGCCTACATGACAACTCATCAACCTACTCTGGCAAGACCTGAGGCTGAGGTTTCACATTCTGGGGCAATTGTGTCACTTCTTTCTGCTAGGTTATTTTTCAGTTGGATCAGTTCCCCACACAGCTGCACATTCAGCTGTGCCAGCACAAAGCAAAGAGGAGCAACAAGATGATCAGGGGTGTCACTAAAGACACGCCCAGGGAACAAGAATTTGGAAACCTCTGAAACAATCAAACAGCTGGGGAATAGACATCTGATTAGAGTTCAGTAAATGCTACTGAGGAAACAGAATAGTTTTTCACTGGGAGGAGAGGAAGTTCTCATTTTGGGAAATCCTGAAGCCAAATTCTGACCAGCAGTGATCAAGACGATGAAAGGCTGGGCACGGAAACAACCTTGAACATGCTTGCTAAGCTGCATCAGTCTGCCTTGGTTATAATCATCTGTATACAAGTCAGTGGTTAACAGTATTTAAAATCTGCAAAAGGGTTGATACTTTGCCTGGGACCTTCTCCTAAGAGTAGCAGAGTACAATTAACAAGACAACTCAATTTCATGGCTGCAGAGAAAACCCTTTAGCCAACAACAACAACAACTGAAACATACCGCGTTTTGGGAAAACTACAAGCTGTAGACCAGCTTCAGATATTTTAAATGCTAGGAAAAAACACTGTGATACTGTAGTCTAACCTCAGATATAATGCAGAGAATAACGAACTTCATCCAGTACTTTCTGATGTAAACTCACAAATTCTGTTGAAGATAAGTATTTCTTTTTCATTAAAGAAAGCATATTAAATCTGGACTTCAGTAGCTACAAGCGACAGAAAACATAATGCACTTCAACAGAAATTACTACAACATTTAACAGGTTTCATTAAAAATATAAACGTATATGCTAGGTGTATTTAGACTTTAGCAAGGCATCAGCCATCAACTTACTCCACATTCAAAGACAGCCTGCCCCTAATTAATATTCCCTGCTTCCACGCAGCAAGGAAGTATTTGCCTGGTTAGTTCCAATAAGGACCTACAGTCTTTTTTACTACATTTATTAAGAAAGTATTAGCTACATGAAAACACTAACACACAACAAATGCACCTGAATGATCCATGTTTGTCAACGTATTTGTGAAAAAACAAGAAAACGAGACAGATCAAAACAGAAGAAACTATAGACATGAAACGTAACATAACTAAATCAACCAAGCGTGCTTCGTCTTGATTACCGGTCCAACTTCCACAATCAACTAACAATTTTGTTCTACTTTGCACAAACTATATTGCAAATGCTTTTAAACAAAGAACACTATCACATTTGCCTTCATTGAAAACACATCTTTCCACATTATATACACAGGTGTACACATTTATTAAAGATATTTAATTGAATAAATAATAGGCTTCCAAGGAAAAAAAAAGTTTTTCAGCATTAGTTATTCTGCTATCTTGTGATATTCTATTAACTATATCCAATTTATTAAATACATCAACTTCTCCCCAACTTTGTCCAAGACTAAACTCAGACTAGACAGATTTATAGTTCTGAAAATCATCCTGCTTCAGCATTTATAGACTGGTATAACATTTATTTTTACTTTAAATTTATAATGTAATGTACCAGCATTCTACTACTTTCAACTTACAGTAGTAAATTAATTATCTACAGAACACTTAAGACTTTTTTTGTATTTTAGATAATACTTTCACATTCTTCGGTACGGGAGTTAAACAGCTGTTGTAAACAAAAACATGTGTCCCTCACTTCGTAAAAAAACCCTGTAACTTCCCTTTTCCCATCAACCAAAATTCCTCCAGTATTATTTTCACTACTACCCAATTTCTTTGAAGATACACTTTTTTTTTTTTTTAATATTCTTCATTACTACCAAAGTTTTTTCACTTCTTGAGATTTCTTTCATGACTGAGACGTGACTTTAAACAGGCATCTAAGAAAATACTAGGTATTTTAATTCAGGTTTTTAATGCCTAAACGTTTCTTCCCACACAGTTCTGCACATGTTTGTTTACAGTTCTGAAGAACTGGTATTTTCAACTATCATTTATATTTTTTACGCTTGTTCTTAAAACTACATACACAGTACAAAGCAGACTCTCCACCAGTAAACCTCTCTTCTGATCCACAGCAACACCTAGCCCTGTCACTCTTAACTCTTTACCAACTCAACAGCAAAGTTAACACAGTTCAGCCAACACTCCTGCGCTGCCTCTGCTAAGCAAAGTATATCCAATAAGTCATACTGCACTCACATCATACCAATTTGTATTAGGATAATGAGAAACAGCAGTGTAAGTTGTTTGCAGAGGGGGTGGCTGTGAATTTTCATAAAATAAAATGAAATAAAATAAAAGTAAAATAAAATAAAAACACGGGATCAGACCACTCCAGTAAATTCTATAGCCAGCATATTGACAAGTTCCCTTCAAGCTTTCCCATGTCTCTGGAACTGGCAATACCAGTGGTTATGTTAGACCAGTTGAATAGGAGGTAGGTACAAGTTGTGGGTACTACATAATATTCAACAGAAAGACAGATGATCATTCAGACAAGCTGAAGATCTAGCCCTATGTCTCAGTCAGCAACACAGAAGAGTATCTCTGGGAATCCACACCACTACCAAAAAAGCACTCCACTGACCCACAAGCAGCAAAGCACAAGTGTACGTAAGGTTCTGTGTTCACTGGCTGCAATGATTTACAAACATTTACGTAATTTCAAAATCTGATGAAGCAGAGACCTAAAAAAATCCCCCACGACCCCCCAAAATTCTACACCCCTTCCACTCAGTATTTAAAACAGAACTTGGAACATGCTTTAAGTGCAGAGTTTTGCTTTTGAATTAGCGCTTTCAGCCTAGCCTTACCTGTTGAGACTGTGGACACACATGAAAGAAATGACAGGCTCTCATCATATGCACTTGTGTCTCCCACCCCCCATAGAAAACCTTCAGAGGCATGGGTTCAACTGCTTGTACAGTCATGTAATAATGAACCAGAGAAATTAAGTAGGCAGTGTGGTGCTACTGTATAAAACTAAAGAAATTTTATATTCATACCTGAACCATTAGTGTGTTGGTTTGTTTTTTTCAACTAAAAAGAAAAAAAAAAACAACTGGCTTTTCTAAAGACATCATCAGTCTTACTCTGTTATGGGCTCTGAAATACAGCACAAACCGAGAAAACAGTGAGTTATCCAAATATTTTTCATTCTATCACGTCACCTACATCAAATGAGAACCACCCCAATGACATTTATGAGAAGTACTAAAAAACCTTACCTTTTGGATAATCTTCCAATAAGAGGTTGAAGTGACCTAACTGACAAAAGAAATCAGACTCGACCTTTCCTTCAGCTTTCAAAATTAGCGATTCATAGCAGCGAACAGCCTGGGAAAAAGAAATACAAGATTTTCAAAATTCTGTATTTAACTAAAGCAAATAATACATTTTCTGTACATTTTCTAAAGAAATAACAAAGTTTCTTTTTAGTCTGCAAGACAAGAAGTCTCCAAACACTCTCAATAACATAGTTAGCATTACTTTTCAAAGAAGAAATGTGATATTAAAGACAGAACACACTTGGAAGTTTACTGATCCTAATGCAAATTGACAGCAAATGAACATCAAAGTTTTCTCTGGTTTATTTGTGTACTCCAGAAGCATTCAATTTCCCAAACACAAACCAAACTTCAAACACACATGACAATTTTCAATTTAAAAATCAATGAAATGCAAAAGGATTGATTTTATTTATTCTTTCCAATCTGCAAGAAAGAAATCTCTCTGATTTTATTCTCATTCTGTGTTTTTCTAAAGGATTCACATTTTACTCTACCAGTTATTTCACTAGTTTTTGCTAAACTGAAGAATACGTTACCTCAACATGCTTGCTTAGGTCATTTATATTGTTTATATTTATATATACCTTAGCATCCATTTCCCAAGATCTGATTCTTTTCACATACCTCTATCACGTCATAAAATGCAGTTTACTACCTTCTACTTACTATACAGCTACTGTACACTAAGTAAAGCTGAAGTTAGAAACATAAATCCAATTAGAAGAGTTTACTTTGAGAAAAGCTGCCCTAGAAGTTTTTAAGTGGCACACACAATCGAAGTATGTTCTGCGCTGCAAATACACATTTTTAATAAACTGAACTGATACCTTCTATTCACTATAATGGTCACGATCTTTAATGTATTATATTCTTCTCTCATGACCCTATTCATTTTAGGAATGAATAAATAAACAAAATCGGTTTCCCAACTTTTTTGAACTTCTAGTTTCTTGATTTTGAACATACTAGCCATTAAAATGAAGTAGCTGAATAAACTTAAAAAGGGAGGGAAGGTCCTTTACACCAGCAGAAGACTTCACAGCTCTCAAAAGCTTGTCAGACTTACAACAAATTCTAATTCCAGCTGGTTAATCCATGACTTTCACCAACTCATGGTTTGAGTATGTTTCAAATTTGGTTGCAATTATGAACTGCTTGATTTTAATATATTACAGTAATCAAAAACCTTAATGCTTAATCTGAAATTACGAGCTTCATTAAGTCATTTTATTAAAATTGGAAATTCAAAAGGGGAAAAAAAGATCAATCTATCCTGTAATACTTAAGTCCGAATACTAAATTAGTAGTCTTGCTCATATTTGTGATTTACTTTGTGTACACTTGCATTAATCATCTAAATGAGAAATGCAAACAATAAAATGAGGAAATGTTAAGAAATAGTTAAAACACACCTATGGAGAATCCAAATTACTGATCTAATCTGTATTTTAATTTGCCATTTTTACCTTGCTATGCTAGTTTCAAAATTATCTTTTTAAAAGGTAACCCATACGATAGGCCTTGCTGTACCCAATGGACTCAAAACCATGTACACAAACAGATGAGTGGATTTCAGTTTGTATACCAATCTTGAGATGTATTACAGACGCTTTCACTTGCTTCCAAGTCCAGAATAGCCTTATTTTACAGCTTGTTTCAGAAACAAAGTTCTGATAGATAAAACCCAAGCTATGCTGCTGCAAAACTGCAGCAAAATGAGTAACATCTATATTAAATCTTAGTTGTATGCGTGGCATTAAAATGATTTAATAAAACCGTTTAAATTACATATTTCAAACTGTAGCTATTTGGCCGTATTCTGAAGATACTAAATTGAGATATGTATTCACCACTGCATCAAAGAACTGCTGCAGAATTTTTCATTCATGCTGCAAGTTTTGCCTTAGCATATGCAATGGAAGGACTGGAATTCTGTTGACAGTTAATCAAAGCCACTGCTCCTTTAATTTATTCCTACCACTATAAATACCTGTTGGAGTCAGCCAACTCTCAATCTAAAGAATACGATCCCTGGAATCAGACGCAAAGCACACAGGCTTAAAGTGAGTTTCTTAAAATTACTATGTGTGTATGAACCGATTCTCCAACATTCAGGCTCATTAGTTGAACCTATTCCCATCTGCAAATGTTCTAATGCAGAATCTTGGGTTTTGTGCCTTGCTTCCTCTCCCTGCTTTTTGGTCTCATCTCTTGATTTGTACAAATCGTAACAGAATTCTTGCTGGTGCCCCTAATGTTGCTGTCACAGATTAATTTGCAGATAGGCCTGCCATTTTCTGATGATATGCAACACCTGCTGCAGCCGCTGAAAAGAATATTCACACTATGACATTTTCTTAAATTAATATTTTGTCTTCTACAATTCAGTCACTGCTCAGAGCATACAGAAACTGCTACCAGAACAGGTAGCTTACAAAACTGCTGGAGAGGAAGTTAGGGTAGTTTATTTCCTGAATTAGATGGCTGCAGGTATTTAAAGGGAACTTGCCTTTATGAACAAATGTAACAGGTTTTTCTATACAGATGTTCAAGGAAATTATAAATCATATGCCCTTAAGAAACTAAGCATCCAGGGACCCTTAACATTTCCACAGCCCCTTTTTAAGTAAATCCTCAATAAAATATGTATCACAAGTATCTGAAGCACTATATATAGTAGGGATACAAAAAGCTGTGCCCGATTCTTTCACACAACTCAGATGAATTCTAAACAAGGCAGTTTTTGCCTTTGCCTTAGAATACATTTTGAAGATACCGCTAAACCATCCTACCAACGCCAGCGCTAGGCAAGACATAGTACACCAGAGCTGCAAAACACAACTTCCTCTTTACAGAACTTACAGTTAACTGTAAGTTAACTGTTACTGTAAGATCAATTCAACTACACCATTAAGTACACCCTCTCAGTCCACCCTTAACCTATTTGCAACATTGTCAGGAAAACACTTACATTTATGCAAACTTAAATTGTGAAGGTTGCTTCATACACATTTTTAAAATTCTTCTAGCACGTTCTAACAAAATGAAACAGAAACTAAGAGCAAGCTTTACTTCCTCGGTGAGAACACCAAAGTCAACTTCAGAGTCTCTGGAGGATGAGGAGACTGGTTAGTACAGGGCTCTTGCTCTTCCTAGTAGCCAGAACAGATTCATCTAGACAAACTGATTTATCCAACTTCGGTTTTGGTCGAGAAACTTTCTTCCCCATCAAATCCCTCCGTAAACATCTTTAGAAAGGAACAAGTATTTTTCTGCATAGATAAGAATTTGTCTCTTAGTTGAATGAAGAGATGCAAAGCATTTTGAAGAGGAAGTTCACAACTACATGCATCTTTGAAGGAATAATCAAAAGATCTCATTTCAGTGGATCTGTAACTGTAAAAGCCATCTATGGCATCTATGGATTTAAAACATCCTAAGACACTAAGACACTAAAAACCCCTCAGGATTTTAAGCATTGTTATTTCTCCACATTGTATGGATTTTTAAGTGCACTCAATGGAGCCAGCCTTGAGAATTGCTAGTATTGACAAATTAACAAGAGAAAGACCCTGAAATGAAAAGGAAGATTGCTACAGAATGTCATACACTTCCTTCCCTTTGTTCAAGGCTGCATGAAGATAAAAGGGAAACCTGAAGAATTTAGGAACTTGGCAAAATAGTCACCCGCAGCTGCTTAGCAGTGTGGCAACTACAGCAGAAGCAGGGAACAAATACAGGAATGGCTGCAGGAAAAGAAAGTGGTTTATATTATACCCAAAAAAAAAATAAAATATATATACTCATGGTTTTTGCCACCTGCTTGATTAAAGGCAAACTGAAATAATACACCATTGTCAACACTTCTGACATGGCAGTTATAAACCCCGCTTATGACATCATAGTTCGTGACTGGGGGCAATCTGATTTCACAAGTTCAACCACCAGTTCTTAGGACACATTTAAATATTATATAGTGAAGGAGAAATAGGCTTAGTGTATTTGTCAACTTGGAAAGAGCTAGCAAAACATTCGTATGTGTTCACAAAAGAAAAAAAATAATTCCATTATCATCTTTAAAATGCACTACCAAATCCCTGTATGTTCACTACTTGTTATTCCAAAGGGAAAGGAACTGGAATATTTTTACCCTCTGTTGTGAGAACAATAGTCTCCCTCACTCCCTCCCCCCACAAAACAACCAAAAACAACCCCATAAAACAAACGCTAGTTTTGGCTATTATTAACATGATTTCTTTTCATGAAGAAAAGACCCTAGAGTTGGGAATATAACAAAAAAAAAAAAATATCCAACAGATAAACCCAGAATTCTAAATAATGTATACAGAAGTCACAGATACATAGTCCAGCTCTACTTCATAAAGAAAGAAAGATGATGCTACTTCTACTTCAACTAATATGAAGGAAAAAAAACTTTACCATTATCACTGGTTGCACTTATTTGTATTTTACAGCACAAATTCAAATTACTATTAAACAATTGTACTGAAAATAAAAACAAAAAAATCAATACAGCTCTTTTGAATAGTTTATAAAGATGATGTAATGATGTCCTTTCTTACTCTTGGCAGGCATGATTGACTAAGATGAAAGCAGCAGGACTAAATGACCAAACATGACAGAAGTTAATTATTAATTCTTTACTATATTAATGATATGAAAATGGAGGACTGAACTGAGTCAGCAAACTTTTACTTAAAACATAGAAAAAAACCTGACAACCACAGAAAACCCCAAAAAACAGCAATATAAATTGTTATCATGGCAACAGCTGGGCAGTAAAATGTACAGTGAAAGAAATTTGAATTTTATGGGGTAATAAATAAACCATTCACGAAAAAGGTGGTGTTTTAATGCAGACAACATAGCGTAAAATGACAAATTCAAAGCCTCAAGATGTTCCTAGAACCTTAAAGTTCAGAACAGAAAACACTATTGTATATCTAAGATAAGCCTTCTATCAGAGCAGGGGAACAAACAAACAGTTTCTGCTTCTTTTTTCCCGTTTCTCTAGAAAGCAATAACCCGAATGGATGGGCTTTGTGAGCAGGTAATAAGAACCGGAAGCATGAAAAAAAATTACATGTGAAAAAAAATTTGAAGAGAGAGACACCAGTGGACTCTTCACAAATGAAATACATACTACACTAATGCTTAGAAATGAAGTGTTAATTAGCTCTTAAGGGATATTTCACCCTCCTGGAAAAGGAAGTATTTATGTAGACAGTGCTGGACACTGAAGTGATGATGACGCCATCTACTACCAGTCAGACTGAGGAGTATCTACAGATCACAAAAGCAAAAGTTTATGTATGTACTGGGCTTATTCTCTCCATCTCAGTATCAAAAGATGTTCTGAAAGGCTTTCCTTCTATTCCCTTCTCCATGCCACAATTCACCAAAATGCACACGTGATTTTCTATTAACAATGACAACAACTACCATCCTAAGAACCTCCTAATTCAGTTCTAGCTCCTGCTCTGCGACAACAGAAGTGTGACAAGGCTCCCTTCAGCCAAGCAAGGAGAGGAAAAAAAAAAAAAGACTAGCCTGGATTCTTTAAAAGTTGAACGATATTTTCCCCCCCATCAATGACTGGCAGGATAAACACCACCTCCTGGGCTGTAGATGACTTAAAAAAACACCTCATTTACTTCTGCAGAGAAAAGCATACAATTCACATCCGATTGAAGATAACCTATATTAAGATTATGCTTAAGATTAAGCAGATCCTCCACTGAAGGCTCTCATATTATGCATGGATGGCACAATCTCCTAACTTCCTTTACTTTCTTACTCAATATCAATTCCCACTAGAGCTTTCAAAGCTTCTTTATATGCTCTCTCTCTTACGAAGCTCATACTGTGTTATATAAAACTTTTCTCTCCACTTAATACAAGTTTACTCTCCTTGTATTTCAAATACAGACCATATTATAAAAAAACCTCAATAAGAGTGTTAAGAGTACAGTGTGCTGGACACAAACATGCTCATGCCCCAAAATACTTAGGCCTCAAGAAGGAAAAACATGACCTAGATTCTTTGGTAACTTTGTTCTTGCAAAATTTCGATGGTATATTGGAATGTTCGGAAGTTACTCTAATCTGCTAATAATATTTAAGATCATCAAAAGTCCTGACCATTTCAGGGACAATAAGTAGTACCGAACAATGGAAACTGATTCTCCTCATGCATTTCTCAAGAAATGTATCATCAATTTTGGCCAATTTATTTTCCCATGATTACTGCTTCGTGAAACAGGACACAAGAATAAACAGTGAAGTAACAGAGAAGGAAAGCAGTTGCACACATTATGCATAGCTTGATGATAACAATTAAGATCAAGTGTCTTTAAAAGCCACTACTTTGGTCTAGGACTTATCTACCATAGGCATCATTTGCAAAAAATATTTGTGACATCTTCAGTACGATCTGGAATTAGAAGAGAGGAGATGAAGCAGCAAACGGTAGAAGTAAGGCCAAGGTTGCTAAGTTTACAAGTGAAAATTAACACAAAACTGATTGAAAGGTAAACTGCACAAACCAAAAATGTGCCAGTGACTGGAGTGAAAGATGCATACTACCGCTATAAGAAACAAAGAGTAAAATAAAAAAAAAAATAATTTAGAAACCTACTGCAGAGAATTAGTATCATCAAAAGAAATGCTACAATCAGATGAAGAATAGGAGACACCAGTAACCTCGAAATAATTCTTCCTGAATCCAATTATCATTGAAAAATGAGGGATAATACTTCATAAAAAGCACAGAACTGCAGAACAGAATACAAAATAGAATACATGTGAATCAATGATAAAGGGAGAAAAGCCACATTTTAGCAGAGGGGAAAAAAAAAAAACAAACTTGCCACTACTAAATCATGAACACTTATTATCAACTATAAGACATTCTTTACAAGTGTTTCTGTCAGACAGATGTAAACTCAATAGTGTAGGCTTCTCAAAGAAAAATATAGAAAACAGTCTTTTTCAACCAACAGTGTCCATAACCAATTGCATTTTGAGGAAAAATGGGTTGATTGGAGTTAATGTAGTGAATAACTCTGCATTAATTCTGAGATCATCTTTATGATGCAACACCCTCCCCCCATTACTTCTTTTAAATACTGTAAGGTATACTTACAAATACAGATGTGTATGTATTTACAGACAAACTTACATTATATAGGAAATTTTAAAAAATTATAAGCTATCAGCAAACCAAATGCTCTCTATTCCATCCCTGAAAACACTTCATAATGTGAAGACTCAGGAGATTATGACAAATTTTGCATAAAATTTCATCATTCCAAATACTGCATAGGTTGTTTTAGGCTTTTTTTTAAATTTCTTTTTTTAAAGTAGCAGTAGATTTTTCATAGTCAATTAAAATGGCTGATTTTTATCTGAGAATAATAAGAACATTTTTTCTTATTTTTACCATAATAATTCTATTTCAAGTAGAATTGCAGCACCTTAATTTAGCAATTGTTCTAGAGCTAATGAGTAGTTCACCGCACACTAAAAAATTAAGACTACTAAATCTGATTTTATCCTAGCAATTCTTAACTATACCAACATAGAACATCACAACTGAGGTGTAACCACATCTATGGTGTAAACACCATACTTCAGAACATTTAGACAGTTAACTTTCATAAACTTATCTTTTTTTGAAAACATTAAACCAGTTGTATCTAGGAAGCTACAGATTTTCCTACAGGTTTTAGTAAGATATCATACATCAAATAAATCGCTGTTTTCAATTTCATTAGGTAAATACCTTTGGAAATACAATTAAAATCAACACAGAAAGAAAAAAGGAAAAAAAAGCACCACAAAAACAAAACAAACAAAAAAAAGGAAAATACCAATTAAAGCTGGAATCTGCATTAATAGCTGCTTGTTTTACCTAAGAAAAAAAACCAAAGTTGAAATCTGAATAACTGTTATTTATTTAAAGACCTCATGAACTGGACACAAGTCTTTAGAAATCTAACATTGACTGTCAGCTACCAAGCATAAAAACAACAATAAAGCAACTAATAAAGAAGCTTGGAAAAAAAAAGTATTAAACAGAGAACAATATACATACATAAGCATAAGAAAATGTCTACAAAGACTGACACAACAAATATATATTTGTGAAAATACTTTTCTTCAGACTAAATAGAGTGATTTTCTGTGCTGTTGTTTGAAGACAAGGTGATATACAAGAGCAGCTATTCTAAAATATTGAAAAACTACCACCAATTGCTCTGCTCTGCTAAACCTGCATGGTCTAAAATTCAGTTCCAAAAGGGTTCAAGCACCAGAGATGGGCCGTTTTTCAGAAATAAATATTGTTGGTAGCTTAGTCTGAAAATGTAAGGAAAAGAAGATTTATTAGAAGAACGAAGACAAAAATGGGTCAGAAGCTGTTTACGAAGAAAGTGTAAAAAAATGCTAATAGGGTGGGAAGTGGAGAGTTTTCAGCACCACAGGAGACATAAAATTAGTAAAGGTACATTAAGACACAAAGGATAAAAAACCCCACCATCTAAACGGAAAAAATACTGAAATACCATTATTTCAAAGAGTCTCTGAATGCTGGTACTTCTAAAGTTGGCATAGCCAGTATTCCAGGAAGGTTGCCCCACAAAGATTTTCCATCACACTACCGAAATCTCACTTACAGGTACCACTTCACATATGATGCTCATTTTTCCACTGTCATTCATACATACTCTTCTTGTGGCTGCTTAATTATGCTTAGACAATGGGATGCCGCTCACATATAAAAGTGAGCAACACTGGAACATAACCAAATGTGTATGAATATGAGCTTGCCTAGAAAAATGCTTTGGAGAAGAACTTTATGCCCAGTAAACACCTTGAAAAGCACCGCAATAACTCCCATCAAGAGCTGTAGCTCTTCTCTACTAATGCCTGCAAACATCCAGCCTTATCCCTCGCCTTTCCCACCTCATGGGCAGTACGAAAGAAAAAACATTGCAATGAGGAAATAAGAAGAACATAGTCCTCCAGATACAGTAACACCACTAATGATCAGTACCACTTCTGAATGGAAGAGCTGGTATACCTTATTCCAGGAAAGAAATAATGTCTACTTGTGCTATGTAGCAATAACAGGTGTGGGGGGTACATTCACATAGATTTCAGAATTGGTATTTATGCACTACAAAGTGCAAGTCCAAATTATTTTAGCTACTAGTGTGCGCTTGCATCATAATGTGCATTAAACACTAAGTAAAATGACAATACACTCAAACATTGCTCAGGAACTTGCCAACGGAATCTTCTGCTAAGTAAAACTTCATACTGAATTTTCACAGGCAACACATCCTGAAGAATCCTGTAGCTGCGGGGTAAATAGCCATGCAGGCTGTCAACACAGACTGTTTTCATTAACGTTCCCCTGGAGCTGGATAGAAGACCTTCTTCTTGAATAACGTTTCCCAAGCCCTATCAAATTTGACATCCGATATAGAGACGAACATTAACAAATATCAAGTGGAAATGCATGCACGTATCAAGCTTAATGCCAATTCTCCATATACCTCTGTGTATTTTCAGGGATACTACTGAACTAGAAAACCAAGCGTGCTTCAAAGGACACAGCTCCTAGTAAGCACAGCAGGTCAGAAACCTGGGGATGCTCAAAAATTTCACAAAAAAAATATTAAAACCATCTGATAAGGACATTCATCTAGGATATGAAAGACCAGGATTAAGGGCTTTGCCTAATTTGAAATAAAGATTTAAATTCGAGTTGTCCGTACTCACACCAAGTGCCTTAACTATCAGATTCCAGCATCAACCTCACTTTTCAGACAAAAGTCGCAATGATGATTCACAGCAGGACAGAATGATAGAGACTAAGCTTCCACCTATACACAGTGAACTGTTCCACCTATCCTTTCCCCACCCACAACTACAGTATAACCCTGTGTAGACAAGGTGAATTTTGTGATTTAAAACAAAACAACTAGATAAAGACGAATGCAATCCCATTAGAGGAAGGTACCGAGGACTTTGGGGCCACATCATCATATGTCTTGGTTGAACCCTCATACACATAGCCTAACTTATGAGTTCTTCTCAGTTCCATCATGCTGCTAATTCCTTCCAACAAAAGGATTTGCAAGTAACTCTTTTCGACCATGCTGAACTGGAAAAGGTAAAATATCCCCTTCTGTCCAGCCTAACTTTGAGTCACCCCACCCTCTGACTACTTTATGCACAATACTCCAATACTTCTGGACAAGAGGCCACCAATTCAAACCATTAACAGAGAAGTGTTCAGTAACAAGGGCTTCCACAACCAGTCACACCTAACTCCTTAATATATAATTCTAACAAAAAAAAAAAAAAATATTAAGAACGGTTGTGTTAGATTTCAATTTTAACAGCACAGGTTAAAAATTGTGAAATAACTGAAAATCTAAAAATAGCATCCTCATCTTGAAAACATGATTAACTATAGAATTTTATGAGTTTATCATAAAACTGCCCAAAAATGAGTCACTACACTTCAGAAAAAGCAATACACACCCCCAACATACCTATGTCCAAAGGCCAATCCTCTAAACCAGCTAAATCTCTCAGATTCAAAAAAAAAAGCAGCTTACACACAATTCACTACCCTTACGCTGTTGACTACATTTGCCAGTCCCAAACTTCACAGAAAATAGATAGTAGTCATCTTATTTCGTAAAAAATGTCTATTTGTAGACTAAAAATTAAAAATTGCACAAGGTAACTGTAATTCCACTGTATGGAACTTAATCTTTAACCTGGCATATATCTTGTGTTGCACCCATTTCAGAGTGCCTAAATCAGTATCTCTAAGCACTAAAACCACTACTTGTCTCTCAGACCCAGAGAGAAAATTCAAAAGTCTTTAAACAATCAAGCTAGTAGAAGGCATTTTATAAACCCACTGAGGTGCAAACTCCATCACTGGAGATTTGAAATGGGACAAAGTATCCCAAAAGAACAGATGTGCAGTACAGCATTTAACGTCAAGAAGTTCAAAGGTTATGAGCACCATTCATAAACTGGCATGTGTATGTGATTCATACACCAAATACCTTTGAAGACCTCCTTACGATAGATTACTGTAAGGTTTGCATTTAAAATGAAATAATGATAGAAATAACTGAACGATAGACATTTCAGACATTTGTTGAGAAGCTTTTATTTTTTATGAAATGCTTTATTCCACAGGATTCACTCCACAGAAGATGAGGGGGTTTGGTAAATTAAGTATCTGACTCTTCAACTGAAGCTGTAATAACTCAGGCCTTCAGATGAAGGATCAATTCCATATTGTTTAGTGGCAGACATCATCAAGTATAGACTAATGCAAAACCTTAGAAGGAACTTGAGCAGTTTTACAGGCAATATAGTTCCCAAAATGCAACTGACTTGAGACTGCAAAAACGCACTGACACAGTGACCCAGGGCATAAACTCACTCAAGAGTTTATCATTAAAAAGATAGCTGTTAACACCAAAAAAGTTGACTTTTTTTTTTTTTAAAGGTTTTGGATTAATCAATCAGGCATACCCATGTCTTCCACTTCACTGTCACTAATGTAATCTATCTTTGATCTTTGTTTAAAGGTTAAATTCACCTTCAAAGCAGCTCTGCTCTCACGTCTGAAGGACTCAATGGCCTGATCATAAAAGATCTATAAACTGCCAGAATACACCAGTGTGAAAACTGCAGTCAACAAGTACACTTCTCAATGCAAAAAAACCTTATTTCCACAGGAAGACCATATTTTTTCCAGTACTGGTCCCAAAGAGCAGAACTACTCATTGTTAGAAAAGGTATGTCATCAACACAGGATATGCAGAAAGGTGCACACACTTTTACACACGCCCTCATTAATATACATAAAAACCTCACCATACACTGTAGAAAAATCCCTGTCAAAACAGTATGTCACCATGAACAAGCAATTCCCCTAGAGAGGAAATAAGGAAAATAGGAAAACAAAACAAAAATCTATGAACCAAGCATGACAGAGTCAGGCACCGAATAAAGTTCTAAAGAGCACATTGGGCACAACCACAGAAGCAGCAAATAAAAGCTCAGACAGAAGAAACGAGCAAGCAAGATGGAACACAAAAGTGAGAGATGAAACTTTCATCACGGGGGAATGGCAGAGAAGGGAAGTAGACAGATCACAGTTTACTCGAGCCCTGAACGACAGCACCCTCTTCACTGCGTTATCGTTCCATCCCTACCCCATATGGCAGCACAACAGCCTCCCCATTATTACTCACCCAATACATAGCATCTCCACATAATAATCATTTCAATCATGCCAGTCACTCAGAGAACAAGTGATTAGCCCTCTGCAGAGAGTGTTTGGGGAAGACGAAAAAATACAAAGGTGAGAGAGTTTAAGAACATTTAAAACTGCATCAAATTTAAACTAAAGACATTTTCAAGTAATCATAAAAGGCAAAGGGTAGCACGCAAGTCAGTCCCAAATGTCAATCTTTTTAATCCCTTTATTTTAAAGTGTCAACTGTAGTACAAAAGGTTCATTTTTCATAGCTTTCTGCAGTCACAGGTTTATTTATAGCCAAAAAAAGCAAAACCCATAATTCTGGACCGCCTGTGGCCTGTCCCGTGCAAGCAACAGGAGGTGTGCAAGCTTTATGCTTAAGCTTGGAAACGTGAATAACACATGCATGTGCAAGAGAGATTATTTATGTTGTCTTTAGGCCACAGATGGAGAACTGGCATGTCATGAGGTGCATGTGGCTTACAGGGGAAAAACTGACTAGCGAGGTCTGTGCTGCTGTTCAGCGCATGGAAAGGCTGCAACTGCTTTCAACTTCTTGGCCAATTAGCACCAAATAGCTACAGGAGAACAAGCTCCCCCAGCCAGCACAGTCAGAGCCGGGCAGTGCTGACTGGGGCTTCCTCCCTTATCTATTGTTCCTTCCTCTCCGCATGCTGAACAGGTGGAAGAACTTCTTAAGTTAAGAAAGAGAGGAAGGCCCAGCCCTGCAATAAAAGTAGAACCAGGAGGCATGCAAGTAAGCCAAGGAGATGACAAGGAGTCCTAGAATCAGAGTAGAGACAGGGGAAAGCACATTTGAAGTACGTGTTACACGTTGTAGGCACAAAATTTAATTTTTTTGTTAGTCTATTTGCAGGCTAGTAGGACAAACGACATAGACCTGACAATTTATGCTAAGAAGAAAAAAATACAGTATAGTGAAAATATGTTTGAAACTTTTTTTGCTGTAGCTAG
Source organism: Pluvialis apricaria (assembly GCA_017639485.1). Taxonomy (NCBI): domain Eukaryota; kingdom Metazoa; phylum Chordata; class Aves; order Charadriiformes; family Charadriidae; genus Pluvialis; species Pluvialis apricaria. The sequence continues at coordinate 98,327,688 of CM030007.1, read as the reverse complement.
AAAAACTGAAAATCTTTGTGGAACATTAAAATCAAGTTTGCAGCTCGTGTTAATTTTAATTCCCTGCCTCTCCAGATGTAAAGACCTGGCTGCTAACTTTACACTAGTCCCTCTCACACCCAGGCAGACTGAAAGGAGCAAAACCTCAACTCCATTCTCCTTATTGCTGTAATGCTTAACAGTACAGTTACACTGCAGAAGGTGCAGCAGGCATAAATAAATTTCTCAAAATTTATTCCTTCTGTGTAGTAATGGAATGAGATTTGAGACTCTGGATCACAGTTTCCTGCACTTGTTTCACATACAGTTCAACATGCTTTCATTTTTTCCTATGAGTCAGACCAAGCTCTACCTAAAATCCATTTTCACAGGTACTTAATAGTGTCCAAGCACCGCAAAATTCAACATAAAAGGTGAACTGCTATAATATTAAATAAACTTATCGGTGGAAGCCTACCATTATCTCCATAATTTGCAGTCACACAATGTTGGCCTTTGGACTGAATTTACAGTATTATTTTAGGTCTATCAGCTATAAATGAGGACATTAGAACTTGAAAACACACCCATCAGCATGCCACAGATGGATTTTTTTCAAAGGTAATCTAGGAGGCACGAAGCAGTAAAACATTATACAACCATATAAGAACCTGAACTCTGCAACAGGATTATTAAAACTACTCAAAAAAAAACCCCTCAAGTACATTAATTATTGGATTATAAGGCAACAAACCAAGACGAGTATATGCTGCTAACATAAGGCAGATGAAAAAAAGCATACACAATTTGGGAGATCAACAGAGGATAAATTTCCAACAAAGATAAAATAAGATGACCACACTAAGTCAGACCAATAGTCAGTCTAGTACAGCATCCTGTTTTCATATTTGCTTCAATAGCACATGTACTAAACAGCAATAATAAAAGATTAGCACAGGTTTTACATGAACTCATTCTTGAAACAGAAGCAAAAGAAAAAGGTTAGCATCTAATAACATTTTTTCTAATACTTTCCCAGACTGCAGCAATTTAAGTTCAGGAGCTTCCTGGGCACAGGTGATACTGCTGTTCTTAACTGCTCTTAATGGATTTTCCTTCCATTAATTTGCCCCACCACTTTTTAAAACCGTGTCCATGAACATGAACAATATTTGTCAGCAAGCAGTTCCACAGATTAACTGCAAGGAAGCATCTTCCGTTTGTTCTGAATTTGCTTCCCAGTAGTTTCAGTTGATTCTCCCAAGCTCTTACAGTAGTAGAGACAGCAAACAACCTGTTCTAAAAGTAGAAATACTCATACCATCTCAGTAGATTTTATCTACAACATTCTATACAATCTCCCTGTGTTCAGAAAAGACAAACTTACATAAATTTAGAAGAGAACTGCAGGGATAAGAGGAAAGACGAAGAGTCTCTCTTGCAAAAGGAAGTCAAAACAGCTCAAATTATTTAGCCTAGCATATTTAGCTTAGCAAATCAAAAGCTAGTATGACTATTTTCTACAAGTACCAACACGACAAATGCCAGGGGAAGAGAAGAGCTGTTTCAGCCTAACAACACTGTAGACAAACAAATGTGTACAAATTTAGACGGAAAATTTAAAAAGGACTTGAAGAATCAGAAAATTAGGATGTTGCACAGCATTTAAGTGGAAGCAGCAGAGGAAAAGGGCACTTTCTAATAATTTTTTTTATCACTTTTAAGACTGCGATTTTCATAAATGTAATGGCATTACCTGTATCTATGTATCTGCGACACAACTGCCTGCAGCACAAAGGGATAGGCTTCAAAGACAGCTGGAAACTCTCGTGTAAACCTATGTATTATTTTGTGCTCTCTCTAAAAGACTCTGCACAGGATTTCTGTAAGCAATTTCTGTCTGAGTACGACAAAACCAATACCAATTACTTACTATAAAGAGCTAAAATGTGAAACAAAGGGCTTATGCCCTTGAGGCACTTCTGGATAAAAGTATTTGGGAAAGCTTGGGTAAAAGATTGAACAAACTCCTTAAGATTTTGAACTACTGCATCCCTACTGCCCAGACAGGAAGCAAACACACTGTCTGTAAGTGGAGAGTATAACTACAGACACAAAACCCACAGACAATATTTGAAATCTAGCCAGCTTCAACAACATAAATAAATGCAAGATTCAGTGCTTGGATTCTCTCTAGAGAATCTCAATTTTAAATTTTAATTAATAAAGGAATGCAATTTTTTAGCAGATATTTTTAATTTATGAAGAACCAATCTACCTATTATGGTCTTTCAGATTATAGTTTGGCTTTAATTTCAGCATTACTCTAACAAGACAAGTACTAACACTGCAGGTATGTCCATATCACCTAACATAACTGAAACTTCCCATCCTCATACAAACTAGCTTTCCTGTACACGAAGGTAACTGCTTTTCAAAACTCACTTGTGAAATAACGTTCTCCTAAATTTGAATAAAGGTTTTAGTTTAGCAACTCCCCAGAAAAGAAAAATGAAAGAGTAAAAATATTCACAAAAAGTCAGTAGCATTACATGTCCTGTGATAATGCTTCCAAAACTTTATGTAGAAAATTAAAATGGTTTTGGAGCAAAAAAAAAAAATTATTATTCATAACTTTCTGTTAACAAATCATTTAAAGAGGCAACAAACAACAATAAAAAAAAAACCAACATACCCTTCCCACCAAACAGCAATAGAAATGAGACTGGATACCACTTTCTAAATAACTTTCAATGTCTCGTGCCCAACATGCATTGCCACCAATAGAATACTACCAAAAGAATGAACAGGTCTCTGACCTCAAGAGCTTTCAATAATATGCTTCAAGAAAAACAGGCATTCATGAATCATGGCAATTACATTAGAAAAGGTATTTTAGAAGTTTTATAATGCTAAGCTACCATCTCAAGTTCTCCAAAAGCAGTAAGTTCCAAGTAATTCTTTTCCAAAGATGTTTCCCCCACCCACATTCAAATGGGTAGAAGCATGCAATTTGGTTTCTGCTGTGTCATTTATCTAGTTGGTAGACTTCTAACTCAGACTTGCTCTTTCTTCTGAAACACATATAAACAGCCACTGTCACCTATTATTTTGAAATGCTCTTAGCTCTCATAAAGCCAATGAATACTAATTTTTCTCTCCAAACCCAGACATGTTACCAATAAGATCAGAAGCAAATGACAAAAGTAGTAAAAGATCCAGCAAAAAGCAGCATTACGGTTGGATTGTGCTGCCATTTTTATTCAGGACTCAAGAATCAAATAACTAACTTATTACCCATTTTTATCAACCCAAGTCTAAATTTGGCATGGTATTTTAAAATTTGAAACATGACATTTTCAATATCGGTGTCCTAATGCTACTACTTGTTTTCACTATGAAAAAGTTATAAATGTCTAAAGCTATAGCTGTTTGACTATAGTGAAAGCTACAGACAGTGACATCACTATCACTGCTTCTGTACAGTTTATCTGAAAATGTAATATACCTTTTAAATAGAAACTGTAGCTCCAGGTTGGTGAAACAGGTTTTCAGAGTAATGTGCTAAGTATAAAAATACTAAGTGAAAAGACCTTTGTCAATAAAATTTAACACATAGTTTGTTAGCAAGTGGAATCTTGTGTAAGGCCCTCCAGAAGGCTTAGAGCAACTAAATAACATCCTGAAAGCAGGAAATACATGTAACCACAGTTCTGTCCACAAAGATCTGACAACAGTCACTGGGAAGCAGCTGTTAGTACTCTAGCTGCATCAGGGGTAGCTGTACTCTACAGTCAAGACATTAAGCAAAAAAGTATGAATTGTTATGTTAGTAGTGATGCAATGCAGAAAGACTTTCCCTTGAGAAATGTCATGAGCTTGACTGCTAACATGATCAAACGAAAGAACACTTCTGTGCCTCAAGAAAACCACTATGTTTTATTTAGCACTGCCTTGTACAGGCAAGAGGAAGGCTCAGGAACACCTAAGCCACTACGACTGACCATCAGCAGTTACACAAGAGAAGGATGACACGCAAATCTCAAAGTTGGTGTAGAGAGGTAGATCACTGGGTATAGGAATACAAGTTTAGAAAAAAGCAGAGCTGAGTCTTCCTGGAAAGCAGCCTAAGAACTGAGCCATACAAATGCCACAGGCAACTCTGCTTCAGTTGCAGACAGCGGCAAATGAGCACGCGCACATTACAGACTGAAGAGAGCGAGTGTCACTCATGGAAGTCAGAGTTAAAGTTGTGTCCATAGGCACACCAATTTCATTCCCCGGTTTTAAAAGTCTTGCTGGACCAGTCTGGAGGGACACAAGATACCACAGAACAAAGTTCACCGCATAAACCAAAATTTTGTGCTGTTAACATTGAATTTGCAGGGGAGGGGAAGGACAAAAGAAATAACCCTTTCTCTTACTATAACAACCTAAGTTGTTCTAGTTCAGGGGGACTTCATATGGCAAAGCCACCACCAGCTAAAGGATACTGTGCGATTCTCAAACATCCCTCCCTTCTCCCAAAAACTGTGCTATAATTTAAAGGGACTTATGGGTTGTGCATTTAAAACTCCCCCTAAAAAGCTAGGCCTGTATCTCATTCATTTCCAGGACTCATTTACAACCCCTGGCACTCACCTACTCCATGACCTCACGTGCCAGATGCAACTAACTGGTCAGCTTGTATCTGACACACAGGTTTGCAGGTGAGGCAAATATCACGTATTGCTCTGCTTAAACAGGAGGTTTGCAATTTAGTGATGCCTCAAAACCAAAAAACAATGCCACTGTAAGGTGTACTTCTTAACCCAAGTTTAGCATTGCAAGCCTTCCCCGTCCTGCGATCTCCTTTCCTTCAGCTACTATATAGCCTGATGGAAGCAAAACCTTTCATATTTCAGAGACCTGTATCTAGAGTGCAAAATTAATGGGGACATTTGTGTCTCAAACGTGGGCTACTTCCCAAAATCTTCCTTCTACTGGTCATAGTAGTTTTAAACATGTGAGAGAAGATAAGCATGCAACTTCCTGATTTAATTACGTAGCCCAAGCTACATGCCACCTCCAACCACGCTGCATGCCTGGGCTGTGTTCAGACACCTCCAGAAACACTATTTGGATACTTACTCTTTCTCGTGTTAGATATCTTCCCACTGCTCACAGTCTACTGTTACACATCTGCCATTTCTTCCCTCCTCCTATTCCTATCACACACTTTTTGTTATTTTTCATTCCAGAAAGTAAATGTAAAACTACTTCCAAGGCCTACAGCCATTAGCTATGGCAAAGTCTCACAGGACAGTTAAATTCAGCTCACTGGAGAAAGTTCTGGGTAACCATATCTACAAAGCTTTTGTGGTGGTTCAGATATATGCTCACAGGGTATGAGGGCTCAACACTTCATTCACTGAGAACACAGAACACAACTCAGACCTCCAAGAGCTCAGACATAACACTAGTCCAAAACTCAAGGCTTTTACATACTCTCTGCATAAAAGTAGATGATACTAAATTAAAGGTATTTCCCCACAGATAATACAGGCTGCATGCATAGAAATAAAACACTAAATACTTGCATAATAGCATCCAAGAGAAAACTATTGAGGATCATTGAAAAATACATGTGTATATTAAAAAGTGCTATTGCCATAATTGATTAGGTTCTTTTTGCATATTTATTTATTAGTTGAAAAGCATAGTGATAGACTTAAGGTGGAGAATTTCATTAGTAACACTGAAAATAAACACTTTTTGAAACTAATTTTTTCTAAAATTAATGAGTATGTGTCTTTCCCTCATCCACATCCTTTCATATCACTTCTGCAAACTTATGATTGACACCTCACACATCATGACACTTACGTGACAGGAGGCTAGGCGCATGCAGGATTTAAGACAAGCAGAGCTAAAAATGCTGTGAGGCGGGCAGGGGGGGATGGGATGGCAGGGGACAAATAAAAAAAAGGAATCTGTTAACTTGCCGGAGAGGTTAGGAGGCCAACATTACACAAGCAATGTAGCTTTAAGCTTTAACTGTTTCTAACCAGTCAAGGAAAAGACAACTTATACAGATCTACAGCTTCATACAGACATGTAAATGCAACTTCACAGGCGTTCTTCTGCAGTAAATGCCACTTGGCAATGGAAACTTCACTTCTCATTTCAGCTCAATCCTCACTAAGCAAGCGCTGTGCAATAGTATCTCCCAAGAGGTAGTCCTTCTCCAAAGCTAAGGGAATCTCCCTTTAACTTCTACGTTCAAAGCAAGAGGTCCAGCCATAGGGATAATGAGATGCCAAGATTTTGATCCATGTGGAGTAAGAAAACCCAACATTTCATTTTTAATGTGCATTTCAAGGAGTAACACAACTCACCTTTACACTAAAAGCCAAAATTATTCAGAAGTAGCAATTTAATTTCATTCCCTTATCCAACTGTGGAAGGAGAGGCAGTATCATGGTACCTATCCTACTCATTTAGTGTCTATTCTTTAATTTCTAAGCAAAATGTGAATTTGTTCTACTTAAATGAACTAACAATTTAACAAGCAATATGAAGTTACATAAATGTTGCATCATCTTAGGAATCTATATGTTGTTTAATAATGTTCTTCTATCTGCCAACAAAGTAACACCAGTCACTGCTCATAAACTGCAGACTTAATCCACAAAGTGTATTTTCCAAAGTTTTGTCCAAACCAAGTTAAAAAAACAAGAATAACATAGTAGCTTACAATTAAAATGTAAGTTGATACAGCAGTTGCAACAGAGTAAAGTGTATCATAACTTGTGATACACCTTTTATTAAAGACAAAAAGTAACAGGTCTAAAAAATGTTTCTTTCCCTAAAAGCTATTTCTTCAGAATAGTTTTCATCTGGAGAATATTCCATCCTAACCAGACTTGAATCTTGTGCAATCATGGTACAGTACAACATTATTTAGTTTTTCTGGTCATTTGAGATAACAAATAGCAAGATCACATTGACCTGGGCTACAAATTACATTACTTGCAGCAAGATTTAAGGCTGATCAGAATTCTTCGTTCTTTAGAAAACATGGAAGATACTGAAAGCTGAAATTAATACAAATAGTATCACAACGGCACACAAACGCCCAGCTACAGACAGCATTGCTGTTTTACAAAAATCAGCTCTACCACATTCTGTCAGCTCATACACTAGGGTAAGAAAAAATCATACACCTTGGTTCAACTCTCCCACTAGGGTAACAGTAGAGAGCTCTAACAGGTTTTGATTCTGACACTGCACATAACAGTGCAATGATGCTAACAGAATAACTTCTGTCAGCGTAGGCTGTGTAGGGATTGCCGACGTAGAGAAAATGCCAGCACAGCTATAGGAGCAGACACCACTGTCCAACTGAGACCCAAGTGCGAACATAAACACAAAGAGGTTATCTGAATTTGACAGTACACTCGTTCTCAAATCCAGGTACCAGTATGTACAGGTACTGATAACTACTACTCTTCAGTATTATTTTTTTTTTATTTAGGGAAAGGAATAATTGTCAAACAAGGTGCTAAGAGAAACAGGCAATCTGCTTATGAGAACACATGAGTTAATTTCAGTGATCACATGACACAAATCCGTAAAGGTTCTCAAATACTACAGAAAAATCATGAAAATGAAGTCATTGGAGAAGCAGCGTGTTCCTTCTCCTTTCCAGCTGTCTGAAGCATGACAGACCTTAAAGCAGTCATTGATGAATTGCTTTGAATTGTTCCATTTTTGAGTTCCAATTGTGGAGGTGAGAAGGCCCCGAGGAAAAAGTTGTGAAACGACCTGTAGTTGGAACTTGTTTTCCTGTTTCAGTCTGTAAATCTGCTTATCTGCTTACCCACCCCTCTTGAGGCACAGTTTCCCGGTGTTAAAAAATTCCTACCTACCTGTGCTGAAGAATCTTTAAAGAGAGTGAGTTCTAATGCATTGGAATGAGTGCTGCACTACTAAGGAAGCTTCACTCTAATCTCACTGCTTAAAAAAAACAACATCCAAATATCAACAAACTTTCTCTAGAAGATCCCTGCAGCTTGTCTGGACAATCTAAAATACCTTTAATAACTAGACACAGAAATTGAAGCAGAGCAGTCAGGCAAAACCCACAGAGAGCTTGGGAGGGGCAGGTGGTGTTGCTAGGCCTTCCCAAGCAGCACAGAAGTCCTAAGCTGCTCCTCAGTTCCACAGGCGCCACATGTTCTCTGAATCCTGAGAGCTTCTTGTGCAAAATGAGTGCTCTTACCCATTTTCACTCTCTCAGAAAGGTCACTTTCATGTAGAAATCATAATAAAAATCAGCCCTTCCATCATTCTCTGAAATTGAGTAGCAAATACTGGTCTGAAGTTGAAGGCATAAACTACTCCATTCTTTCAAACTACCAAGGACTTAGCTTAATTAGCAATTAAAAGTAAGTAGTACAAAAGATTCTTTTCTCACTGAATATAATGGAGTCATCGTTGTTCTCAGATTTTTGGCCACAATGCAAGCAAGCTCGAAGTTTGCAACTGGCATTACAGGAAAACATCCTACCATTCAAAAGCAAAAAACAAGCTGCCACAAGGGAAGAAAATCAACTAATAAAGAAAAATACAACTTAAGATGACAGCATTTTTACCGATAAGGAATAAATAAATTGTGACATTCCAACTCCAGCTTTTTCCTCGTACAGTTTGGAACACATCTACATTCCCAGATTAACTGAAGACAACCTTCAAGATTAGGCATTACAGTCCTACGTGACAATCATATCCCTACCGCACACAATTATCTCAGGAAGCCTTACACAACCTTCCACAATTCTTCCCAAACTGTCCCAAGTACATCCTCCTCCCCTGCAATAGAATTCCACACTACAATTCAGTTTTTGCTGTGCTCTCCAGGTATTTTTAACATAACAAATGTCTCCTTTCCAGGTTCCATTCAACCATTAATAGTTTTTTTCAAATTATTTATATCAAATAAACTTTTTAAAACATCTTGTATTGAGACTACACATAGAAAAAATTCCCAAGACAGCAAAGATGGACAGTGTATAACTAATCCCAGAAAACTGCCAAAACCAATACATTTTTTAACACGTGAACTTGTTGAAAATCAGACCTTATTCTGCTCATTAGCTAACATGGACTCTGATGGTCTCTGTGATCTCATCTTACTTAGGCACCAAAAATGAACTCTGCTATAAGCATAAACACCTCTAAATCCTCCCCACATATAAGCAGAAGAGGCAGTAAAGCCATTTCAGCTATTAATTTCCTCCACATAGTAACTACAGTTAAGAAAGCCCTCCACTACAAAAACTTAACTTGCTAATTAAATTACTTGTGGTCCTATGCTAAAGGTATATTTGAGGTTTTTCATAAAGATGCCAGAAGAGGCTGGCTCAGACATGCATCTCTCTCAGACCCTTTAATGCTGAGAGTTTTGTTTTCATGCACAACTTTATTTTTTTAATTTATTTCCCCACCTCTTAAGCAAGGAATAGAGGAGTGCGTACTGCTCTGATTCAAAATTAGCTGAACAGTTTCAAACTAGGGATTCTTTTTTAGAAATTATAAAGTAAAAGCTATACTCACCCTTTTTTTTAAATTAAGAAAGAAACAAATAAATACTCTTTTTTAAAAAAAAACAAGCAAAAAAAAAGAAATTTGGTTAAGAAGCACAAAAGATCGTTAAGCCTAATTTGTTGATTTTTTAACAGGTAATATTTGAAATCAGATAGTCCTTCAATGAGTTTTGTAATCTCCCATCTTTAAAAATTTATAATGTTCAAGTGTTAAAATCACAAATTTGAAGGTTCTGCCCTTCCAGCCCTTAAAACCCAAGAAAGATTAAAAATACTCAGAAAACAACACATTTCTGTGCACCACACCAAAGACTAAGAATGCATAAAGTTTTAAGAACTATGGTGTGCATCATTTACTTTTTGTTACTATACTTATAATATGCCCAGAAGTTCCATTAGAGTTTACCAACCAATGCACTCAATTTTTGTACTTCTTTATTCTTCCCACTATCATCCTACTTTTTCTCTTCTACCAGAGATTGCTTATGACATGCTTTATGATGTTATATAATGGATGTTTTCCATTTTTCTTATCCTTCCACTTTATCTTACACTCTTTCTACACTTTGTTGCATTAAGCTATACTGTTGCATTCTCTGGATCAGCATCATTCACCCTTACACAGCCTTTCAATTCCATACTATTTCTTGCCCTTTTAACATTTCCACCTACATCTTCCATACTTGCTCAGCTTTCTTTATCCTTCAAATCTAAAGGCAGCAAAACATGACATGAGAACAGACACATGGCAGTTCTTGGCCTTCATTTTCACCTTGAGGGAAGAGCAGAAGCAGTAGGCTTCTTTACTCTTCCCCTCCTTGGGGGGTAAGGAGGGAAAAGGGAAGCAGCAGGAGAAGATAAAGACATAGACAATGCATCCAACACTTCTGTTAAAGGAGCAGCTTCCTCTGCCATGCTTTACTTTTATTTCAAAAGTGGGAGAGAGCAGAAGCACTGTTACATTCAGAACTTAGAGCATATAACTTATTAAGCTTTTTCACACTCTCCACAAACCCTCCTCAATTTTGTTATCTTTATTTCATCCCTGTTTACCTTGCTTTTAAAACCTTCTGAAGCAGAGACCAGCACCATCAAGAGCTTAAATGCTACTTTAAATTAGCAGTAACAGTTAGATGGTATCCAGGAACAAGATTCAGGTCATTGCTGGAAAGAATAAATATACTATGATTTCCACTGCTGCCGCTCCCCCATTTTGCCTGCATCACTATGTCACCCATTTAATTCCTTGGTTTCCTACTCTTCCTCACATCTAATCTTATGGGTATCCTTTTCCAACTTTTCCTCCACTTACTTTAACTGAAAATATTTTATTTTTATTGTAACACTATATTCTGAAAAACCTTCAGAAGACTCTTTCATTTCTCCTCTTCCCCAAAATAAAATGGAGGCCTTATTTTCAGTAGGCATAGGTTCAAATATAATTCATTAAGTACTCAACCTAGATTCCTCAGCATCTTTCCTTCATTCAGAGTCATGTCTGCAATGATAAAAAACAGCTTCATAAAAAAAGATTTCGTTTTCTCCTACAGTCCTCATTACATATATTCTGGCATTATCTGCTGCTGCACATATGTTCAGATCTGAACCTGTCCCAAGTCTCCTAGTAGCAAACTAACTTCACAAAATACTAAGTCTTCCTTCAGAGAGAGTAATGAAGCTGGGTCACTGTGCTCATCTCACCCCTCCTCTCCAAAAAAGAAATATAAACCTGGCAACCTGTGCCTCCAAAATATATATAATTCCATCCCCCATAAGAAGATAAGGGAGCAAACCTTCCTGCTTCAGCAATAGTTTTATAAATATTCCTTAAAGAAACAGTGGACCCATCTTAGCCTCCCAAATCTCTCTCTTAAAGCACCTGTACAGCCTTTTTTGAGTTTGCACAATGAACTGTATTGCTTATTTAAAACTAATGAGTTTTCCATTTTTACTAGATTATTTTTGATCTGAATCAGTTCTCCAGCCTGGTTCATCACACAGGCCCGAAAACGGTTCCCCTGGCGCATACGAGAAGCAACAGAGAGAGTACTTAAAATTCTGTTACCTAAAGGAAAAATACATCAAACTAAAGCCTTAACTTCAATTCATTATTCTACTCTAGGTTCTTGAGCAAGTAAGTTTTCAAATCATAAGATAATGAAAACAGTGCTTAAATAAAAAGTTAAAATGGCAACTGCAGTGGAAGTAATGTAATACTACCAAAAAAAGAGACGTATTGGTTCTACTTTAAAAGCCACTGCACTGGGTCTTTTGACTAATGCTGAAAATGATATCCTGAAAATGTTCAGAATTTTCAAATTCTCAAAATGCAAGCAGAAATTTAATGAAAAGCACATTCACAATTCAATCTGCTTTAGACTTTAATAACCAATCTATATTGAGAAGTGAATCATAATCCTCAGAACGCCACTGTGAGAAAAGGAAATGACTTAAAGCCATTTTAACGAACAACAATTAATTTAACAACTTACCACAAAGGAAATTCATATGTAGACATATAGTGTTCTGGTTGTAATTCATAACACACTTTTACTCACTCCCTTTACAAAACCATAAATGAGCTCTTAATTCTACATCTTAATTAAACAAGCTTCTTCCTTGAACGCTACGTAGTAAATGCAAGAACCATAAAGGAAGCTATTTTGTCAAAACAGCTCTGATGGTAATCCATGTGTCCTCTTATACTCTGAAGTGAAAGTAGCTGAGAAAGAATATTCTTCAACTCCCAAACACACTTAAGGGGCTTTCTGTTCAATAACACAGTATTTTATTTACATAAGGAATACTTTCATTCTTTCAATACAAAGAATAGTATTCAGTATCAAGAATAATACCTGATCCACTGCAAAATATTGACAAACAGAGGCTCATTTTAAAAATGTACCATTCAACAAACTTTATTAGGTCCACAAGCAAACTATCAAATGGCACATACTACTTTTGACAGTATCAATAGAACTAGTCTTGAAAACAAGCTTTCAACAGACTAGTCTTTAAACAGGCCAGTCTTGAAAACTGCCCTTCCACAAGCGGAATTACAACTACTACGGTTATTTCTTTAATGTGCCTATCTGTACATCAGAAACATACAATAAAATAATTAAATATTTTCTCTTACTTTACAGAACTTCCTTGGTCCAACAAACTCAGATTAGACTACAAACAACATAGTTTCTCTCTTTCCTTGTAACAAAAATGTTCTGTAAGGTACCCAAGATTATCCTCTCAGGTACACCTATACAAATCCCGGAAGCCTTCTGTAGGACTCCGTACAGGACCACTTAGTTCAATTTTGTTTGTTTTTAACTACAAAGAAGTATTCTTCTCGTGAAGAAGATTAACATTGTTAACATTTGTAACAAAGACTGTCAACTGGTCTCTATAATGACACCTGAAGTTTAATGAGCATCACTTCAATTTGTAATTGTGAAGATGCATTATTCAAATGCTACACTTCAAACACAATAGTTGCAAAATCTCACCAAGAAGGGAGGTTAAAACAAAAAGTAACTTACATGAGTTGTACATGTAAAATACAAGATAGGTGTGAAATTACAGGACTGGAAGTTGTATACATATGCCTACATGCATTCCCAGTGAGCATGATAATGGATCAGCTTCTGGAAATATCTGAACCAATACTAAAACGTGCCACCTAGCTCAGATACATATTCACCTCAGACTCACAGCCCGTCTGCTAAATTCATTTCTGCAGAAGCTGATCTAAGCCCTTTACAGCAATAACTAGTATTTATACAACTATTTTAGTACTCTCAAACTACAAATCCACACATTTCCTTCCCTTTCAGTCTGTTGAAAACACTGCAAAACCCCTCCCATTACTCCAAAACTGTACCAGTTGAGACCAAGAGGAATAGTATTTTTTCACTAACCAGAGTTCAACCTGAAGTTTTACGCATGAATCTGTAAGGCTGGAAACCAAAGCTTAATTTCTCTGCAGAACCTAAGTTTGCCTAATTCTCAGTGGGATAAAGAACAACAGTAGGCTACGGCATATAATTCTGGTACTGGAAAATCTTATGATAAATGTTGATCAGCAAAAAATCACTTTATAGCTGTAAATATTTTCCATGACTCTCCTTAATTTTGTATCACCTTACTAATGTAATGAAAACAAATGGTTCCACATGCACAGTTATCCAAGTATGAAACTTCTACCCTTTTCTAAAATGGTATAACAAACATATGGTATAGCTTTTAGATGATGCTTTCAACACTTACTTCAGATGGTATCAACACTTGCAGATTGTCTTACCTCCACAATTATCAAGTCCACTCAACCCACTACAGTGAACAACAGCTATAAAGGCTGGCAAGAGGCAGAGCACCATGCCTTTCATGAGCAGAAAGCACACCTGAATACTATGTACAGAACAAAAGCTTCAGATTATCTATTTCGTCTTCACATTCGGTACGTGAGATTACCTGTGTAGAAATTTGAAAGCTAGAGTCCACAAGTATCGTGATCCACAAATGGATCAATGGAAGGATTTCCGTGGTTAAATTATCAGAATGGAATTGAAGGAAAACAATTGTGTCCCATCCTTGCCACAGGTTTTCTTCACGCTTTCAAAATTTAAATAATTTATCAAAACCTCTATTCCTCAGCTGCTAAATACAATAATATTTCTCTCTCTTCTTCATCCCGAATTGCTGCCTGCCTTGTCTGCTTGATTATTAAGGCAGTAGGGCATGAATTATCTTAAGTCTATGAATATGTGTCACTTAAAGAAGAGGACCACTTCAGCCTCCAGACTCGGCAGACCAGCACTTAGAAGTTACAGTATGTAACATTTATTCCATAAGAAACATGAAAAGCTACTGTAACAGGGAAAAATCTTACATTGTATTCCCTATTAATAGTCTCCTGACAACAAACATAAAGCTTACTGAAATGCAAATACCAGTGCTAGCTGTCCTGCAATCTTAACTATACTTCTACAAAAGCATTTTGTTTGTAGAGATGAGGTCCATCCTTGCCTTTTCATTAACATACTAAAATGACAAGTGTAACCTTTGTAAATTCCTCAATTTCCTCACCTTCCCAAAGAAGTAACAACACCGCACTCTAAAGAAACATTCAAGAACTTAAGTTTTGAACTATAAAAAACACTATTTTAAAGAAATGCGCCTTAAAACACTAGTTTTGAAAATATCAAAACACGCTAAGTATTGCATACTTAAGCAAAAAGTACTGTGCAATGTCCATTTAAAAAAAAAAAAAAAAGTTGTTTTTAATACCAGATAAAGTACAAATATTGCAAACCTATAACTAAGTCTTTAAGTACCAGGATACATAAATATCACATAGTCTCAAAGTATAAACATGGTACAAGAATGAACTACAGAATGTGTCATCCATTACACCTTAACTGGGTCCTAAAAAACCCTACTCTATTAACATAAAGCCCAAATTGCATACAGAAAAATACTGATCTTAAAAAATACATACATCAGTCCCAATTAGCCAATAAACACACTTAACATTTTTACTTCAAATCTTTCCAATTCCAGACACCTTCAAAAAAGCCTAGAAAACCAGTTCCACCCATAACACAACTTACAAAATTTTAACCAACTTCAATTTGTTCCACATTAACAGACAGCATGCTAGATAACAATAATATAAGAAATGCAGAATGTATTTAAAAAAAAAAACAAACATAAAGGAACAGCTCAGATACAAATTTACAGAAATTGGAACAGCTGCCCACTTCCTGGTATGCTCTACAAATGTCTCGTGGTACCAATTCCCAGTTTCTCAGTACTACCATTATACAATGCAAACACTAATTCTTTTTAAAGCAATATTTATTTGTTCTGATGAAAATAAATTAAGCCAGAATGTTTCCAAAGTTATTAAAAAAAATAACTTTACTACACCTAGACTAATCTGCTAAGATGTTTTCCTCCATAATTTTTTTTCAAGCAGTCTGTTATAATTAAAACTGAGGATATTTAATTATAGATTAGTAGAAAATTAACATTAAAGTCAACACGAAAGGGACAAAGTCAATACATACTAATTCACACTGTCCAAAACCATTTTTAAACAAGCAACACCTACAATTAAAAGAAAGATAAAAGAGTATTGTCACTGTGCACTTATTTTCTATGCTTAATAAAAGCACAGATAATCACTTTGTTAATTTTGTCAACACATATGGCCTTTACACAAAGGAAATACCATTTTTAAAATCAGCTGAAAAATAAAAGGGCTGCAAAACCACAAAAGGTAGCAGAGACCAAAAACTGGCATACTGCATGAAACTACATCATCTCTCTTTAAATCAACTTCAATATCAATACTTTTAAATGGAAACATGCTTCAGATTTTGTCTACAGGATATGACAAACTGATTAAACTCAATGAATAGGAATTAACAAATATCTTATAGCCAATACATTAGACCAGCTACATCAACCTAAATCTGTATAGAAGCCAAACAATTACAGGTTACGAAATGATGCTTTGTCACTGAAAGAAAGTCAACTTTGGCTACACGCTGGAAGTACCATTTAAAAAAAAAAAAAAAGAAAAAAAAGAAAAGAAAAAAAAGGAAGAGAGAAAGGAAGAAAAAGGAAATGCTTTCCAATTCAATTCCAATACAATGGATGTCCTCCCCCTTCCCCCCCCCCCCCAAGTAATCTTTAAGCTTCACCGCCTGAGAGAACATCTTCCTGGGAGAAAGAGACATGAAGATAACAACAGAGTTTTTGGGTTTGTTTCGGGGTTTTTTTGCTCCTTCACATTAACGTTCTTGTCAACTACAGAAGCATAACAGTAAGCACTTTCTCCTATACCAGACTGGCTACATTGGATTTTCAGCATTTCAACCAGTCTGAAAGGTGACCTGTCTTCCAATTTCCCTCTCCTCTCCCGCAAAACCACACTAGCTGCGAACTATGACTTTCAGGCTCCTTTTCTGCAAAATAAATACCATTTTTTGGCAACAGAAAATTCTATTCCTCTGCAATGCATACTAACAGTGTGTAGACCATTACAGGAAAGTTTGATTTCTTCTGGCTTATCACATATACAATACATGAAGCAACAATACAATATTCCTGACCTTTAGCCTATATCTTCAATAATTCATAAAATTGTATAGATCTGATGTCTTATCTGCTCTTTTGATTTGCTACACCCAGCAGCAGGACTCAGTTTAGTTCATGATACCACAGCCATACATCCTACAAAGCAAAAAGTACCAAAAAGGGGGAATTGCAGTTGAGACCTGGAGCATGAATAAAACCCACAACTATGTTAAAGCTCCAGACACGAAGCCTCCTCCATCCCTGAAAGAGATCCCAGATTTCTTCATATTAAACTCCGTCAGGGTGTGGCTTCATTAAACCAGAGTTCCCACTGCAAAGGCTTCATGAAACCTCCAGATCGGCCTGCAAGTGGCTGGAGCCAATGCACTGACTCCTACCAAGTGAACCCCAGTAAAAACAGGAGTAGTACCTTCTCGTACCGATGCACCGAGTTTAAGCCCACATCAGAATCCTGCTGCTACACAAGCGCCTGTGCAGATTACAGAGCAGTTCCCTCAACACTTGCAACCCAGGACCTCACCAGTCAGTCTCCCTGGACATGTACACTGCTCCTACCACCTTAACCACAGGTAACACTGTCAGGCGCTCACAGAAGAAACGCTGCTACAGCCTGCCTTTTTAAAAGCTTCAATAGCAGGTGTACAATTCTCTCATCGAGGGGAGTGCCGATAAATTTTTGCCTTTGTGAAGGATTCCTCTGGAAACATGACGCAATGGTTTTCCTTACCTGCTATACTTGCACATAAATCTCACGTTACTTTATAATGCGCTGGTTTGTAGATTCTTAAATCAGTCAGTTAGGATCTCATAATTATGGAGTCTAGGGTCTTTGTTAGCTGTTGTTGCTCCATGCACAAAAGGAACGATTTTGCTACTATCGCTGTAAAACCTATTAATTAAACACACATATATACAGCCACACTTTCTACAATAAAAATAACTGTTACATGGAATTAAAGTGATTTGCTAGATTAATTACTCTAAGCCTTCCCGTACAGTGCAGACTGTATGAATCTTCACACACACAGAAAAGGAATTCAGTAACAAACATCTTAAAAATAACAACTTCTTGCTTATCAATTGAAACGTGCACATTCCCTGAAAGTAGAAAGCACAAACAAAACCTAACCTGGTTCAAGCCAAGAAATTCTTCTCAAGCATCTCTGCACTGAACAGTAATGTTTTAATCTTTCTACTTCCTCAACAATCTACTTCTCTCAGAGACAAGTTGTATGGATAACATACTTTGTGAGTTACTGTGCAATTCATAAATGTCCAAAACACGGTCAGAAAACGGAGGTGAAATAGCAAAATATTTGGTTGTGGGTTTTATTTAGTATTCACTGCATAGATTCATACAGTGATACAGTAGCAGAACTTACAATGATATTTTTAGAAACACACTTCAAAACTATCAAGATGCTGCACAACTTCAGTTATCTCAAACAGACTGCCTGTATACACTAAAACTTTAGTCAACTGGTACAAAAAAAGAAAACGCGTTATATGCAAGAAAGGACTCAAAACAACTAATATGCTGAATTGCTCCCTGCATTACTTAATTTTGCAGAACACAAAATAAAACTTAACCTAGTGATGTTAGGCAACAGACAATCTAATTACATATGATGCTTTTATTTTATATCCGGCACCCTTAAGCTCTATCTCATATATGATTCTTTCTAATATTGCCGACAGCTTCAACAGCATTGACAGAGCAGACGTTATTTCTGGTCCACTAACAGTTAACGTACATTATTTAACCGGTCTGACATGTCACTCCCCTACCTTTTTGATTTATTGGAAGAAGTACTTTTATAAATAACTCTGAAAATCAAAAGGAAACCACGAGTTTTTTTAAAATATAAGCACAAAGAAAAGTGTACTTGCTTTTCCTTCCATCCCTCCCCCCTCCCCCCATGTCCTGACATTGAGCTTTTCCAATCATGCCAGAAATAAACACCCAAACACAAGTAAGGGCCTAGGCTACCGAATTCAACACGCTTTAGAGTCAGGTCTTCAGACCAACCAAGACCAGCCACAGAAAAAGATTCTTCGCGTGAAAATATCAGCGTACAGCACGGGCACAACAATAGGATGAACAAAGTGTCAAACGCCGCGCTACTGACAGGAACAAGTCAGAAAGCAGGAACCAGAAGAACGCAATCCCCTGCTTCAACCGTGCGGCCTTTCAAAAACAGTTCGACTTTCTCTGTCGCACGAACGTTTTCTTCGCCTTTAGTCTTTAAACACAGCCGGCTGACCGCTCAGCCCGCGCAGCCTTTGTCAACAGCCTACGGATGGGCAGCAGAACGTGCTACAGGTTGATAAGGAGGACACCGGCGCGGCGAACGCCCTGCCTGCCGCAGGGAAGCACCCAGAAAGAACTTGCAATGCGCAGGAGAGTTTCCCTCAACGTTCACCGGGGGCTTCACGCTCCAGGCGACGTGCGTGTTCGTTCCCGGTATTTGTTTCGTGTTTACCTCCCCCCCCGTAACCCCCCCTTTCTCTTTCTCCTCCCTGTCCGGCCATCTTGGGCCGACAGGAGCAGCCATTACTTAACTAAATGACAGGGCCAACAACTTTTCACAGAAAACAAACATCTCTCTCAAAAGGCCGGGCGGGCTCCAGCAACCCGCGGGGCCGTCCCGCTCCCTGTCAAGCCGCCCAGCGGCGGGGACGGACGGACGGACGGACGGGGAGGGGAGGGGGGAGTGGGCCCGTCGAGCGGGACACGGCGGCGCTCGGCGAGGACCTGGCACGCTGGAAGCAGCCCGGGCCGGCAGAGTAAACAACTCACTCGCCGACGGGCTCCGGGCAGCCGCTCGGCGCCGCGGCCTGGCCCAGGCCCGGGCGCCCCGCTCCCTCCGGCTCCGGCTCTGCTCGCCCCCCCCCCCCCCCCCCGCCGCCGCCGCCGCCGCCGCCGGGCAGGGCGCGCGCACCGCCGGCCCCCGCCGCGCGGGGCGAAAATCACGAGGGAGGGTCCGGGGAGAGGCCAACGTCAGCAGCGCCTCGCGCGCGCCCTCCTCCTCCTCCCCCCCCCACCCCCCCCTCCGTCGCCACCGCCTCCTCCTCCCTCCCCCCCCCCCCGCCCCGGGCCCCCTCCCTCGCCACGCTCGGCGTTCGCTCCCGGCCCCGGGCTCCGGCCCCGGCGCTCCGCCACTTTCCCGTCCCGGGGCTGGACGGAGCCCCTCAAAGTGTTCGGAGCGGAACCCGCGAGGCCGCGCTCCTTTCGTCCCACCGCCGGCCCCGCTCGGCGGCCCCGCCGCTCGGGGAAGAGGGGGGGAAAGTCGAGGCGGGGGGGCGGGGGGGGGGAGCGGTGTGATGGTGGAGGTAGAGGCGGCAGCCACGCGTGGGAAGACCACAGCGGGGGGCGAGGCGGAGCGCCCTGCCGCCCACGGGGACCTGCGTCCGCCGATGTGGCGGTGCCCCCCCCCCCCCCGCGATGCGCACCCGCACGCACACACCGTGCGGACCCGGGGGACCGGAGGGAGGGGGCGGCGGGGCCGGGCCGGCTCCTTCCCCTCCCCCCCCCTTCTCCCCCCCCCCCCCAGCCCCGCTCCACATCCACCCTCGCGCTTACCTTTAACAGCAAGGCCTTCGTTCTGGCGCCATCTTCATGAAGCCTCAGAAATCCGAAGAGTCGGCTGCAGAAGGGGAGCGGGCGGGAGGGAGGGGAGAGAGGCACAAGCGTTAGCGAGAGTCAGCCCCCCGCGCGGGCAGGCGGGCAGGCAGGCTCGCTCCCGGCGGGCAGGGGCAGAGCGCGGCGGCGGGGGCCGGCAGCCCGCAAGACGGGCACACACGCACTCCCGAGCGGGGAGCCGCGGGCAGGGGAGGGGGGGGGGACACGGAGGGAGCGCGGGCCGAGCCGGGACACGGAGGCGGCCGGGGCGGAGTGGGGAGCGGGTACCTGTCGAGGCCGGATAGGGCTTCTCTCTCCTCGGCTGTCAAGCTGGCGAAGTCCTCCTCGCTCTGGCCGCTCGCTTTCCCCGCCGCCATTTTCTTTTCCTCATCACCGAAAGGAGCAGCAGAGGCGGCGGCAGCGGCGAGCGACACTCCGCACGATTTCATGGAAACGCAGCGTAATTAACTCACGATCGCAACCCCCCCCCCCCCCCTGCGCGCCCCCAACACCCCCCAGCGCCGGGCGGGGCGGGGTGCCCGACACACACACACACACCACAACTTTTATTACAACAACAACAGCCGGCAGGGAGGGGGAGGGAGGGAGGGAGGGAGGGAGGGAGGGGAGAGGGAGGGAGGCGGGGGGAAGCCCCGCTGCTCGGAGGAGGAGGAGGAGGAGGAGGAGGAGGAGGAGGGAGGGGGGAAGGGAGGGAGGGAGCCCCAGCGCTGGAGAGTCGGGGGGGGGGGGGGGGGGGGGGAGGAGAAGGAGGAGGCGGCGGCTGCTGCTGCGGCGGCGGATGGCGGCGGAGCGGTGTTTACATCGCCGCGGCGCCGCTGGCCCCGGCGACGAGGGGTGCGGGGAGCCGGGGTGACAGGGGCCCCGCCCGCCCCGCCGCGCGGGGAGTGTTTGCCGCCCGTACAAACTTCCCCAGCCGCTGCCCAAAGTTGTTGTAATTGTGTCACACAGCGAACCCCACGCCGCCACCGTGACCCCCCCCCCCCCCCCTCCCCGCTCGCCCGCCCGGGCCCACGCAGCCAATCGCCGCCTCCGCGGCGCCGCACGTGACCTTTGTTGACTTACGTCAGTCATAGCGCTCTTCCACCGCTGCGCTTCGGCTTGGTTGGCCGTCAGCACCCGCCTCCCTCGCCGGCCTCATTCTATTGGTCGGCATCTGAGGGAGGGGGCGGGGTTTCGGGGATTCGCGGCTTATGAGAGGTGGAACGGGTCGTCAGTCAGAGGGAGCTTTTCGATTACCCAGCGCCAGCAGGTTTGACGTGCGCCTTTAAAAACCGGAGGACGGGGAGGCGGGGGCGGTTCGGGAGCGGCGGGCGGGGGGGGGAGGGAAGAAGTGGGAGGAGGGCGGGCTGCGCTCACGGGCGGAGTTGCGTAACGGGGGCTCCGAGCTGTGGGGGAGCGGACGGCGCTGAGGAAGTGGGGGCCTCGCGAGCGCCTGGCGGATGGGGGCCGCGCTCGCCCGCCCTGCCTTGTGCGTGGGGCGTGGCGCTCTTGGCACGAGCGGATAATAATGGCTTCCTGGAGCGGGGACGGTGCTGGCTCGAGCTCCGTCCGCTTGGGCCGCGGCAGGGAGAAGGAGAAGCCGCCGCCCGATGGGGTGGCTGGGCAGCGGGTAGTGCCCGCGCAGAAGGGAGGCGGTGGCCGAAGCGAGGGCCGCCGCCGTGGCGCGGCAGTTGGCTTCACCGCACCCGGGGAAGCGGAGTCGCGGAAGCGCCGGTGTCCGGTTCGGCCTGCGGCTTTCGCCGCCCGCCCGCCCGCTCGCAGCGGGGCAGGGACTTCCCCGCACGCGCCAGCCGGGAGGAGGGCGGGGGGGGGGGGGGGGGAGCAGCGCGGGCCGTTGGCTCGCCCGCGCCGCCGCCCCGCCAACGGACGGGCGCGTGGCGGACCGTGAGGCGTGCCCCGCGGTGGAGGGGGGGGGGGGAGGGAAGGGAAAGCCGCCTCCCCGCGGGAGCCAGTGACAGGTGGAGCGGCGCCCGCCGGCGCGAGCCCCGCGGCCGTCACGTGGCGCGGGGGCGGGGCGGGCGCCGCGCGAGAGAGCTCTCGCGAGGACCGCGGCGGGCCGCAGGCGTGAGGGCGGGGCGGGGAGGCCGGGCCGGCGGCGCTGAGCGGGGCCGGCGGTTCCCTCGTCGCGGCCGGGCTCGGCTGTCGCTTAGGGGTGCGGGGCGGGGGGCGGCTGGTTCGTAGGAAGGCGCGAAGGAGCGAAGTTTGGCTTCCGGGAACGTCTCATGCGTGAGTAAATCTGAATTTCTTTGGACGTTGGGGGTAAGGGGCCTTGTGTGCGCTGCTTGCTGCCCCTCCTTGGTAAGGCCAAGCGTACCCACAGTCTTCCTTGCGGCTTAAATGTCGCCTGGGCATTCTTGGGTCCTCGACACTTCCCAGCTTAGCCAGTAACGCCAAGGTCCTCTTTTCTCTTGGCAGTCCCATTAATTTGCCCATACAGCCAGGAAGCTCTAGATTTTTCTCAGCAAGGTTTTTGAAAATCATTAGACTTTGCCTCTGCTGTGATGCTTATGAGGAGATCAGCCTTCAGTGGGTGTGTGGGGGCACACTCACTGCTCATACCCATCTTGCTGCAAATGGATAAGGAACAATCTTACGTAGCATCGCTGTATCGCTTCTCCAGTGTCTAGCCAAAGCTCCGTGACTGGGCAGTCTTTTCTCTGCCAGCTGAATTTTGTTCCCTCAGAGAGGGGCCTGTTTTATGACTGCCAGGCACTCTAAAGCATCAGCAAAGCTATTAACTTCCTTTGGGAATTAGATTAATAAGATCAAAGGCCAAATTATGCAAGGGATGTTCAATCACAATGCTGCTGCTTGCTGGTTCTATTCCCTCCTTTTTTAATTGCCTTCATCAAATCACGTAGTCATGAAATTGAAACTTGTTTCTGCCTCTGTAGGTGTTACAGCTAACATTTACATGTCAGTGATGCTTTCCAAATGGATCCTCATATGTTTCCTGATGGTGCCTACAGCACAGTGCAGAGACACTGGCAGAAGCGCGTGAGGCCTGCACTGCTCCCCAGCGTACTGATTGGAGATCTGGTCAAGACAAAGTCTTGAATAATGCAAAAGAAGACTCAAATTAGTATGTCCCCACTCCTTTTAGAAGCAGAATCTTGTCATGTAGCCATGCTTTTTGATGCAAATGCAGTTAGAATAAAAAAGCACCTGAGTTTACTAAGGTTGCATACCTTTATAAAATAGCTAGCAGCTAGTTGGTAGAGTATTGGTATAAGAGACAGGCATTTGTGTTTAAAGTACTTTTGAGCTTGGAGGCCAGATAAGAAGCAAGTTACTCTTGGTTCTGGGAATGGGCCTTAGTCTATTAATAGTGAGAACAGAGCTATGACCAGACATCTGTCTTCATCTGTATTCTACATGACTTCTCAGTCCTATATTTTCTCAGCAGTGCTTCCTTAGGTGCCTAACTGGGGGCCAAAAACTCTATTGATTAGTAATGTGCCAAAAATAAGGTATTTAGCACAGATTATTTCTGAGGATTTTGACTATGAGGTCTTATGTTTCCACTTTGCAATATCCCAAGTATAAATCAACGGAAAGGATAGTAGATAAAAATATTTCCTAGTACAAGGAAAGTAACGTCTAAATTACAAAGCAATTCAGGAAACTTCATAGAAGCATACCAATGTCTTAGTTTCTCGTTATGCTTTCAGTTGAACTTCCTTGCACCTGAAGTGACAACATCCCAGTTTCTCCTCTAGTACTCTCAACGCCACTCTTACCCCCCTGCATCCTGCCTGTATTGCTTGAATTGAATTCCCATTTGCCTTTTTTTTACTGTATTTGATCTACTGTTTTGGTCACTTGAGGTGCCATGAAGGCCTCTGTATTGTTTCAACTCTTCTAAGATGTATCCAAAGCTTTAATAGCAGCAAGAAAGGCTTGAAAATGCATACTGAAACTAACACTGCTTGCCCTTGCAAACAGTCACATAACAATTTTGGGAGCTAACATTGATACATTATTAGCTGTATGAAAGGAGAGAGATGGTTTTGGCCAAGTGTGGTGCTGGCCTCCTACTCTGAGATATGACCTGGAAGGTGGCCCCAGAAGGAGTATGTCCTTAAATTCTTAAGAAGAAAGAAGGAAACTGCAGTGTATCTATCAAGTATTAGTTAACTCGATAGGTTTTAGCTTAATTTAAATTCTAAAGTCATCTGTGAATCAGATCCAGAACCACTTTGCTACCTTCTGTGTCAAAGTTGTGGACTGATAAACCTCTTGGAATGAGCAGTCGCACTGAATTTTTTGTATCTCCCTCTGCTATATGTTTTCACTCTCATTAATATTCCATACAGGGCTTCTGTGTGTATTCCTATACACTGTGTCAAGTGTTGCCTGGTCATGCTACAAGGCTTGCCCAATCGGTTAAGAGACCGAATGCTGTTGGTGCGTGTACAGTCACAGAGTAGTTTATGCCAGAGAGAACTCTCTGTTCCAAGTAGGTGTTTGGCATGCTGGTCACTCTCTGCAGCTTGAAATTGAGACGCCAAGTTAATGTGCCACTTCTTGAACAGCAAATGTTAATTATAGAGTTCTCCTTATAAATAAATACACATCACCTGATGTCTTGTTAAGCTGAAAAGCAACTCCTGAAATCACTGCAAAAAAGCTGATATGGAAGAAAGATTCAGCTTCAGCACTGGGATTCGAGCTGTCATCTCACTTGATGTCAAAGGTAGTTGTGGCATCTAAAGCATCCAGGTTCATTGGCAAATAGGGCAAGCCTGAGCGCATGTATAGGAGCTCAGTCTCAGGAATATCATTTCATGTAGCATCGAACAGGGGAAGGGTGCCATGCTCCAGATCTACTGTTTCTTTTTACTCTCACATCAATATTGCTTCTCACTGCCATCAACTCCAGCAATCAAGTGTTTAGCTTGCCGTTGTCAATTAAGGGAGGACCTTTTTAGAGATGGTGGTAATCCTGCTATTGGTTTGTTTGGTTTTTTTTTCCATGAGCAAGAGTATGATAGTCTGGTATGAATGTTCACCACAAATTCACTGCAAATCTGTTGATAGGAAGTCCTGACTAGAGGCTTGTTTGCTACGACAAATACAATAAATGCTGCTTCTCGCAAAGCATGAAGCTCCTTGCTGCAAGTCTACTGAATGACAAGCACACAAGGCCTGATCTCCTTTTTCCGATGTCATGATATGGGACAAGACAAAATAGCAGTTTGTTAGAGATCAGGACCCTGCAAATTCAGTAGATTTTTCTGGAGAGAATTATGCTTTCAAAAAAGACTTGTTCTCCAAAATGTAAAATGTTTTGGGCTGTTTATATGTAAAATATGAGGGAGCAAATGGACTCATAAATATTAAAAAAAACTTAATTTGTACATATCCTTAAAGACAACTATGGACTTAAACTCAAAAGGGTACCCAGTGGGAGTACCACACTGGTTCGTTTTAGCCGTACCTGATCTTATCACCAGTCACGAGGCAGAGCTGCCCACATGCCTCTGTACTTGCTTTTGAACTTAAAAAATGAAGAGAGCTTTTTCTTGAACTGTCCGAATGTTCTGTATAGTATCATACAAAAATAATTTTTCTAAAGGTAGCTATTTCAGTATATTGTCTGCAGGCTGAACTTCCTTATACATCTTTCAGCATGGACAAGCTGGTGGAGGAACCACTCTCCCTGTTTTCCTTTGACATGGAATTCTTCCAGGACAAGGCAGCTACCACCAACTCACTTTCTCAAAACCACATTTTTGCTGGACAAGTCTGGCTTTATTTTCTGTGTCTGCATAGTTCTCGTTCTCCAGAAGGGCAGAGGTTCTGTGCAACGCTTCTGTGGTCATATCAAGTGTGTTGAAAAGCCAAACTTGCTCCATGAGATTTTCTGGGCCACAGTGTGTTTCCATGGACAACTACAATTCTTTTACCATCTGACCTCTTCATCAGATCCATTCTCAGATACGTGCTTATTTACAAGAACAGTGATTAACAGAACCTATTGATTATTATTAACATATTTGGCGTGACTTCCAAGTCAATGCTCATTCCAAGTCCAAGTGAATGAGCAATATAGCAATCCCTGCTGGATACAGTTGAAATCTCATGATCTTCTGTAGTCCAAGGCATACTTGCTAGTCACCTACACCAAGATTCATTGTTTCAGTCCCTGGAAAAACTATAGTGCTTGAAGTTAGGCATATCAGTTCAGATTGATCTTTCTTTCCTGATTTTTGAAGTTCTTTGCAGCTGCAAGCTACGAGGTGATAGGGAAGTGAGGGTAACAGTCACCACCTTACACTGTCACACAGGAATATAAAGCAGCTCAGGATGCACATATGCTCTCTACTGATGCTGCTGTTACAAAAAAAAAGAAAAAAAATCCAGGTGTGGAGTCAATGTTATGCTTTTAATAGCTCAGTGGGCATGTAGCTATAAGGCAAATCATTTTGCAGTAGCCCAAGAGAAACAAGACAACAATCCCGGATTTGTGTGACAAGGTATAGATACTGAAAAAAACAACAAAGAAGAAAACAAGCTAACCGAAAGAACCCACAGGATGCCATTTTGTGTCTTACAAAATATAAACTCTAATATTGCATTAAAGCTACCTTGCCAGATTTTAGTCAAGCTGCCTGAAACTTGTGGCTATTGGGCATATAAGGGAAAGCAGCATAAAATAATACAATCTGACAATAGGTTGGTCAGGGGGAAAGTAGCCCCTTTGTTTAATCTTCCACATTCATTAACAGGGTTTTTTTCTGCATCTTTTTTGCTTACTGCTTTCTCTTCATTTTCTCCAAGGTAGCAGCAGAAAAGCTTAAATTACTAAATTACGTTGCTCTTGAAATTGTGGACAAAAAACCTGCAATGCTTCATTTTTGTATTTTAGCAGTAGCTCCCATATTGTCCAGGAATTCATAATGAAATTAGCTGCAATTTGCATGTCCCCTGTACTATTCTCATCAAAGTTCTGGTAAGTGTTGTGCCATGGTCCATGTTATATTTTGACAGTGGATGGTGGTCAAGAAAGTAGGGGAAACTGATCTAAAACCCAAGGGGGTTGGTTGGTTTTTTTTTCTCAAGAATGCACAAAAAAGTCAAATGGTTTGGCTAGCTATAAGAAAAAACAATACATGTGGAAGTAATTATTGAAACTAGAAAATGTTTGAAAAAATGTCTTTCCAATACTCTTTATTGCTATGTTGATGAACAAATTGCTCTTCAATCTCAGAAATACCATACTAACTTCAAGTGCTGAGGGGAGTAAAGGTGAGCTAATCTAGGAAATGCGTTATTATCATGAAGATATTTTTTCTTTATTAAAGTGTTAGAAACTAGTATTTACTAAATGATTTAGTTAATCTTACTTAGTATCGTTCTGTCTTGCTTGAATCATACAGTCATTTTTGTCTTTTGCCCTCTCCTCCCCTTGGTTAGCTTGATTTTAAAACCTGGATTGTATCTCAAAGGCTTAATGCTTGAATTCATGTAGAATTTAGGTGGTAATTCATAGTTGTAAGAAGTACACACAGCTATTAGTTAAGCAGTAATATCTGTCACTGTGCAGTGTGTAAGCAGAAATCATAAAATTTCCCTTGAGCAATAGAAAGGTCAAAGGAATTGTTACTTATTTAAAAATAATAAACAACGTGTCATCAATTCAGTCTAAACATGGGAAACCATGAATTTATACATAACTTTAACTGTATTTTGAGCTGTTCCATGAAATTCAGGTATCAGGGGTTTTGGATGTTCTATAGATTTTCTGTGTAAGAGAGACTAGTTCTCTGCATGCTAGCATGAACACACCTATTTGCTTAAGTTCTACCAATAGAAGAAGTGACTGCTAGAAGAGCTACCACAGTATCATATTTTTTGCATTCTATAGATCTCTAATATTATATATATATCTCTAATATTGTATATATATAACTGACAATTTCTGCAAAGTTTGACAAGTAAATAATATGAAAAATTGAACTTTTCCAGGAAGTGGCTCCTTTCCATGCTTCTATTAGTAGATTATTTTTTTTTTTTTTTTAATGCGCCAGCTCCTGTCCCCCGCCCCTGGCAGTTTTGGCTGTCCATTGGTGTGTATTCCAAATGTGGGCATGCTTTCATTTATGTTCATAGTTTCAGAAGGTGAGTGTCCACCCTCCCACTAGGAACTGGATGTGACAGCTTATGACATACCGCCTTCCAGAGAAGTCACCCATTTGACAGAAGATGATCCTGAACAATTATCTCTGCTCTTCAAAAACAATGCCAAGAAAGAGAGATTTCTTGCCTTCATGACTATACAGGACTTTAATACAACTGTTGAGAAGTTGATAATAAAAATACTGTGTTTATATTAACTTGTCTTCAGATTGACAATTGTGGCTCCCCTGTAGCAGTATAGAATTTGGCAAATGCTGTCAAGGAAGGGAAAAATTAAAAAGCAGCTTTGTGTTGCTATGATTAGGTATTTATAGATGTATTGACTTCATATAAGATGCCAAGCTAATACCTTTGTAGCCTGCTGGTTTTCTGGCTTGTAAGTAAAAACGAGTAAATAACGTTTCTAAAACAGCTCTGAAGCAAAGTTAAGGGTGTTTTTTGTGTGTGTGTGTAAACATTTGAAAGGAGCTGTTCATGATGCTCAGCAAACTAGATGAATGGATATCTTGTTTACTTTTGTAAATCCTAGAACAGAATGCAATATTATCCAAGATACATTATCTGATATTTTTGTTTTTCTCCTAAAGCAGAGGATGTCACATGCTCTCCCTGGATTTAATTTAGAGCTTTATAGACAAATCTTTTCAAGAAAGTATCTGAGAACCATTTATTTTAAAAGCCTCAACTGTTGTGTATGTTGCTTTTTGTAAACATTCTTGTGGATGTCTAAAATGATAATCCTGCTACATCTGCCTATGCAGCGACTTTTAAAATCCGGTAATTTGCACAAGTAATGGTATATATTAAATCTTGTAATCATGTACAGACTTAAGTTTTAAAGGTGCAAATAGCAGAAGGGGCTCTGTGACATTGGGTATGTCTTGGCCAGAGTTAAGGCAGTGGCTCAAGAAGCTCTTGTCATACACTTGTTATACACAGACAATGGTAATTCTCTGTCCTGGTCTGAACACAGTTCAGGGTTCCCTTAGAGCAATGACTGAGTCATTGTCAGGGGACATTTCAAATAAAACAAAACATGATGCTTAAGTTTGAAGACTGTTGCTGTAGGGCATGCAATTCTCTATTTCTTCTCTTACATTTTAGAATTTTATCAAAATAAGGTGGCATCTCATCAATTTGATGCATAGGACTCAATGAATAAGGGACAGGGCTGTACCCAGAGCACGTAAACTTGTTTATCACCTGTGACTGGAAGATAAAACAAGTCCTATACTAAAACACCAAACTGAAATTTGAATTTTATTTTTTTCATTGAATTCCTTCTATCGAGAAGTGGACTCTATTTAGAAGCTCTCTAGCAGTTCACACTCCGCTGTGTCTTCTGCCTGTTAATAAGATTTGGATCAGGCCTCTAGCAGAGCTGAGAACATCAGGAGGGCGTGAGGAAGACTGATAGTTTCTACTGTAAGCTTGACATTCTTAAAACCAAAAGCTTAACCCTGCCTTCAAGTATACATTTTCCCTGCTTTCCCCACCCATCAGCTGCATTTCACTTGAGAACCTGTGAAACAGGAAATTTCTAGCTTAGGAAGGATTTGGAGAATTTCCCATCTTAAAATTTCTCAAGGTATGATTTGGTCTCTGAACATTTGCAGTTGTGTATTTGTTTGTATAAATATACTCAGTATTTCTAAAGTCAGTGTCTGGGCGGTTCTCTAGTGGTTTTTTTTTTTAAATTCTATTTTATTTTGTTTTGTTATTTGGGCTGTAAATGATTCCTGTGGTGGTTTACTCTTGTGAGGAATGTTAAAGCATAGTGTTTCTCTCCATGGATATATAGTCCCAAACTGAGAAGCCAAGTGAGAGGAAGGGAATTGCCATTGGTCTCAATGGGAGAATAGGCTCTTGGGAAAGGGGGCAGCACAGGGCAGCTTCACAAAGAACGGGCAATATTTTCCAACGCCTTGATATGTTTAAAGCAGTACTTTTTCTACCAGCAGTGGCTATACAAAATTTTACTATATACTTTTATACAAAATCAATGTTTCACCAGTGGCTTCTTAGTATCAATGAGAAGTCCCTCTAACATTCCTCCCTCTCATTTAAAAAGAAAAATAAATCCACATCCCCTATTGAATTCACATGCTTACATGTAAGCATCCCAGTTTACCACTTTACTAGAGTTTCAATAGCTGTCTACATACCATGAAATTATCAATGCAATTGGCACTGTTTAAAAGACATCAAAGATTTGGAAGTACATGAATACATTTCGTCTTCTCAAGGATAGTTTATATAAAAATAACTGGGGCATAACCTTAAGAAATTTACATTGGTCCTGTTCAGGTTATCGTTGTTCCCTGCACAAAAAGGAGGACAAATATTTTATTATAAAATTTAAATGCTATTGTTGCTTATCATGTCATTGGCTCTTTTTTAAATAAGTGGTTGGTTTTGCTTTTATTACATATCCCTTCAATGCAGGCACATTTCTAATGAATAATCCCACCTTGCTAAGGATCTGAACCCGCAAGTTACAGAATACCGTCTGAAGAGACTTTCAGCTCAGCACTTGGCAGGATCGCTTCAGGTTTTTAATGGATCCATTCAGATAAGCTTGCAAAGTTTCAATGCTTATCAGAACTCCTTTATTCAGGAAATTGGGCAAGAAACAGGTTTTCTTGCAAACTCAGTGTTGTTCCCAGTTTCTGTTACATCAGCCCATGCTAGAGGAGACATCCTGCGCTGTTTATGCTTCTGTTCTCTCTGAAAACATAATTTAATGCAATATGCATCATTAGTGAAGAACAAATCTTACCTATCTACTGTTAAGCCTCTTTTATGAATCAACTGAATTTTTTCAAGTGTATTTCTATTTAGAGTTATTAATTTTGCAATGTAAATGCTAACTCTCAGTGGTCTGCAAAAAATACAGGGAAAATACAAGCAGGATGATTACAATTTCTGTCTCCCAGTTGGAGGGGTTTGGTTTCGAATGTTGCCTTGCGTGGGGGTGGTTTGGCAGGGTGCAGGAGATGGAGATCACGGCAGCAGCTGGAGAGTCATCAACAAGCAGGTGAGGAGAGGAGAGAGCCAAGTGCGCGAGGTGGATTTGACCAGTGGTTGAACAGCGGCCTTTTCTGCGGCTGAATTCTCGACTGGTCACTTACTCCGACTCTTCTTTCTGTTGCTGTCATAGTTTTCCACTACTTGTGTGAAACGTGAGTGTTCTGTTAAAATTACAAGGAGTCTGGCAAAAAGCAGAAATGATCAGATGGTTGGGGTTTTGTTTGTTTGTTTTTTCCCCCCAATCTTAGTCAGACCAATGACTATGACAGCACTTTGTCAAAAATTACGCAGCAGTGTAACCAACATGAAGGTACTTCAGCAGGGGGTCACGTGACATCTATTCCGTAACAGCAACCCCTGCCTCTTGAGGTCCCTTCCCAGTCACTGTGACCAACCCTGCGCTGCAGTTTGATTCCTCTGCGATACCCATATATCTGTTTACAACGCCATGCTGGAAACTGAGGCAAAGTCATTGAAGTAGACTCAGTTAAAACATACCAACCAAAAAAACAGCCCCCCACCCCTCCAAAAAAAAAACAACAAACAACCAAGCACAACATAAAAAAAAACCAAATTTCATATGGAGGTGAAAGCCACTTCCAGACAACTTTTATGGTAATTATTCACATGCAGTACTGTGTAGCACAGTGAAAAATATTTAATAACATCATTTTAATATGAAATTAAATGCCAGAACAGATGATGCAGTGATTGTATTATCAGGTAGCATACTGAATGCAATTGAATCTTGTCTTGTTAATAAACCTTAACCATTGCCGGCTGCTGCTGTGAAGAATCCTGAGATTCTTTTGTAAGGAGGTCCAACCTGTTCATAATGGTGCCTCAGGAGCTGGTTGACTGATGCACAGCACAGTAAGATGATTACATCTTGTGCGGTTGACTGGAGATTGCTATCACAGGAGTAAAAACCAAGTTAAAAATTACAAAAACCTGGAATATCTAAAAGCTTATGAGCCATAGAAATGACCTACCACTACCTCCATACTACTTCTAAGTAATTGCTAATTTGGTTGCCAGTTAGTCAGATTTTAAGTTGGGAGAGTTGGACAAATTGCTGTTGGTCTTTATCATGAGCTGTCTTTTTGTACTGTACTGATGCAGCAGCTGTCGCTGGGAATCAAACCCCTGATCCACACACAAGGTGGAGTAACTCTTTTTTCAATATAACACTTTTGAATGCCGTGTTACTCGTGTACACATCTCTTCCCTAATGGAGAATGGTCAAAAAGGAGCATGATTCTGCACAGTTGGCAGGGCTAAAAAGGCAACAGCATCTACCAAATGATACAATTGGTAGATTATGTAGGAAAATAACCCACACTCTTCTTTCATTCTAAAGAAAATTCTTACCAGGGTTTTCTCATCTGATTACTGTTCATACACTTCTTTTTTTTTCATGTAGTGTGTTTTACAAATTATGTCATTATTTACAGAAACTTTTAGGAAAGCACTTGTATATTAATTCTCAAGTTCATAAGTATAAAGATTATCTTATTGAACTAATCACTCCTTCTTAAGCCTAGCTTTGAAATGTTTCCGTTACGCTTATTCAGAAGTGTAAGAATCATAGCTAAGATGTCAATTCAGGAAAGTGTTTAAACTATCACTAAATAAACAATAAATACCATAAGGGTTAAAGATTAAAAATTAAACTTTTAACTGCTATCTGCTTGCTTTGCGGCCTTAATACATGGGCTACGATTCGTGCTCTACATTAACATTCGGAAAGTTTTTCACCATGAACATGTAATTGTTTGTATTAGAAGCTTAACTGTTGTATGCAAAATTAGAATCATGCCTATGGGTATTTAAAATGGAAGAATAATACCAGCTAATGACTTCAGTGTAACTAGTAAAATTACATCAGGGAGAGTATTTCAGATTTTGCAGATTGGCCAAATTTATATTGATGAGAAATATACAAGATTTAGCTCAGTAAAATTTAATGAAACCAAGCATATATTGAGAAAATGAAAGTGTACAGGCTTATTTGTTGCAACGTGTGGAAATTGGTTAACTTTTTATTTGAGAGAGAAACTCAGTTCTGCTTTATGGAAATTTCTGATTATTTTTCCGAAACATTGTTACTTCTTTTGACGTAAACAGTTATATGGTCTTGCAGATAGGTTTCTTTAGTAAATTAAATTTATTCAACTTGCTGTATCTTCACAAACAAATATATTTCTTTACCAGCAGAAGACAGAGGCATATTCCTTAGCAGAAAGAACTGCGTCGTTTTGAAATACAGAAGGAAACTAGAAGAGCTTCTGTTCAAAGTTCCAAGTGTTTTCTAGAAATATGGTCCATGGCTTTTCTGTCCGTTTTCAACTTTGTAACATCCTCGTCTGCTCAAACATATGCACACCTACTCTAAAGAATTCCCAGCTCATCACGTTGGGTAATGTCAGTCGCCGCTACCGTTCAGGCCCCGACACAATTCCTTTGCATTCATCATCTGGCTTGCCGTGTGAGCTACAATTTGTATCATAGGTTTTGGTTTTAATTATTCCAAGACACAGAACTGCTTCTCACTTTTATCCTCAGTATTGGTGTAACTGCATCCTCCAATTTCAGCAAAGTTTTGCTTAATCTAAACTGTTGAGTGCTAAAAATAACTTCTTGCTGTGAAAGGTATGAGATAGAGCATTTTGGATCTTGATGTTAATTGCAAAGAACTAACAGATTCAAGATGAAAATAGGATCAGTGTTTTGGACTTTCTAGTGTAGATATGAAATCTGAGAAGATTAGAATAGAATTAGTTAGCTAATTAAGTAATTGGCTTGTTTATTTATTTCTTTGTTAACTAATAGAATTAGCTGGAGAACTTATAGTAATACACTGGACACTTGAAAAGTGTCAAAAAAGAGAGTTGCAGATTCAAATACACCCATGCTTTAATGAACCAGATACAACTTTCAGGCAATCAGTAGATGCATGAGTGCTAAAATAGAATGAGATAAATCTCATTTTTAAACTTGGACAGTTTATTCAGAGATTGAATCAAATTAAGAGCTTGTGTGTATGTTCTACTAGCATAGAAATAGTGTAGTGAATGAACACAAAGGTATACCTAATAATGTTATCCGTAGAACATCTGAAAGGAAGTAGAACAGAACAACATGTTTTAACCAAACAGCTCACAAAGCAGTCCTCTGATATATCAAAGCTAATTAGGACAGAGTCCAACAATTACAAAAGATATTTAGTTGTAAAGAGATACCCAGCAATGTTTTGTCTTATCTCCTAAGCAGATCGTTAAAGGCTTCCTGTTATATTTCTTCATGACTTCTTTTCAGGAAAATCTATTACCCTCTCCTTAGGAGGAGATTGAGACCTACCAGAACAATTCATTTGGCCTAATCCCAGCCACCCCGTCTTCTGAGATCCAGTCGGGGAATAATAATAGCCTGCATGAATAGTTCCTGCAATAACAGTCTGCTCTGATTGTTGCCTTTCCTCATTTTCCTCATCATGCTATACAACATACGTTCAAAATGTTGGTTCGATCAAATCTGTTGCACACGTGCAGGCAAACTTCTGAATGTATCCGGGAAGTCATCGTAGCACAAAGGTGAGCCATGAGTTTTGCCGTAGCAGCAAGTTTGGGTAGTCCCAAATTCCCGAGGAAAAGATAGACATTATCTGTAACAGTTAATGTAGGGAGAAAAAGGGCTGGCACCATACGGGAAGTTTCTCAACGTCTTTGTGTCAACACCATCTTTTGCTTTCATATGATTTTGCGTGTGATAGTGGCCTGATAGTCTGGGGCACAGTCCTTAAACAAAACAGTGGCAACAAAGTCTGGATAGAATAGTCCTCCAGCTGCTTATTGGGGGAGCCTTTCTTTCCTCCTGTACGTACAAGAAATGGGGGGGGAATAGAGATAATTAGCTAGTATGTATCCCAGACTGATGCCAAAAGGTATTGTTGTTTATTTTTACATGCAGAAATCAGTATTGTAAAAATAACTTTTCAGCTGAACCTGTTCTCATGCTGTCGGTTGGCCCTTGTTCTTTAGTCCCTTCTCAGCCTTCCTCCACAGCCTTCTAATGGATATCACTATACAGTTCTTGTTCTCCACTCAGCCTTTGGATTTCTAACTCAAATTTATAACTCTTTTTTGAGGAAATGTATGTGCTCTACAAGTGTGTTTTTCTGGGCTTCCTCCTTGTCACACTGTAAAATTGATGCAAAGCATGACCTGTTAATTTTCTAAGCAGAGGGAGAAATTGTATAAACTCTCTAGAACAGATGCTTCATTGCCACTTGACCTGTCTGCAGTCCACTGTTCTTAAGTCCTATTCATAGGTAATCTTACTTTTTAACAAAAAGTGTTTTCATCTAGAAAAAGGCAGATAATGTCTATATGGTTTTTTGTGTGGGTTTTTGCCCTTGCTTTATTTCAATTTATTCTTCAATAGCAAAGCAACTGAATATAATATTTAAAAATCAGTTTGTTTTCTGAAATCAAGTGAACTTCATCCAAGCTCAAAATCCTGACAGTCAGTTCTAACATTTGCAAGTACACACTGAAGAAAAATATTTTGACATCTAGGCTGTCAGATAATCTGTCAGTAACAGTTATATCATTCAGGGAGAGAAATTATAACTTCCAGAGTAACTTATTGGGAAAATAATACATTTACTGCCGTGAAATACCCTGCTGGATAAGTAACTGGAAAAGTTACTTAGCGTTTTTGCAGGGGAAGCAGTTGGCTTCAGAACATGGGTTATTCTTTTGTGACAAAAACACAGAAAAAGAACTAATTGCCAGAAATCATCGACAAAGAGTACGTACCTGCAAACAGCAGTATGTTCACACATGTTTAGGAAGCATTGGACGCCTCACGCTGAAGGATGTAATGCATAGAGAAAAGGGAAGGGAGTGCTCAGGATCGTACTCCTTACAGAGGAGGCTCGTGGGGCACAAAGGGTCATACACCAAGTGCTCTACTTGGAATAATTTTTGAAAGCTAGAGAAGTTCTTAGCATTGCCTGGAAAAACAGCGCTGTCTTTGGGCAGAGGTGTTTCCTGGCATGATGTGATGACTGCTCTGTAGAGTTTTCACAGCTGGTGGTTTTGCATCTTCCAATTTTGCCTCACTGACATTTTTCATTTTTCTTTGTCTGTTAAAAAGTAGTCTTGTTTTGTTTCTGTAGAGAAATGTCTGAGCATTGTGTGTAACGACAGTAGTAATCATTTCCAAAGTGCTCAGAGGACTAAAGCCCAGGTTTTGTGGGCTTGCATATTGCTGTTAGATGGTATCTGTCTGAGGCTACGTGGTGTGTCTGCTTTTAATCTGGCATAATTTGTGTCCCATACTGATTTACACATGAAGTTTTAAGTATTAACTGTGGCCTCTTGGAAAGAAAATGCATTTTATCATGTAATTAACAAATAGTAAAGTTGTTACCCGAGTTATTGCTATTGTTGGCAATGATGACAATAAAAGACATGATTTTGCAAGAGTAAGCAAGACCAGGTCCTACAGGAAGACTGGCAACTTTAAAAGTTGTTCAGCAATTAAAGAAAGGTGTTTGTAACATAGGCAATCTCAGCTTTCAAATTCTTCTTAACTCTGCCCATAGTTAGTCAACCGAGTCTCATTGGAACTTACCTTTCCCTTGATGGTTAATGCCACTAGCAGTGCTTCATTAAGCTGCTTCTTCCAGAGTCTTTTTCAGTGCTTTTCCTGATGCAGATGTTTTCCCTTTTCAGATAGGCTAAGCCATTAGATTCAGCTGATAAAATTGACTCTGAGCTTCATGTGTTCTGAGTCACTGGTTAGAAATTACAAAATAAAATACGTAAGACTTGATCTTAGATTGCTACATCTTACCACATCTACATCAACCTTTTATTCTGCTGTCTTTTTTAGTGGAAAGGCAATGTAACAAATTATTGTGGAACTTCCTTGTTTTATTATTTTCATTTAACTTCAGTGAACCTAAAAAATGAAAAACTGTTGCCATGTTCATCTTTATTTATCGTCCTTATTTGTTCTTCTGTATTTCATCTTTTTCTGAGGCAAAACAGAAGAGGGGGAACAAGAACGCTGAGGGTGAAAGAAGGAAAGGGTAAAAGAAAAGCAAAACAAAGGAGAAAACAAAAAAAAAGTTGATACTTTTTCATAGAAACTTTTAACTTGAAAAATATCCTATTTGAAGGGTTTACAGTTATTCTATATGCAATAACAGTAGTTTTGTCTTTTAAAAAAAAAAAAAAATTTACCATTTCTAATGTAAATCAGCATAGCTCCACCAAGGTCAATTGAGGACAAGTTACGCAAACTTTAGCCGCTGTATTAGTCCATACTTAGTATGTTTTAAAATACTTCATCCGAGTTGACAAGATGTGCATATGGTATCTGAGTTACCAGACCGAAGGGCTGTAGCCTTTAGCCCTCAGCCTTCCTCTCTGTCTCTTCGCTGTCATATTTCACTCACGATCTTACTGCATCAGACTTATATTATCAGCCCTTTTTTGTGAATAAAGCATCCAGCATATTAAAATGTTCTGTATAAATTATAAGAAATTTGAACCCATTTCAACTAAAAAATTATATATTTTTTGCAAAATCATAGCCAATTTTAAAAATAAACCGTTTAAGCTTTTTGAAATGTATTGTGAATGTAGTCATGATTTATGTGCAGTTATCTTTGTATCTATGGAAAAAAACTGACAAGTTTCTCTCTCGCATTCCATCAATCAGATTTTTCTGTATACGAAGCACATGTCAGAAATTAGTATCTAAACAACATGCCAATTGGCTTCTCCATGTGGCAGCTTGTAAACAAAAATATTTGGAGACTGCATATTTGTGACATGATGACATGTAATGCAATGTACAAACACCAGTTACTTGGAAGTATCCTGAAAATAAATGATAGATCATGCTTGCTTTGCTGTATCACAGTTCAGCTGGTGGAACTTTCCAAATTAAGGTGGTACTGTTGTTTTTTCCAAATAGGTGTACTGAAAGGTTAAATATTTTATTAGTGACCTATCTTTGCATCAGAGCAATATGTCAAAACTGACATGGTGTTTTATGCGTTTATCTTTAAGCTATTTGGATTAATTTTTTAACCCGTATTGGTTGTGTTTCGATCAGAGACAAATTCTGGTTGTACTGAAATCAGTGAAACATTTTCCATTAGCTTCAGCGGGATCAGGAATCAGCTGTCAGAGGACAGGGGAAGAATACTGCTGCCTCCTGAAGCTGATCTAAAGCCGCGCTGTTGCCAAACAGGGAAGTCACGTTCTTGCTTCCACCGATGGCCGTATTTCTGGTTGCACCTTTCATGCAGGCCTAGCGACCAAGTGGCTGTGCAGAGAGCAAGGTCAGCCTGCTGATCCGCCAAAGAGTATCACAGGGAAGGAAAAAGTGATTCATCTTGTGATAATTACTACGGCAAAAGGTGTCAGCTATTGTTCACATAGTACAGATTCCAATCAATATCCATGAGATACTTAAATTCGATATGATAAAAACTGAGAACACAAAATTTAGCACTGCTAAAGTATTTTACATTGTGAAAACCAAAACAGGCCGAGTCTTGTGGAGAAGATGTAAAGGCACATTACTACATTTTTCCAATATAAATGCAACTGGAAAGGGCTAAAGAAAATCATGTTCAAAGCAGAAAAGGTTGAGCAGGATATAGGAAGAAAACTAGAATTAACTAAAAGTAGTTCTTACCTGACTGAGTGGCTTTTTAAATAAGCATTGCAGCACAGAAGCTTTCAAGCACAGTTGAGGATCATCAACAGGCCTAACACACTAGTACATCATAAAGTACAGTGCATAAAAGTGATTTAAGAACCCCAAGCATTTTGATTATTACTTAGTCAATGATGTAGATTCTTATAACATTTTATCCGTTTTTTGTCAAGCCTGCAAATATATTAATCATTTATAGGATCCTCTCTAAAATGATTTCTTGTTGTTTGTTTGCTACTGCATCTAGTAAAATAGTCTCACATTTATGTGTCTTGTTATTTTTTGCGCCACATCCATTTTTGTGACATCAAGAAATACCAAATAAGAAAAATACCGTTAATGAACTGTGCAAAAGGTAAGTAGCTTTCTAGCGTGGTGACCAGAGGGAAAAAAAAGCTGGGTTTATTCCCCAGACATTCCCATAAGTTGAAGTAATCATGGAAATATCTGAACCTTGCATCCTTAATTTGTTTTCATAGGTTTCAAAATCTGCCTGTTACTTTCAGCCAAACATAAACTAATAATGGTTCCAAATGCTATATCTTATTTAATTAAAACAGAGTAAGTTCTTTCTGCTATCTCAACTAAGTGATAAAAAACAGACTTTGTAGGGTGAAGGCCAGACTCCAGATTCTGATGTTCCCAAAACTTCTTTATTTCAAGAATTTTAATAAATTCTTTATTGTTGTCTTTCTATTAACACACTCTTTGGTGTTTTCTCTTTACAGTAGATGTCAGGAATCCTGGATTATGTTTCTGTCTAAGGGGTTTTTTTTGTAGTTGAAATGTTCTTTTGCTGCTTTTTGAAGTCTGACTATCTTTCCAGTGCCTTTCTACGGACTTTTTGTAGTTCAGACTTATTTGTTTAATTGATAGATAGTTTCGCATACAATTTTGTATTCCCAGTTATGCGTCCTCTGCACAGCTAGTTTTGTAATTATTTCAAAAGAAGAGAACAAACTTGAAAAACTCCGTAAACCTATCCAGTTATATGACTACTGAATAGAGAAACACAGAATTAGTCAGTGAAGTGAACATGGCAAGTAAAATACAACTGGGACTTCAGTGGAACATTTGACAATGTGTCGTTCAGTTTTACGTGGATTAGCAAAGGTTACCTGGAATGCAAGCGCTCTTCTAAACTGAGGACGAGGATAAATGTCTCAGGCTGGAAGGAACACTGGGGGACACGGAGCACTGTTCTGTCCTATTCGGTATCATAGTAAGTCATTCAGAAAAAAAGGAAGGAAGTTGGTTATTATCAGTTAGCATGAATTCTAACGTGCAAACGCCAGAGGAATGCAATAATGCAAGTGCAGGACTGAAAACAACAGACGACAGAATTCTCGGCCAAGCGCGACTTGGTGCTGCTAAGGCAATGTGATCAAGAACAACGCTGTTCCAGGGGAGGGACAAACCTGGATGACAGAAGTGCTGAAAGAAACCTAGGAGCAGCATCGGCAAGTGTATCCAGCAAAAGACCAATGCAATTTTGAATAGCAGAAATACGACATAAGAGACCAACGTGTATTGCCTTCTTTTCACAAGGCTTTTGCGATCACATTTGAAATACTGATTTCAGTTTCATCTCGATAGCAGAAAAATAACTAGGGGATTTACAAAAGAACAGAAAACTGACAGGGAGATTAAAAGTTATGACTTAAACAGCAAGATGTAAAAAAAAAACCAAACAAATGAAACTGTTACTGATTATCCTAATTAACAATCTCTCGAGGAGTGGAGTAGAGTTAGTAAGCTCCCTAAGGTTTGGATCCCAAGGTTTGACGTTATGCGTTTACAGTTTCAAAGATTAAAATTGTCAGCAAAAATGGGAATATTGACCATGTTTCTTGTGCTTCCTGGTTATCCCATTCCCAAAATTTGTCTGATGCTTATGTGTTCTTCTAAAACAGGTTTAAATATTCAGGACTGATATAAACTTGAAACATATGAGCTGAGGAAGCCCTACAGCATCAAGAAGGGAACTAGAGTGCAACTCATTAAATTAAACGAAAGAAAATAGATGAAATTTAAAAATAGAAGATTCAGGCTAATTATTAGCAAACATTTAGTTACTGATGTCTACATGGCAGCATAAATCATTGCTTTGAACATTTGAAACTAGATAGGAAAAGACATGGAAAAATCAGTGGTTAATTTTGTATTGGTTGGGTGTATTAGGATGACGAATAAAATAGTTTTTTAGTATCTGAAATCCAGGAGATTGAAACTGTATATACATGCATGCAAGAGATACCAGAATTTGACCTTCTAATTGGTAAAATCCAGTCATTCCATTTGGCAAGACAATCCCAAAGTATTCTATGCTGCATGAGAATGAAGACTATAAATAAGTAATGTATTTATTTTTAAATAAATGGGAAAGAATAAATTTTCCCGTATTCCTAAATGCTCATAAATCATTGTGATTTACTGTGTCAGTCTTATTTTTCAGTTCTGCCATCTATTTCAGTTCAGTTTAAAGGCTGTACATATGGAGAGACTGACTAGAAGATATTCAATCTCCGGAAACCCAAATGTGATGGAAAAAAATTTCTGCCGAGCTTACCCCTTTGCCTACAGGAAGAAGTGGCAGCACTTTTAATTAAGCATTGTCCCAATCAAAATGGCATTCTGTTTATTTGCATTCAGGGTCTGTGGGATATAGCTATACCTTTGTATAAAGGTGTACGTTGAGGATTCACTGGAAAGAAAGCAAGTAACGGGTCAATAGGAACATTTTATGTAGTTTTGATGCTGCAGAGGTGGGGAGGTGAGTTGGAGGTTACCCTGCCATAAGAAGGGACCAAGAAGCAGACAGAACCAGTCATCAGTTAGTAGTTCTGCTGACCGGAGTGCTGGGAGTGAATAGGGAGATCGGAACAGAATTTCAGCTTTATAGTGTGTTTTCTATAAAAAGCTCCCTTTTGATGTCTCTCTCTCAGTTTCATTCTGCTCATTTTTCATATCAAAGCTAAAACTTCCTTTCCCTGCAATTCCTCCATTTCACATCAGTTTGCAGCACAGTGAATTAACTCTTCCGATCCAGGAGTCGATAACGTCTTGCTTCAGGAGGTGCCTAATCACTGTGATGAATTGTCCTAAAAAATCACAGACCTTTACAGATGACATTTTCATTTGCAGTAAGTTGAAGATGGGTTTAGCAAACAGCTGCTTTCTACAACAGCCAGGATTAGTCATCTTATTCTTACATCAAGCATAAAGTAGTTATTTCAAATGAGGAATTATGAAAAGAGCCAAATAATTCTGGATTATAGATCTATTTGTCTTCTGTGAGGTTATGAGTGAAAAATCTTTTGCTGTGTTGTTCTTAATTCAGATGCCATTAGTGTAGAGGTTACTGTAGGATCACTACAAAAGAAATTGATACAATGCTCACAGTGCCGAAAAAAAATGTTTCTTTCCCAGATAAAAATAAATGGAAGTTAACATAGAAAAAAATGTGATGTTTGGTAACTTAGAAACCACAATGTTTTACAGTAGCAACATCAATCAGAAGCTGCTATAAAACATGGCTTAAGACCTTGTAGAATTGTACTTAATACTTTAGACATAAACAGCCTAACTACAGTGTAATCAGTAATTACTACCCCTGTCTTCTAAAGGATCTGTTGGCACTTATTTTCTTTGACTATCATCATAAAAGATAGACTAGCGCAATTTTATGTGTGGTATAAATATGCTTTTTCTGATTTCACAATAATTGCCTGTGGTCGTTTAATTTGTCATTGTGATTGAGATCTTTCCTCATTTACACTTCCAAAGTCCTATTGACTTGATGTAACAGTAACATATTGTGTAACTACGAAAATTAGTGCAGGGTATGACGCAGTAAATAGCATTTGCAATAAAAAGTGGAACATAAATTGCCTTTATTTATACGCAAGTAATCGAGAGTGCTTTGTAGTAATTTCTACAGTATGTTTTTCTATATTTAGAAAAACAACAGTGTGTCTTACCATAATGAATAAGAAACTGCAGAAATCTTCCAGCTCAGTGCAGGTGTTTACAGCTTTTTGCCTCGCTCCTGATTTATGTGGTGCCAGTTTGCAGAGCGGACGAGTCACCTTCCAGCACGCACCTTTCGGGGGTGCCCAGCTGAAGCCCTTGAAGGCAGCTGCCTCCCTGCATCACATCACGCTCCCGTTACATCCCCTTTCTTGCTCCTCCACTGTACTTTGCTGCCTGTTTCAATTTTTTTCACCTGAAGAGCAGAAGCAATTTATCTTTTTAATTTTACTACTTTTTTAAAGAATTCTTTGTGTTTCTCTTCGTGGCTGCGTAGCTCTAAATGTCAGTTTGAAACCAGACCAGAAGCTGTTCTGGCCTGACGGGAGCAGCTGGCAGTGGGGTCCAGCGCTTGGTTTCCCAACCAGGTCTACATGGCCATGCTCACAGGGGACCACTGGGACAGAGCATCGCGCCTGCCCGACTGGGCGGTCCAGCGTCAGGTAGCTTTCTGGGGGGGGGGGCAGGCAGAAAATTTCTTTAAATAAAGTTTGTTCAGTGTAAATTAGAAGCAATTTGTTTTCAAAATTCCCCTTTATGGGTACGTATGTCTGTATTTAAAACCAGTAATGGGAAGGGAGGGACGGCTGAGTAATGGTCACATCTGGCCAGGAGAGCCTGTGCCGGAGATGGCTGCGTGTGCAGGCCTGTGCCCTGGGAAGCTGTGCAAATTCGGGAGCGAGGGAGGGGAGCGGAACTGAATCCATGTTGCCCATCGAAGGGGGAAGAGGTGCACCACGCTGCTACACCCAGAAGGGAGGGCAACTCATGAGAGAGATTGTCCTAGAAGCCCCTCAAAAAGTGGGTCTTGGGACTTGTGGGTTAAAGGAGAGGGTAGAGACTTGTGGGAGACAGAAACGTGAGCAGGTGCAATGATTTGCGCTGGAGAAAAGGGCTAGACAGGACCTCACAGACGTGTGTGGGGTTGGGGGGTCTTTCTCCAAATGCTCTGCATGGCTCAAATGGTCAAGGAGAGAAGAGAGGACTTAAGAGCCATCTCAGGCCACTGGAGGTACCTTCTGAGATCAAACGTTCACCCCCTTTGCTTCCTCCACAACAGACCTTTATCTACATAGCTACGATGGACAACCTGCAGTCTGTTCAAACTGTGCCTACTTCTACCACCGGCTTTGAGCAGTCCCCTGCGTGGAAACTGCTTATGTGTTTTACCTACGTCCACACGATCCCGAGTGTGAAATGGTGACCCTTGGTTTCTCTCTGAAGTTAAATGATGCGCTTACATTCCTTATTTCAACTTTAATCACAGTCTAGTGCTAGATACAGACTTCCGCACTGCACAGGAATCTCAGTATGAGTCAAGAATTTGAAGAGATTTTACAAAATACTATTCAAATTCTTTTGATGTCAGCATAAATTAATATGCAGAAGAGAAAAGACATGATACTATATGTTAAACGATGTTTGTACA
The DNA here is from genome assembly GCA_017639485.1 of Pluvialis apricaria. Lineage (NCBI taxonomy): Eukaryota > Metazoa > Chordata > Aves > Charadriiformes > Charadriidae > Pluvialis > Pluvialis apricaria. The sequence goes on along the minus strand of CM030007.1, from coordinate 98,283,005 downwards.
AGACTGCTCTTTAGTGAACACAGTTACTCAGAGCAGACTGTATCGCTGCCATATGTGTAAGGTACCAAAGGACTTTTTACAGACTTTGTTGGAAAGAAAAATTCCTGTCTTATTTTTTCTCTATTCTGTGGAAGATGCCATTTATTTTGTAAACAGAAGGCAGCTGTTTGCAGCACTAGACATTAAACGAGGAACTCTTTTAAAAGATTTATGTTAACTAAGAGCATTTAATAAGTTCACAATGTGAGTGCTAATGAATTAGTTGATTTTAATATGTGTCACCTTTCACTGTAGAAACATCCTTATGTTTTGTCTACCCATATTTTAATTTTCTCTTCAGTTGACTTTCCCAGTAGGCAAGGCCAAAAGTAAACTGGGCTATCCAGTACTACCTATCCAGATACATAGATAGATAAAAAAAAAAAAGAAAAGAGAACCCTGGGATAAATCTGAGCCAGCTGAGAGGACAGAGAGATGCCTGAACCTGAAGCAGTGCTCCCCAGCTGGCCACGATGAAGCACACCCCAAAAGTATGATGGAGTGGTCAAGCTGAGCACTCACTGGAAACCAGCCCAGTGAATTTCGGGCTGAGAAAAGGAGATGTGGGAGTAAAAAACAAGGAGGGAGAGTGGGGATCAGTTTTTCATCAGATTTTCTGGCCTCTTGGATTTGCCAGTCCTCCTGCTTGCCAACAAGGGAAGTCCCCTGTTCCCTGCTTCTTTATGCTCATTGCCAGCCCGGCTTTGCGTGGCGAGGCAGCGACGTTGCTCATTGCGGGACAAATTTGAATTCTTTGATCTTAGTATCCTAACTTCACATTTGCTGGGTAATTAAAAACAGACAAACATGCGTGCACATGTTAAAATACAGCAATGTATTTATAAGTGTAATTGAGCTGTGATTAATTCGTCGCATTTCATTACAAACTAATAAAAATCCATTACAGGGCAATGAATGGTTCCTGCTAGGAGCAGGCCCAAATCTCCTCTGTTCTGCATCATCTATAGCCACATACAGCTTTGCAAAGCATGGGCAAACACTAACAGGACGACTTGGCAGTATTTCATATCTGCGTTGCACGTGTGAAAGTGACAGTGCAAGCTGTAAGAACATTTAGCATCAGAATACCAGCAGACCTTTTAAGTCTGATGTACACTTCTGCCTCTGTGGAGGATGACGGCATTTCTTCCGTTCCCAAGATAAAGAGAAACTTGCTTTTCCCTCCTTTCCTTCAAAACAGACACTACAGGAACAGAGGCATATTATCGTCTTGCTAGTGGCACGAAGGCAGCAGCTCAGATCCGGATTACCTCAGAATTATCCTTCTTGACAAATAGGTTGTGAAACCACCGCTTAGCCCCTTGGCAGGTCCCAGCCCTGCACTCACCCAAGAAACCCCGAGCAGCCGCACTGCCTTCCCTCCACCACTGACCACAGGTACGCATTTTCCTTTCCCTTTGTTACCCTGTGCGTTTCAGGGTATTTCAGTCCATCTGGGGCAGGGGATGTAGCTGCACAGAGCAAGCCCAGCTAGAGGGCTTTATCTGCTACTTGTTCAGTTAGCTCAGTTAAACACAGAAGCACCTGCCAGCTATTCCACCAGAGCCACAAACCATCTGCATCTAGCTCTAGCTAAGAACTTCTGAAATACCCCTTCTGTGCTAAATATACTGATTCCCTGATGGCATCTTGCACCATTTGCTCCTGCCCCTGAATTCGTGCAACGGTAGCATCCAGTTTTGCTCTTCTAACATTTGGGGAGGCAGGGAAAGGCACAAAGAGGGGAAAAAAAAATGTATTTTTAGTTCCTTTTATTGCATTTTAGTATGATCGCTTTCTGGTTTCAAAGGAAATGTAACTGAAACCCAATGTGGTTTTGGAGTAAGGAAAATGTTAGATAAAAATTAACATTTTAAATCAGGGAAATGATTTATGAATTAAAAGACTTTCTTCTTGTGGCTTTGCAGAATCACCTTCCCTTTGCCTTCAGGGTAGCCAGAACAATTTTCGGGCCAAACCAATATTTGAATTCTTGTTCTTCCCAAAGAAAGTTAGTGGGTGGCTTTCTGTCTAGGAGCTAAAACAGAGATTTGCCCTAGGGTTTAGCTGCAGTTCAGCTTTGGGGAGGCCACCATCCTGTCTGTCCTGCTGGCTTCCACCAACAATGGGCACAGGGCGCCATGGAGGAGACATAGGGATAGCGTTATACCAAAGCTTTTACAATACCTGCTTTCCCCCTGATCATGCTAGAAACATAGTCTACAGCAAACACAACTTCATTTTCATAAAAGAGTGATCCACTGCTTTAGACTAACTACGCTCGGCAGTGTCTCCAGTTGGCTCTTCTGGCTTCTACAACCCAAAAGGACACACTGAGAATATTCAACAAGAAACTATCCTGCAACAAGCTCAACATTGTTTTTATTTCTTTTTAAAGTTGCTTGTCTTTTTGCTATAACAGCCAACTAAGGGAGAGGTTTCTGTTCTTTGGTCTATTTAACAAATATGGACAACATTATAGTCACTTTCAGTCTGTTGGACAACTGGAGGTAGCAATGTAAGTGTGCCATACCAAGACAAGCAAGGAAGGGCTTTAAGATATGCCTGGTGAAAAAAAACTGCTTCTCAACCCTCCCTTCAAACCTTATCTCTGCCTGTCCCTGTGTTTGTAACCTACAGCCTCCATAGGGTAGGGAACGATGCCATTTGTTCCCTTAGGTTCAGGATGAGTTTGAGGGACTCTGTTATTCATTGAACCCTAGAAAAAGGAATTATTTTCAGCATAATTTCCAAAGCAGAAGAGTAGTTTGGATTGGTTTTGAATTTTGAACCAGGGAAAATATGTTGGAAGTGTCCAGCTGTGAAAGTGTTGGTTGGCTGCAGCCCATGCCACAGAGGCAGTGTTGGTCTGCCCTTGCTCGTGGTCCGCTTATGCCACCATCTGAGGGGCCCGATAAAATCCCAGAGACTGCAAATCTAAGACACAGGAACGGGGCTGTGTCTTTTCTTGATGCGTTTCCCTGCTCTACACCCCTTTTTGGGACAGAATGGCTTTCAGCTCTGATTCCTTCTGCAACCCGCTGGCAGTGCGGCAATGCAAGCTGCAGCGCTGGCATGAGAAGGGCCGGGAAGCTCCAGCGAAGGGTCAGGAGCAAACGGCTGCTCCGGGGGGACAGACACCCTGTAGTCTGGCTTCCCCACTGGAAGCGCAGCCTTGGGAGTCTGTGTCCCATGTTCCCAGCCTCAAATCCCTGGGAGCACAGAGACCTGTGACTTTGGTCCTCTGGAGACAGAGGTTTGCAGTTAGAAGTCTGTGGGTTTTTTAAGTCTTTTGCACTTCACCATAATGAACCTGGATCAAAAGCAACGCAAAATTGGGAATACAACTTCCCATTCCTCAGTCAACAACCGTGACAGAGTTCTTCATTCACACTGCCTTTCAAACCCCATGCTACGATCATATGATATCCCAAAAGTCAATGATCAGCAAACGATATTTCTGCAGGCCAGGAAACATGGAGCAGGAATTCCCACCAAGGAATCCTTCAGAAAAAATTACACATTATTATTTTGTATCTAGCTAGCCCTGATCACTATGGATTTGAGTTTTTCATTCTTTAAATTATTTATCCTCTTTAATTCTTTGTGAGATATGTTGCAGCGAAGGCATAGAGAGCGCACCTAACATGATGTTGGAGGTCTGAGACAAAATAACACCTAAACCCGAATCCCAGGCTGTGGCTTTGACCACTGGGCCAACTTCCTCTATAATTGTGCTGGATTATGGAGAAAAATAAACAGTTCATTTCACCAATAATCTAATAACATATACTTTACATTATATATATATTTTATATACACAGACAGTCACACACAAAACAGAAATGCATGTACATTTATTTCAGGTAATATTTATAACTTAATGGCATTTTTATAATATATGCATGGTTTATATAACATTTATATTATACATATATGCATATGTTTTCAAAGTGCATGAGTATGGCACTCAGTATGACATGTTGTCTCTCACTACAGTATTAGTATTTTCTACTTTTCCACCCCTGTTCATTTCTTATTGCAACCCACAAGAAAGCAGCTTCATCAGTAACTTATTTGGGCTGACACGCACCTATAAATGTCTAGCATTTATTTGCCATATTGCTGCTCACAAGATGTTGCCATGCTATTGCACTCCTTTGTTTAAAGTTCTCTGAAAGGCTCTCTGCAAGGGCTGTGTAGGAGGCTTTGCAGCAAGGAGGTTTGAAATTGTTTTTCTGAAAATTATTTTGAAAAATCCATCTTTTTCAAGGTCTCAGCCAGTGTTATGGTTTGAGACACGCATAACAATTTATTGTCATTTAGACAATCATTCTATCACCCGATGACCCCTCCCCACCCAGGAAAGGGAATCGGGAGAAACAAGGAAACCCGGGAGTTGAAGTATAAACAGGTTTAATAGAGTAAGATTAGATAATTAACATTAATAGCACTAAAGAATCAATATTGATCCTGATACCAGTACAGAATGTGCAAAGATTATACTCAGCCAATTCTATCAATTCGATGCTGTGCACTCCCAGCAGTGACAGCAAATGTGGGACACTGCGAGCGCCATGGCTTCAGGAGGAAGGGAAGGCCTCAGGGCTCCGGCACCAGGGCACGAAGTTCTCAGGATGGTCAGCCGCCAAGCGAGAGAGAGAACTTCACAGCAAACTTTCTAATTTATAGTGAATGTGATACTGATGGTATGAAATAATCCTGTTGGCCAGCTTGGGTCAAGTGCCCGGGTCTCGCTCCTCCTCATCCCCACACCTGGCAAGCACTGAGACCTTGAAACCCACACGCCATAGCTGGCTACAAAATAAATATTTTCACAAATTCAAACACCAGTCTCTTCTAAAAGTGCAGTCTTCCCAAGAATTAGAAGAGAAATTAGTCCTGTGTCACTCGAACCAGGACAGCCAGCTGCACAGCTATTTTCCTCTTCATTTTCTTTACTGCTGCAGCACCAAATAATAGTCCCTATCTAATATTTTACATATAAAATATATAGTTGAATCTTTACCATATACTTCCCTCTTTAGCAGCTTTTACTGGGCGCTGAGGCAGTAAAAAGGAGCAATTCTCCTTTTGCCAGTGTAGTATTCAGTCCCTTACAGACCAGCCAATTTAGGGACAAATTCTACCACCATTACACTCATCGCGCATTCCTTATATTCCATGTAGTCCCCCAGATGTCAACGGGTCTCTCATATTTATGGAGTAAATCGATACCATCGACGTCAAAACCTAGTCTTCAGCAGTTGTCTCTTGCTCACCTGTGATGCCAAACAGCCTCATGCAGAATTTCCAGGAATACTGACCAGCCGGCATCAGTACAGCCGCCAGTCCCCCCGCAGGAGATTCCCTCCAGTTTTGACCACGGCCATGGAAAGGACAACCAAACCACCCAGCACCGGTAGTCTGCACAGGGTCTTACACTCAGCTCATGTCAGCACAGAAAAAGCACTAGACGTTGACTTCCAAATGTTGTAAAGTAGGTGTTTCACCACGTTGGCAGCCAGGAGTTTGGTCCTACGCTGCTAACGGATAAGAGTCAAATGGCCCACAGGTGAAAATCCTCATCTGCTTCAAACTGCGCCGGCTCCTTTATTCATGGAGGTCACAAGTATCCTACTCAAAACTGAGCACTGATCTGGATCCTGCACACCACCCTAAGCGATTTGATCATCTGAGCAGTGACACTTTCCTCAGCCTGTTCACCCGGGAAACCCACCGACGTCCAAAAGTCCTTGCAGGCTCTGTCCTCGGTTATGCTGTGGCACAGTGCATTTCACATGAAGCCAGGAGCAGCCTTAAGGGTTTTGCATACATTGACATATACGTGAAAAAGTGTATACTTTCCCTCATTCCAGGCACTTGAACTATAAATCCATAGAGAACTTGAATAAACATAACTTTCTCAGTATGTAAAAAAGTTCAGACTGTGGAAAGAAGACATTTCTGAGAAACAGATTTTAGTCTTTGAAATAATTAGACTGAGCTGAACAGATTTTTGGCATTATTTGTAAGCCAGTCATTGTTCAGCCTTTGTACTTAGAAGAGCAATTATGACTCCTTTGGAAACATCCTTAGTTGAACTCTTAAAATAATAAAAACACTCCTCCATAAGACCACATCAACATATGGTTTTCGTAACAACAGCACAAACAAATCACCCACTCATCAAACACATTTAGGAAAAAGACAGGAACAAACAGAACAAACAAATTTTCTAAAGATTACTTACTAGTCCTGATCAATCAGAAGAAAAAAAATAATCTAAATTGAATTCAGGAACTGCCTATGGGATACAGAATACACATAAAATATGCAAAATACAAATAAGCAAAACCATAAATACCAACAAAAAAGCAAATACCATAAAAAAGCAACGTTTATAGATAATATGATGCAAAGTTGTATTTCAAAAATATTGAGCTGCTGATGCCCAGCTTTATCATCCACTCACTAGCTTACCTTTTAACTTTGCTGATACATCATGAGTAAGCAAGAAAGAGATAAAGTACATCTATGCTAGTGATCATTATCAGAACATCCTCTCTGGTTCCACCACCTTCCCAGTAACTCCAGGGTGAGGTCCCAGCTGAACAAGAGCTGGTGGGTGATGTGTATCCCCGCTGTAGTTCCCACTGGTTGATGCTGCTGCGTGGTGACCACATGGGTGTTAACTATTTTGAGATGCACGGACCCCCCGTCACCTTTCTGTGGCTCCAGCCAGCTTGGCGTAGCTCTGTGCGGTGCATACCGATGAGTTAGTATCGCTTCAGAGAAGCAAAGTCCCAAAGCACATCTATCTCAGCCTCTGGAGCTTAACGCTAACACAGAAAATACCCTGGCAACATAAGCATCCACGCTTGCCAGGAGCCGGGTCTTGGGGCAGTCCTGAAAGCATCCACATCTTTAGAAATGTGGAAGTTGACGTAAATGGACACAGAAATATTTCAAACTATACGTCACTCCTGATCTTATCTCATGTAATATATAAAAATGTACGTGCACGCACACATACAGAAGGCCTATACCTTTTCATAGCTTTAATTTTCTCACCACTTTTGAGCACCTTTTAGGTACTAGTCAGGTTTTTCGGGAGCCTGGAAGGACTCCCCTTGTCCTCTGGATCATGATGTCTGTCTCTCTGCTTCCTGCATCTTTTTATCCGTATACTGCAGACTGTGCCCAACAGCTGCTTCTCCATAACCTCTTCTTCTGCCAGGCGACATACAGATCCGTCCTCCTGCGTGACCTATGTCCCTGCAGCACACGTACGGCTTCCTGGGGCTGAGCACTGAGAAACAACTTGGCTGCCAGCAGCGGCCAGCACAGCTTCCACACAACTCCCGGAGAAAACTTCAGCCAATTCTTGGTCTACAAGAAAAAGGGAGCAAACAAGCTCCACATCCAAAATGGGGTTTGCCATCTGGCAAATACCCAGAGAGAGCCCTCAGTATGAAACAAACTTTAAAAAAATGAACATAAGCAGATTCCTCCAAGAAGCGATCCTGCCTGCGTGTAGGTCTGTTGTTCTTGCTTGCCCTCTTCCGAATTAGTATGTGTTTTGTGAATAGAAGAACAGACTAGAAAACTCTACATGCTGGTTTTGATTCCAGCTGAAAGTGGACCAAGCAAATCTCTCACACTTGTCATCCTCCCCCGAGTAACTCTAGATGAGACGGAATGAGAACAGCATTAAAACACTGATGGCTGAAATGGAGCCCTCGCTACCACGCTCTCACTGTTGCTGCAGCCTGTAGGACCGGGCAGATGGTATCAGTGCCAGGAAATACATGGCAACCAAAACTTCTGTAGATAGAGCCCGAGTGTCTTGCTCATTGTCAATGCAATGAATTAACGACAGGAAGAGAAACTAGGTTTCCTCTTCTAATCCCTACCCATGCCATTTTCAGGTTCAAACTCAGGGTTGCTGCTCCTACAGATGTTTAGCTCAGAACGATGTCCCAAATACCTTCGGCATACAGCACGGCCTCTGTCCTGCCATGTGCTGACAGCTCTGCATCGTAGTGCTTGGTCTCCTTTGGCGGGGCATAGCTCTCAGCCTGCAAAAATCATTGTCGAGTCCTCAGAGAGATCGTAAGTGCTGAAGATGATCGGTGGTGGTGACTCACGGTGGGTGGAATACTTCCACGGAAACAAATATTTATGAAAATCAGGGGGAAAAGGTGAACATTATCTGTCTTGGAACAGTTTTATCAAAGGCAATGGCTGCTTTCAATTTTTGCCAAACCGTGTTACTATTTTATCAGAAATCAAGCCCTTAAAAACTGGAAAAATTAACAGTGGTACTGAAAACAATGCTGTGATCTAGTCTACTTTTTTATTATTGAGCTTTGAAAGGTAACTAAATGACAGTCTGATCCTTTGGGGAATTTCTCAAGACTTAATCTTTGTTACAAAGAAATTATTTAAACTTTATTTGACATTGCCATTGTGAAGTTAGGAAAAGTCTTGGTTACTCTCTACTGTTACTCTGTACGAGTGCAATAAGAAATGCCTCTCTAATTTGTCAGTCTGTCTCCACAGTTGCCAGGGGCCTCAATCTTTGCAGGAAAATTACCCTTGAAAAACAAATCCAGTTCTCCTAATCTCAGGGCCACTAAAGTAAGCTAGTCCTTTGGCCAGAGAAATGTTATTTTGAGATCTGCATCTCGGAAGGGGATACAGCCACAGGGAACGGAGCAGCTGGCGGCAGCCCGTACTCTGGGAATCTCATGTTTGACTGTGTTGGCCATGTGCATGTTTTCAGTTATCTGGGGGAAATTTATTTAGTTTTATTTCAGCCAAAAATAGGAAGCACAGAAGAAGCTGTAGGAGGGCTCTTCACAAGCTTGAGGTGAGCTGAGAGCAGCCAGGTGTTTCGGTGAATGTTACCTATGAGTAGCAGAGCAGTATCTGATTAAAGGTTTTTCCTTGCCAGCAGTGATGACTCACATGAATTATCTTTTCTCTTTGTATACTGTCTAGTGTTTACTCATTACAGTTCTGTATTGTTTTTCATTTCTTGCAAGAAAATGAAAAACATTATTACCACATTTCCCTTCAGTTTAGGATTTTTAACCTTTTCTTGGTGCGGGGCTTCATGAACAGAAAAGTCTGAAGTTCTTTGGGTTCTTTGCTGCTCAGATGGCATTTCTGGAGGGTCCTCAATATTTTTCCAGTGTGGATTGTTTCTAAATCTGCCCTGCCCAGTTATTATTCTGTTACTGTTAGCTTTGTAAAAAGCTATGCAAAAGAGTTTTATTTTTCTCTGAATTGTTTATGTGCACTTAGCTACAGAAACTTAATAGGAACATCTGTTAACTGTGGAAGTGGTATGTATGATTGATTCACCATCACAGCTTCTCTAAAAAAGTAATTCCTTACATTTCCTTTGCAAGACAGACTGCCAGAAGGTCCTCTGTCAGTCCATGTTCTCACTCTCTCCATTGGTTTGTCCAAGTACTTGAGTGACAGTGGCTGGTAACTCCTGAATACCTACAAGATATAACAAGGGAATCAGATATTTGTCTCTGAAGGACAACTTAAAAATAAAATGTATCACTATATTCATGATCACAGCTAAGAGCTGTTTAAATAATTTCTCTAAACCAATACAGTACTACAGTCAATACCCTTTTCTGAATTTTTGTAATAAGGATATACAGTAGACGAAAGCTTACCTCCACAAAGTTAAAAACCTTTAATTTGTTTAATTGTAACAAAACTCCAAATTAAAAACACAAACTTTGCAGAACCCTTAAAAAAAAAAAGTCACTTTGCATATACATGAGAAAAATCTTTAACAAGAGTATGACAAGAGCTGCATCTCGTTGAGACCTATATCACATTAAAGACAACCTTCCAGTGCCTTGCAAGACTTTCTGCTTTTTTAAGACTCTCAGTTCCCCTCCCCGCCCTTTATTTGCCTAGGTAATCGCGAGAAGCCTCAAATTTAGCTCAGCACTCCAATCTTTATTAAGCATTTTGACTGTGCAAGATTAACCTTCATGAGTCACAGTAGTCATCTTCTGCAGCCTGCTCCCACCGCTGAAGTATTAGCTACCTCCTGGAGACATCCTAAAGAAATAATGAGCTCAGCTTCACCAGACGTGCGCTCTACTGCAAAACCGAGCTCCCCGCTCGCCGTGATCTCAGCATTTGCCACACGCATGGCATACAGACTGTCCCAACGCATTGATGGGATCTATACAATAGCATGAGGTCACGGTCGAAGCTCTGCGCTGCAGTCCAAGCCTAATAACAGATCAGAGGTGAGATGAAAAGATTAATGGATAATCAGCTTGCATTATTAACAGTGTTGTAAATAAAATGAAGTGGAAAGATCAATCTTCCCACTTAACTTCTTAATTTTGTTGCCTTACTTTTCCAGGTTAGGGTCATGGGAACGTATCCTGCCACAGCCTCACCTGACATTAACCATCACTTTTGTTTAATAATTAAAATGCAGTTGCTGTGGATCCAGTGCATGTTGCTTGGGTGATGCCTTTGGTTCTTGCCTGTTACAAAACTTCTCATAGTACACTAAACTTAAGGCTTTTCTTTTTGTACCTATTAGTTTGACCCTTCAGCAAGGGACAATTTAAACTCCTGTTAGTGAATTTAAACAACAGACATCCCTTTCTCCGCCCTTTCCTCTTCTCCTCATATATGGATTGTGGTGGTAATTTCTAATTGAAATTTCATTAGGATAAACAAATTAAGATGAAAGAGACTGTAACAGGATTAGAGGACTATGAAATGGAAAAGCAGAGTTTATATGAAGATCACAAAACCGAAAGAAGTCCTCATAACTAAATAACACTTTACAAAGTTAAGAAAAGTAACAAAGGAAACTTCAAGACAACAAATACACGCAAGCTATAATGTCTCATGTGGAGATGGCACAAGACAGCAGGATATGTATTTCTTAGCATAACAACTACAGGGAGGAAGACCTTCATTTTAACATCATCCTGGTGCATCACAGTTTGCATTATGGCACCTCTCTGCCAAGCACTCAAGAGCTGGGGTAACTCCCGGTGCAAGTTTTCACTACTGCTCCAAAAACAATCTGGCAGCTGCTGCAGGAGAGTTGTAACCTCCGAGAGTCAGAGTCTGCTGCCTTCCCACAACAGCCCTTGGCCAGGGTCTCAATGGGCCAAGAACTCAAATTCCTTCCCATATCTGAGAAGACATTTCTCTGCCACTTGACGGCCTATCGAGCTTTGAAGAACATGTCCTGTCTGTTTTTTTAAAAGGAATCATTCACGCCTTCTATTATATTTATTGCCGGGTTATTCAAATGGTATTTATTAGGCTAAATCTGCTAAGAATGTAAGTTTCATTCACGTATATGGCCTAGCGAAGATGGCCTGCAGTGTGTGTTGCCTTGAATTTTTGTAATTAACCACACAAGATGGTTAAAAATTCAAGTGTGTGCGTGTCCCAGCTTGGAAGTCTGGTCAGGAGCACAAAGGAGCTGCAGGATCGGAGTCGTGCAGCCTCTCTTCTGCTTTTTGCTCTTTAGGTTGCTTATTTGGGGGGCGTGGGGGGGTGGTGTTAGCATTTGCAAGGTAAGTGTCCCATATATGTTCTCTTGCAAGCCGTGGTAGTGAACTTTCTTGTCAAGGGTTGTTGTGGTTTGGGCTGGGCTGGCCACTAAAACGAACAACAGATGCTCTCTTTTACTTCTCTCCCTTTCAGAGAAGGGAGAGCATCTCCCGTCAGGGAGAGAAGGATGAGAGAGAAAAGAGACTTATGCACTTAAAAAAGAAACTAAACTACTTTAATGAAAATACTAATAAAATAATAAAAATAAAATAATTATACATTATATACAAAACTGTATCAAGCTCCCAGGATGACAATCCCATCATTGGCAGGCACAGGGAAAGTCCCAGACTGGACGCAGCGATGGATGGGAACCGGATTCCAGATCTGGATTCAGGAATGCATGGATTGGGATCGAAGACAGACAGACAGACAGAGTCCTCCTCGGATGCCAGCCATTGAAGGAAGAGGGCTGACCCTTTGATCCCTCAGCTTTTATTCTGCGCATGAGGCAGATGGGATGGAATACCCCGTTGGTCAGTTTTGGGTCACCTGTCCTGTCCGCTCCTCCCCGCAGGTGGGACACCTCTACGCCGCTCTGCTTCCGACCCTCCGGCAGGGTACACAACAGTTAACTGACTTTGGTTGTTATAGCAGTAAGTATCAGCAAGAGCCTCTCTGCATGCCATTCCTTGGCATAAATTATAAACAATCAGACCTTATCACTCTGGAAGTGGACACTGTAGGAAAAAATACGCCGTTAATTTCAGAGAGTTCGGTTAGTTAGAAGAGGCTTAGCTGAAAAGTAAAATTACTGCAAAGAAAACTGGTTCCGTTTTACCTCAAACCGGGACACGGGTACACAGTCAGATGGCGCAGGCACAGTCTGAACTTGCAGTCAGGGAGTACAGAGCAAAGAGTAATTTTTCTACACAGTCCTGATGCTACAGGGAAACTCTGTTTCTAAAGGGCCTTTAAGGGTGAAGCCAAAACGTGGCCTGAGTTTAAATTGCCTACCTTTCCTTGAAAAATTTGTCCCTGTGGATAGCTTGCAGAAGGGACCTATGTGCACTCAATTTGAACAGGCTTGGGTTTTTCAAGCTGCAGAGCTTGAATAACATGTCGTCTCCTCAGTAAGGTCTAACACAATTATGCCAAAGATTATTGTGGGGCTGGTCAAAAGCCTTCCAAAATATTCTGGATCGCTGGAGCCACAAGGTTTGCTGTCTCTGTGCAGGTTGTGAACTTTGCAGGAAGCAAGAGCGATCCTGACGGCGTTTTCTGTGCTGGCATCAAGCCAATCCCGCAGGCAGTGCCCGCAGACCCTGTGGAGCCGTAAGGCACCCTCAGCAGCCACCCAGGAGCAGCTGAAGATGCGGCTGAACTACCCACCATGGCTGTGGTTGCCAGAGACCTACTGCACCCTCCACAACTGGTACCTATAGAATCACAGATTGATAGAATGGTTCGAGTTGGATCATCTGGTTCCAGCCCCCCTGCTATGGGCAGGGACACCTCCCACTAGACCAGGTTGCCCAAAAGCCCCATCCAGCCTGGCCTTGAACACTTCCAATGATGGGGCATCCACAACTTCTCTGGGCAACCTGTTCCAGTGTCTCACCATCCTCAGAGTAAATTACCTCTTGGGAAATGTCTTCTGTTAGGAAGTGGGTGCATCCTGATCCCAAAAGAGAGAAATGAGTCCCGCAACCTGACAAAAACTCTTTCTCTGGCTCTTTCCCAAACTCCTTCCTTTCAGCTGGTCACATTGCCTTGCCTTGGCAAGAGGGGTGCAAAAGGAGGCAGGGCTGCCTGGTGTATTTGTGTGGTACACCCAGGTGGGATCTGAAACAAGTGCAAGGACGGTCTTGCCAAAAATGCTTGTGGACCGAGCGATGTGTGAACGCCCTTGATGAGATGTGTGGGTATCCTGAGGGTACAGCACCGTGGGGCATGGCTGAGAGAAGGGTGCAGACGTGGCTGTGGGTACCAATGAGGAGAGTGAGCCCCAGGATCAGAGGGACCTCAAGACAGTGGCATGAAGTTTGGAGTAGTAGCTGGACTGCTAATTGCATGAGATGCAGACACAGCCTGAGAGATAAGTCACGACACTTAAAACTTTAGATGAAATTCAGCAGTTTGTCCATGCACACCTAAGTGTTTAAGACAAATTCAATTCAACAAGCAAACCGGCGCTTTCTAGACGAGTTCCAGTCTCTGAGTTGATGCAAACAGAAGTTGCGTGTAGAATATACTGCAGTTTCTAACATTTGTCTTAAAAAAGTATTTCTCATGTAAACCTTTTCATTCTGAAGGGAAATGAATTGTGCAGACAGGAGGAAAGTCACCTGAGAACTGTGGCACGATATTTTAAAAACAGTGAAATCAAATATTAAGAATTTGAGCAACAGAAAGTAGAACTCAGCCAGCAGGCTCATACAATCCAAGTACAACCTTCCGGTCGCCTCCCTTACTTTATTGGCACCTGACGTGGAAATCTTGGACAGACCTAAGATTGTCTCTGTCAGGCACGGGATAAGAAATTTCAAGCACAGACTGGGACACAAAATGAGGTTTAAGGCTGGCTATAATAACCATCCTGAAAATCCTTTCTCTCTATTATCTCTTCTACAGCCTCGTCTACACAGTGAACAAGAGAAGCGAGAGGTTGCAAGAGCTCCACGGGGATGCACTCAGCCAGAAGGGTAAACAGTAGTAAAAAATTATCTTCCGGGATCTCCCCGAGAGATAGAAATAGAGCCGCTGAGAGCCAGCCATGCAAAAGGCTGTAGGGTTTGCAACAGCATCAACAGTTGTGAAACTGAAATCTGCCAACAGGTCCGTCTGCGTTACGCGAAAGCACCTTCCCTGTTCTCCCGGTCGGGAGATCATCCGCTACAGCAACCCATATCATGCAGGCATACGCTCAGGTAGAAACCCAGACTGACGACAATCAGGAAGACCCAAAATACCCAGATAATGGGAACCTTTTCTAAAGATACCATGGATGAGTTAGCTGGGTTGCCTTCTGTCCAGTTTTGGCATCGTGAAGGAAGCCCGGAAAGCAGCTTTTTTAGTTTTGTAGCATGCTGACTTCTACTGCGTAACACACTCCAAAGGCTTTTTTTTTTTTTCTTTTGACAAACTGCTAGTGTTAGAAAAAAGATTTTTATTCATTTATCAATAAAAGCCAACAAGCTTTTCATTATCGGTTGGGAAATGAATACCAAAACCAACAAATTTTATGCTAAAACATGGAAAGTCCAAAGATGTTTGCTGTTTGTCAAAACAAACTGTGAGAGACAGATTTGTGTTCCATACAGAAACAGATTTATTGCGAATCTTAAGGAAAACAATATATTACCTAGTCCTGTCTGGCATGCTATCACCTGCTTATCATGATGGCAAATGTTTGTAATAAAAATCAGCTAATAAGCAAACCACTATCTTATACACTACCTTCAAATTTTATATGCTAACTTCAATCTCAGGGATGATTTAAGAAGTACCTTCACGTAGAACATATGTTTTTCTTTTTATTTGCATGTTTGTCACAGCTGGTGTAATTAAGGGGTTAATTAGAATCTTAAATGCTTAGTTCACACGTTGTGAGATACATCTCACTCTACAAAAAGAGCTTTCTGACATGGGAAAAAGTGTTTTTTTTCCATTATAATTGCCAGTCTTGTGTATTGGCAGCATGGGAGTCCAAATGAGAGACTGTAAACATTTTTAAATAATCCGTTTCCAATTTTCTTTTATTATTTGTAATAACTGAACTCTCTTGTGTTCTTGATGTTCATATTGCCACAACGTTCCTGAAGCTGTACTTGCCGTGTCAGCTACATCGACACTATGGCTATAAAGGTTGCATGGAGATGCACATGATAAAAACAAAGTAAAAGCAGTAAAATACAATTGTGTGGCTTTTTAGCCCACCAAAACACCACCGACAGCACCCGCTGTTGCTTCAAAGGAGGAAGTAAACTGGGGTCGGCCAATTCTAAATTTCATCTTTTTTAAACGTCTCACGGCTCACGTTGGCTTTAACCTTTGTTCTCTGAGGGGCCTCGCATTTTGTTTTCTTTTCTGGTTATTAATTTTTATGGGACACTTAACGGCCCATGGCAACGCGACGTGCGTTTTCAACCGCCGTCCCCGCTGCGTGCGGTGCACCACAGCCGCCGATGGCCGCTCGTCCAGCCATGCCTGCTGCCACCTCTTCACTTGCAAGAGTTACTCTGAGACTTTTTGAGGACTTGATTCACCAGGGTGAATAACCGAGCCCCGCAGCCCGGCCCCGCCGTGAGGGAGGGCGGCCATTTGGGCGGGGGCAGCGGCGGGCTCGCCGCTGCCCCCGCCCAAATGGCCGCCCTCCCTCACGGCGGGGAACTACAGCCCCCACAATCCTCCGCGGCGCCGGGGGAGGGCCCGCCCTGCCCCTGAGGCGGCGGGCGCATGCGCGGTGCCGCCCGGCGGCCGCAGGTGGTGGGGGGGAGCGATAGAGCGGCGCGGCCGCCGGCAGCGCAGAGCGGCCTTTTGGGGGCGGAGTCAGGCGGCCCCCGCGCCCGGCTCAGCTGTCAGCGGCAGCCAAGATGGCGGCGCGGAGGCCCCGCACCGCCTCAGGTCAGTGGGCTCGGGCGGGCTCAAGTGGCGGCTGCCGCCGCCGCCGCCGCCGCCACCACCGCTGCTGGCGGCCCCGACATCCCCCCGCCCAACCCCCCTTCCCTCCCGGCCGCCGCCTTCTAGGCCGGAGCGGTGTGACGGGGGCGGGGAAAAAGCGGCAGGTCCTGGGGTGAAAGCCGCCTTAAAACCGAGGTGCCCTGACAGCAGCGGGGGGCGGACAGCCGGAGGTGCCGGGGCCTGGCCGGAGGCCGCGGAACGGAGCCTGCGGGGCTCCCAGGGGAGGCGGGGAGCGGTTTCCCCTGCCTCCCTCGTCTCCGCGTCTTTTAACGTGCGGATATTTTTAAGTGCGTTGGTATGGCCTTGCGGTGTAACGCCTTTTTGCACCGGCACGGTTTTGTGTTTGGTGAAGGCTATGCGTAATATTATCCAGCAAGGAAAGGGATTTTATTTTTTTTAAATCGACAGAAAATGCCCTAGCATTATTATTTTCCCCGCAATGTGTTATACTCCTGTGAATTTTGATTTGAATAATACTAATTTAGGAGCAGGATTAATGGAATTAATGATCTATGATCCCTTTTTTGTGTTCTTCCCCACTTGAAGAAGTTGAACGGTTTGTACTCGGTACCTCAAAGTTGGAAAGAAAGAAGATTCAATAACAACTTCTTAGTATTACGGGTCTTGCTGTTTATGTTTTGGTACTCAAGAACATCTAGGTGATAATAAAGGGAATACACCTGTGTTTCTTGCATTCTCTAACCTTTTACACTTACTTTTAGTAAGACAAAAAAATATTGCTGACATTCTTAAGAGAATGTTTATATCTATAGTATTTCCTTGTAATTCTAGGTAGTAATTTAATTTCTTCTCTCTGGAATGTTCCAGCATCATTGCCAAGCTTATACGTCACCTTAAACATAGTTAACAGAAGCGGACTTTAATTTATGTATGTACGTCCATAGAACTGTGTTATGCTTTTAATTTTTTATTTTTTTTTTTTCCCCCCAGAAAAGACTTAGCCATCTCTTCCCTTTGATGTTTGAGCGTCTGTGGTATTTAGGGTCTCTAATTTGAAGTTGTAGGAGGCCTATTTTTAAAATGTTGACAGAATTGTACTGCAAGTATGGAGCTTAATTGAAGTCCCAGATTCATCTATTTCATCTGTTGTGGAAAAGGAACAGAAGTGTCTGTTCCTGGCTTATTATTAGCATATAGTAACATCTAGCCCTCTGAGGAAAACAGTAGGCCAGAAGTTCTCAATCTTTCAAAGTTTTGGTCTATCCAGAAGAGATGTGTGTGTTTTTTTCTAGCATTAAACATGTTTCGTGTTGCTTAAGATCATAAAAGCAGTTGTAGTAGGTCAGATGAAAGCCCTGCATACTGTCTGAAAGCTATCAGCTGCAGGATGAGCGAAGAAAGGTTTCACAGGGTAAGAATGTACTGATACTTTCTCAGAATGTTTTTAATGATTTTCAGCCCAGGACCTCATTAGCCGTGGTGGTTGTCTTTTTGTCTGATAGCCCTTGGTGGATTTTTTTCTTCCCTTTAATTTGTTGTGTTGTTATTTGGAGTCCACATCAGGTTTTGATATTTTCAGCATCCTACAGTGAGCTGTTCCACAGATTAACTGGGGCTGCTGGCGGGTGGGGAGTGAAGGAGAGGAGAGGAAGACTTCCTTTTTTTATGTTGAACCAGCTACCTGCTCGTTTCAGCTGATACCTCTTGGTTCTTGTACTTGAACAGGTAGGAGACTCCTGTTCACCTTTTCTGTGCCAGTCATGGATTTTATAGGTTATACCTTCTCTATAGTTGTCTTTTCCTTACCTTGAATATTATGGCATAAAATAGCAAATTCCTGAGCTGCTTGACCGTAGGTAGCCTGTATGCTGCAATTTAAACCATTGGGTTAGCCGGTTAATAACAAAAATCGTTCTGTTAACGTTTCGGGGTTTTACATAGATTGTTAAATTTTCTGCATAACTGAGAAAATAACTTTTTTCTTTTTTTTTTCTTTTTAAGAACATGAAAGTGACGATGATTCCTACGAAGTGTTGGATTTAACAGAGTATGCACGGCGTCACCATTGGTGGAATCGTGTGTTTGGCCGGAATTCAGGACCAATTGTAGAAAAATATTCCGTAGCTACTCAGATTGTGATGGGCGGAGTGACTGGCTGGTGAGGGAGCATCACTTTTCATAATTGTGCTAGACATTTTACCGTGTTAGAAGACCCCTTTCCAAGGCTATTTGAAGCAGATACGTTTATCTTTTCTTGTTATCATTGATTAAGATTATTCATGTGTGAACAATTTCTTAACTCATTACTCTGATTCATCATTCTGAAGTGTTCTGTAGTATTGGTAAAACACCAGTTATCTAAGGGAACACATACCAGTTACTGTGAAAAGTAATAAATGGAAAATTACTGTATATAACTTTTGTTTGTATGGGAAAGCATATTTCCTTACTAGTATAAATTTAGAAACCCCATTATGATATTATGGCTAAGACATATTGAAGGTAAAAGAAATAAAAAAAAAAAAAAAAGTGTGGCAGAATATACTTTTAATCAAGAGCCCCATTTTATAGAGAATCTTCTCCCTGTAAATTCAGCTGGAGCCATTTTGAACAAATTAACAATCTGCTTTCATGCTAACTGAAGAGAGATACCGCATCACGGTCATGCTAAAATAACTCATGGTGAAAGCTAGACAGTGAAGACGAGAAAATGCGGCCACAGTCTTAGCAGCTATGTCAAGGTATTTGTTATTTGTCAAAGATATTTGAATGGTACTTGTCTATTCCAGTATTCTAAAAAATTTAAGTTCAGTGAAAACCAACATTATGATAGCACAGTAACTTTTAAAACAGAATTATGCAAGATTTGGAAGATGAAACAGACTAAAACCACAGTTGCCGTGTCCAGGCTCAGTACAGCTTTGAGGAGCACAGGCTTAGCTTTCAGTCTGATTTTTTTTATGTGCCTTTATAGTCTTAAAATTGTTTTTAAAAGTTAGATGTGTATACATAAATTCTGAAGCTTCTAGGGAGTAGTTCATCTGGCATCCATAAAAACTGGCTTATTGAAAGATCTGGAAACTGTGTATTTCGGTATCTGTAGATGTATGCGCCTCTGTCTGTGTATTCATGTATATAAATACGAATTCACTATTCATATGCAGGGGGGAAAAAAAATTCCCCTCTGTGTGTGGGCTGGCAGGGGGCGGGTCAGACACCAGCGGGGTGCCCCAGAGAAGTTATGGAACCATCAGCCTTGGAAACATTCAAGGCTTGCCTGAGCTAGGACCCTGAGCAACCTGATCCAGCTTGGAGGTTGGATCAGACTTTGCAGCTGGCCCAGTTTTGGGAAGGCGGCTTGACTAGATGACCTCCAGAGATCCCTTCCTGCCTCAACTATTCTATGATATTGGTATCGGTGCTGTTCTCTATTTGATGTGGGAGTGTTTGGAGGCTGTGAACAAGATAATTAATTTTCTGATTGCCTTGATCCATTAAAAATAGACTAAGGCCATGTCCCAGTGGAGCAGCCCCACCGATTTTTGACTCTTGTGGTAGGGATTTAACTTCTTTTTACCCGAGATATTTAAGTTATGGGTTGTGTAGCTGATATAAATGATGGTATAATATATTTACCTTCCAATTGCGAACAGTTATAATGGCTTGTGCTTTATTAACATGCTACATTTAATAGCAGCATACAGCTTTTGTATGTACACAAGGTCTGGAGATCTCAAGCTTACTTTAAAGGGGCCATCAGACAGCCATAAACTAGCAACCGTTACTCATGTTGTCTTGTGTTAGACATTATTAATTATATATTGTTTGTATTAAATATTCTGATTTTAAAATTTAAAAAAGTGAAATGATACATTTGCTTTGTTAAATGAAAAAATAGTTATAGTTGTAGTCGGGGAATTTTTGAGTATGGCATTGTTCAGCAGCCAACTTCATTGGACTGGGTTTTTTTTTTTGTTTTGTTCTCTTAAGGTGTGCGGGATTTTTGTTCCAGAAAGTCGGAAAGCTTGCAGCAACTGCAGTAGGTGGTGGCTTTCTTCTGCTTCAAGTATGTAGCATTTCATGCTTTATAAGTTGGCAAATGTTATTTACTAAACAATAGGAAAAACACAGCTGTTGGGTAAAATTTAATTAGGAAGGCATCTTATCTACTTCATCTTTTTAGTCTTATCAGTCCAAAACTTACATTTCAGCTGGAATATTGTGTACAAAAGAGGCATTTCTAAAAATCAGTGGTAAATCAGAATCTATTGTGGAAAATAGTCTGTAGTAAGCCTCTGTGCAGAAACTGGGATGCTGTATGTGATTCAATATTGCCAGATTATAGGAACTGCCTGTAAAGCTATGGTTAGGGAGATCAAGGAATTTAAGCTGCATTTTCTTAAATAGGTTTGAGAATTTTATCAGTGCTTTAGAAAAAGTAGGCTTCTTTGGCAGTTGCTTGGAAGGCTTGCTCTGGTCCCATTATGAAGCCATGTTTTTCTCTTTTCTCCCCACGCTGTATTTACTAGTTACGTCTGTTAAACCTCTGAAGCATTGCTGATTTCTGATAGTTTCATTGCATTCCTCTTCAACTGGATTTCAAGTCCAAAATTTTTTTAAGGACGTTATCTGGCAAGCCCATTTGCATTTTTCATCAGTTATTGTTAGGGGAGGGCGTATTTCCCAAAAGCCTTTACATTAGATGACAAAACTTTAAGTGAAGGAGAATTTCACATATCCTTCTGTAAAATGCCAAGTAATTCTTAATTTTTTAACTGGCATTTTAATATCTTAATACCTGTGAGCTTGTCATATTTCCTCAAGTCATTCTGGAGGAAATAGACTGGTGCCTGCTTACGTTCAATAACAAACAGTTTTTTGAGACAGGATGTTAAAGAGATTTTTATATATATTTATTTATTTTATATATATATATAAAGTGTGTATATATATATATATATAATTCTTTCCAACGTCACCCTGGAGGATTTCTGAAAGGCATATCCCACTTTTAGTTATTCCTTTGATTGTAATGGCTGTTGTAGACAACCGTTCATCAAGAAGGCTTGCGTAGTACCTCTGCTGCTGTGTAATGCATCCAAATGTCACAGTTGTGTGAAGTACTCTTACTTCCTTCATGATCATGTTCTCTGCTGGTTTGGGGTTTGGTTTTGTTTGGTGTTTTTTTTTAAACCCCGTGCTAAATATCACTGAACTGCAGCACTCTACGTGAGAATGTATGCTCTTGGAACTATTTGGTTTAAGTTGTTTTCAGCAAATATAAAGTCTATTTCATTTTGAGTTACTCAAAAGCAAGCATCAACAACAATGTAAAAAGTCAAAGAAAAATAGTTTTGAGATGAAGCTTTATAGTATTAGCATTCATTTGACTTCACCATTGTGCATTGATGACCTTTTTAAGTCTCCTAGAAATCACTGGTTATTGGGCTTGTACGTAAACATAGGGATGAAATTTACAAGGATGTAGAATCTCTGAAATGGTTTAGAATCATCCAAATGTAATTTTTTGGTAAAATGTGCTATGCCAGCAAATGAATCAATTTGATGGAGTACCCTGTATTTCATTAGCTCATAATGTGTTTTTCTGGATCATGAGAGAAGAATTAAATCTTTATGTATATATATATATATGTGTGTGTGCACACACACATGCAGTCGATCTTGAAGTACTTGTCATCCTTTTCATCTAGTTGACTTAAAGATCCGAATCTCTCTTCCCATGTTGTATGCCTTTGGTCTTAATTCTTTTAATGACAATTCTTATATAAATATGACTGAAGAGCCTACAGAACAGAGGCCTGGCATCCAGGGGTAGCAGGCAGAATGTTGCCTGCAGGTGCCTTCATTAGTACTTCTGACTACAGGAAGCTGAAAAGCCAAAACTAAGACCTACAGACAAAGGAAAATAGCGATTGCTTAAAACACATTACTTGTGCAGTATTTTTGCTTGTTGAGCTGTGAAGCTTTGGGAGCTTTTCCTGTACATCAAATAGATTTGCTGTGTGTTTGACTGTCTGATTTCTTAGTTGATCTCGTTTACAGTGTATCTGAAAAAGAATATTATCCAAGAGGAAAAATGAGTTGCATATTTTGATTGAATTGTCTATATCTTTAATTAAGTAAGATCAGATTCTCTTGGAAGGGAATGAAGTAAATGCCTTGGTCTTTCATTTTAATTCAAAACGTTTTGCATTTTAAAGCTGAGTCATAAATTCTATAGTGTAATTATATTTCTGTAGTCTCTAATTTTTTCATTTAAAGATCACACATCGTGATTTTAATTTCCCTATGAATACATGTTCAGTGCTTCCCCTGAGTGGGCAGAGGAGTGTTTCAGCACATGACTAGAAACTTCCTTTTTATCTGTAAATTTCTCTGAAGTTGCAGATGTCATTGCAACTGCTGATTGCAATATTGACGTTGTAATTACCTGCTAAAAAAGAACTACTACAAAAGGCAAGATTCTTGGCTAAAGCCCATTCAGTGAAACATTTCAGTCTTGAAATTAAAAAAATGCATTATTTCTTCAGCATGTAATGACTTCATCTCAAGAAATCTAGTAGGAAACTGAAAGCAATAAATTTTCGGAGTGTCAGTTTGTACAAGAAACAAAAAAGATTTTTCAGATTTTTGTAAGTGATCTAGAAGTTTTCCAGTCTTAATACAGATTAAGCGTAAAGTAGTCTGAGGAAGAGAATAAAAATGACATTAAGGAATTTGCGTAGTTTTCAGAGTTAAGATGTAGTATCACATCGTTGTACTGTACCATCGTTTCAACAGCTTAATTTGATCAATTAAGTATCCTTTTTTATTGAAATAGATGTAGTTCTTTAAATATGCTGGTATAAGACCAATACCCATGAACTATATTAAGGAAAATATAATTCATTTCTCAAACAAGTAAGGGATTTTCCTAGTATAACTTCTAGTTTATACAGCACGGTTTAGTGAAATCCTGAAGTGTAGCAAAGTATGAACACATGGGGTTCTGCTATAATGAATTGGTTAAAACCAAATCTTCTTAATGAGCACCTGTTCTCTCTGTGTTTTTAAACTCCTGTATCCTTAATAATGGTTTCATCACTTTTTGCTCTGCAGTACATACAAATTGCAGTTTTTTCTAATGTGTTGACTATTATTTAATCATAAAATTGTATTTTTATTCAGTTACTTGTGCTTTCACTAATATATTTTGCCTTGTCCCATTAATATGCCATTGATTAGTTCAGTTCATTAAATTATTTTCTAACTTAAGAAAAGTAATCCTTTGAAAACAACACAAGAAGCAAAATAAACTCGATAAGATGTCCTTGGCTATATATTGTACAGGGGTTTGTTGATACCATGCCATGATGATGTTGTGGCATCTCGGTGAAGTGGGGAGAGAACTTGCTTCTGGGGGTGGAGACTTAATAAGAAAGAGCTGTATTCAGTTTTGCATTGAATATCCCACTTCACAGTTGATGTCTGCAGACTTTGAGGGAACATTCAGTGGAACAGCCAAAGCAAATGGTAGTTGGAAGTTAGCCCTTTAAAGAAATACCATATTTCTGGCAGGTTTTGACATGAAATGGAAGGGTATCGTTTCTCTGCCTTTGTAAATTGGAGTAGTGTTTCACTGGTTATGGTGGAGCTCTGCCAGCAGATAGTGGCTGAAGATACAGCCTCTGCAGTTTTAACTCTTAAAAAAAATGTTGTATAATTTCTCAGTCCCTCCTTACCTATATATTGAAGTTAGAGATTACAGATGTGTTCTGGAAACCGGTTGAGTGTGATGGGGATTGCTACCTATCTATATATCAGAAAATACCTAAAAGTATACATGGCTTCTATACGCTGCGCAAGCAGCTGAGCACAGGGAGCTTACATGTACTTTCTGGTCTTAGTTGGGCTTTTTTAGTATGAGAGATTTTGTCTTTGAGGAAATTAAAATTTGCTTATCCCATCTTGCCATGTAATGTTTTTTTGCTCGTAAATGTTTTTTGTTCATTACTCTTAATGTTTCACAATAACAAAGTACTTGCCTGCCTCTCCAGTATCACCCCCAAAATGCTGTCTTCCCTTTAGATCTCTATTTTCTTTGACAAGCGTAGAGAAAGAAGCACATATATCTAGTATTCCTGAATTGATATATTTTTTCAATTCCCTTTTTGGAAAAAATCCATTATTTTTTCAACAGTTCTGGAAGATCTTGAACAAAAATAAATTTTACTAGCGTGATATATGAGAGAAAGATATGGATATAATATATACATTATTCCATTATCATATATTCCTGTATATATAGACACACACACCCCATATGGCTTTTTTAAGAATATATATGTATCTCTATGTATAGACCTATGTGACTATATATATAAGTATGGAACTGATAATGGAATATTATTATTTTAGTTTCTTGGTTATTGTAGGGGCTAGGTTTAAAAATACTAATGAGCTTTAAGAATTTGTGTTTATGTAAATTTACTTTTGTAAGCAAATAGTTTTTTTATGATGTATTAGGGTCTAAAAATTGAAGTCTGTCTCACCAGTGCTTGAGTTCAGTGGGATTATTTCTGCGCTTACATACAAAGTTATGTAATTAGCAGGATTGCGGCCAAAGTAGATATAGCACAGGCTCTGAATATCATTGCAGTGAAGTACAGGGTTTTTTTTTTCTTCTCAGTTATAAATTTTATATTCAAAACATTGTCCTCTGTTGCTTATTTCATAGATGTGTACAAACACTCAAAAGCAGAACTTAAGATCTCTGCTGCTAGGTTCAGGGAGAAGAGTAGTATCATTTTTATTGTGTAAACTGGAGTTTTGATACAAATGGAAATTGTGCCTACTGGAGAGCTAAACAGAACTTAATTAAAAACTTCTGCCTCATCTTTGTACTGTATGGATAACTGAGCTAATTAAACCAGTCTTGATTAAATGTTTCTTTTGAAGTCCATTTGCTTATATCTTTTTTTTTTACAGACAAGTAAATATATTAACATTTCTTACATTGTGTTGGACTGGGTAGCTCAGTCCATGTTTAGTTTTCAGTTTTGTGAGTTAGGAGGCACCAATTCAATGCTTGGGCCTTTCTGAAATTCTCGTGGTAATGTTAAATTCATAAAATAAAAATTGCCCCAGCGTGCAACATTATTTTTTTTTTTTTGTCGTGGTATGTCATCCAGTGACTGGATGTGGAACCAGTACAGCTTTAAAACAGGTTTCATGTTTTCATACTGTACAGACAGTTCTTAATTAGCAATCCCTGCCTGACATTAGTGCCCATGTGAATAAATGGTTTTACAATAGACAGGAAAGGTCAATTAATTTGTTACATTCAGAGGTATGAAGATGGTCCAAAGATGGAAACTGAAGTTTACTTTCTTACATAGGTAGTCTTTTAGGAGCTTCATTCTGAATTCAGACAAAATCTGTCTGATACTTGTTTAATTTTAGGGTTTTTTTTTCAGGATCATGAAATTCTAATCTGTGGTGAAATATGTTGCTTAATTATTGTGGCTGTTATAAAACAAGCTAGATGGTCTAATTTTAGTTATTTGGTAGAAAGAACTATGTGAAAGTCAAAATTCAGTGCCTGTAAGCTATGTGAAACACTTCTTTTTATGCCAAAACTTTTAAATTGTATATTTAAATATCTGTTCCACAAAAGTTCATTATCTGTGGATTTTAGTTACCAAGTGTACTGTTTGCATAGAATGCTGTTATATAAGTTACATTCATTTGCCAAACATGACCATAAGAAGAGACCTCTTCATAAAGAGTATTTTGGGTAACAGTAATGTACCTGTAAAGTTAGTGGTCTATATCTATTTGTCTTAGCAATTAAAATAAGTAGTAATCCTTAGTTTTGATTTTTTTCCTCTCTTTTTTCCAACTAATGAGCTGTTTGTTTTAACTGTTCTCTAGAGCATGCAGTAATTGCTTGTTTGTTTTTTTTTAAGCTATGATTTTATGAACATTTAAATATGTATTATTTTTGTGAATCGTCAAGGAAATTGGTGGAATGTCAGTGTTCGTCAAGTAACAGAACATCTTACTTTTTTTCTATTATCAGATCTTAGTAAGAGAAATAAGGCAAAGGGTTGGGATGATGGTTACACGTGCTAAAAATCTCATGGATCTTGTTTAAGCATTTTGGTAGTATGAGTGTAAATTGATATGAACAATGCCCCAAAACTTACCCATTTTGCTGATGTTACAGAACTTGTGCTGTACGCAGGCCATGCTATTTTTCTACTTTGTTTTGTAGAAAGTAGGAGAATTCTCTTGTATCAAATACTTTTTTGTTGTACAGTTTAAATGAGGTAGGATAAAATAATAGTTTTCAGTATTTCTAGGGATGATTCTGATTAGCCCCAGATAATCTGTCACAAATCGAAATTCCATAATTCTGAAAGAAGCTGAAATGAAACAGTTTTTTCATTGTTGGCCTATCAACGTGCTTTTCTCTTTCCTTTTCTTACAAGTAAAGATAGAGTAAATGGTGAAGGAAAAACATTGTTATTTAAAGCTTTTATAACTGAAGAATAGAGAACTGGTAAAATTAACAAGAGTATACTGAGCTTTACCGTTGCTTGTTCTAATTTGAACTGCTGTTACTGTGGAAAATATTAGTGTTTGAAGCAGAGTATCTGCTGTAATTGGAACAATGTCTTTTCCTGTATCTGCAATTAAAAAAAAAAAATCCAAAACCAAAAACAACTTTGTAGGCACTAAGATACTGTATTTTGACTCATGAAATGTTAACTACAGCTGTACTAAATATTCTTTTGTTTTCCTAGATTGCTAGTCATAGCGGATATGTACAAGTTGACTGGAAGAGAGTTGAAAAAGATGTAAACAAAGCAAAAAAACAATTAAAAAAGCGTGCAAATAAGGCAGCACCTGAAATCAATACTCTAATTGAAGAGGTAAGTCTAAGGTGATAAATTATTTTCTACCAGCCAAATTTTCTTACCTTCCAGTGCAGGTGATGATGAGTTGAAAACGCAGGTGGAAAACTGTAAGGCATCAGAAATGGTCTGGCTGTATATTTTATTAAAAGTTATCAGATTGTACTGTCTTTTATTCATTTAGCTTTCTATTTTGTTGGCTCTTAAAGATGACACACAAGTGTCAACATTAATGCATTTCTGCAGCTGATATGGCTTAGGGACTGCCATTGGCTGTGCCATTTAGTCTGCAGATTCTTGGCTAGTGAGAAAGCAGTGAGGTCATGACACGGTAAAAAGTTGAGGGTGTTGTGATTAAAGCATGGTAGCTACAAAGACAAAACCCAAATCTTCTGAGACTGCTGATAACACAATTACTTGGTTGGAAAAGACTGACCTTTATGGAGAAAAGCTATAACCACTTTGTAACTGGAGTTGTGGTTTTTCATCTCACTTTTATACAGTTTGAAGAATATCTGTCTTCAGAATCTGTCAGTTAAATAGTATGTTGGAAAGAGGTAGCCTGTGATACTGATCAGTGTCACTGAGGCTCTTTCAGTCTGTCATTTGAAGACTTTTATTTAATTATGTTGTCTTAAAAAAACCCAGTATGTTTAGCCTGTTTTTACATTCAAGTTTCATACAGATGATACAAGTTTCTTTCTCAGTAACTGTGAATCCTGACTTGGAATATGTTGCAGACAATGTAACAGTAGCCACACTAGCACTCTATAATTAAGAGTTTTGACTTCTCAGATTTAACCTGTATGGAGTTGCACATAGGTGATAAAAGTTACTTTAAAATTTAATGTGAAGTGGAAGTTCAAGAGAGATGGTTTTCTAGCTTCTTCTCTACCCCAAATAGCTTAACCTGACCTTCTCCACTGCCCTGCAAAAATGGGCGGGACAGGATGGGGTTTTTGGTGGTTCCTTTTTTTTTTTTACCCCCAGATTATATTACTTTCTTCTAATTGTGCACTGGTAGCCAATCTGAAGTGTTTCAAATGGAGGATTTATGAAATGGCACATTTGATCTAACATGTTATACTCTGTGCTATTACTTAATGAAATATTGTATACAACTATCATACATGAGTGGTTTTTGTTGCATTAAGTTGTTAGGAAACTGGCTCATAATGGAGTGAACTTTCTTTTTCAATGATCTAGTCTTCCAAAAAACAAAATTTTCTTTTAAAACTGTTTTCATGTAAGTAAAATTGAAGTGATGGTAGTGCTTGTGCTTTTTTGCCAAGGGAGTTTGTAAAATATCTGTTTTGTTTTGATTAAAACAAGAGTGGTATTGGCATGAAGTTGCTCTGTATTTTGACTCTTAAAATGCACAGTTCCTCTGTATTTTGACTCTTAAAATGCAAACTGTATTTTAAATCTATTGGTGAAGACAGGTGAGAATCAGTTTTCACTCCATTGGTGCCAGCAGTTGCCACCTAGCTTTGTATGTTTTTAACCACGTTGCTTTCTCCTCCTCCATAATTTTAGTGTTCTTGTTTCCAGGCAATTGTGGTAAGTATTAAATGTTACAATCAGACACAACTGACTCAGTTCTTTATGAATATTATTTTTCTTCTCAGTCAACAGAATTCATCAAACAGAACATCGTGGTGTCCAGTGGATTTGTTGGAGGCTTTTTGTTAGGCCTGGCATCGTAAGGACCTGAACCGCCTCTTCCTGGTGGCATTCATGTCGGCAAAGAACAGTTGTGGTGACACGCTCTCTTAAAGCAGTGTGGGTCACTGGGCCTTCCAGAGCAGGACGAGTGGACTAGCTAGACAACTTGGAAGCGCTTACATTTCAGGCTTTTGCCTCGTGAAGCTTGGCAAAACTAGGATTTGCTGAAAAAAAACTGTGCAGTGTGCTCATTATAGCATTTCTGGGCAAAACTGGTTCATCTTCATCATGACTCTTTTTATCTATGACCTTTCAAGATTTAGCATTTTTAAAAATGTTATTCTTGGAATATAGATACGTAGTCATACTTTAAGAAAGAAAGCTCCATTTCTATGTTTTCAGTTAAATATTGTTTATTTTAAAAGTATTTTTCTTCATGCTGTAGTAAATAGTATCAATGACTACATAATGTGTATGATATTGTAGTTTCAGCCTCATGGCTGTCCATGTTCTTTAGAAGTCACTGCAATAATCTATCAGTCTGTAATACCTTTTTACAGAGTATTAAATAACAAAGAATCATGAGCTTATTAAAGGTGAAAATTAACTTTGGCTCTGGCCTTTGTGTACATAGAAAATAAGAAAGTCTCATGTTTATAGCCCACAGGCATCTGGTACAAATATTTGCTGGGAAACTTGCGATATTTGTGTGCTAAGTAAATGTATGTATGTTATTTTTCCCAGGTGTGTAGACATGGGTAAATTCGTTGATACAGATACATCTGTACAGATAATCATTGTGAGCACAGACTCCACAGTGACCTGATACTTAATTGTTTTACACTCAGTAAACCACGGGGGTCATTTCAGACTTCAGTAGTTGGTGAGACAAAGAGATGAGGCTTCTGTCCGAGCACTCTGCAAGGGCCGGTGCTTTGTGGGGCGTGATAGGACATCAGTGCGATGTGCCTGGAAAGAGCTGAAGGCTGCTCTTGCAGTCCGTTTTAGCTGGAAATGATAACTCGCTTTCATATCCACCTCTATTGCCACTACGTTCTCCACAGCTTAGACATATTGGTTTGGTTTTTTTTTACAGTTGTCACTGACTTTCACTCTCTGGGGTGTCGGCTATGGAAAAATGAGGGTACAGATTGGTTCCAGTTAGCTTATTGGGAGAGTGCCTGTTCTGAAGCCTGGGAAAGCAAAGGGGACTTAATCTGCTCGATGTGTTTGCCTTTGACAGAGCAAAGCGGGGAGCGGGTTCTAAAGGAGGTTGGAGGCATAACCGTGGATGGGCTGGAAAATATGTAGGTTTTTAAGGTGGTTTTGGTAATTTGTTATGAGGTTATTCTAAAGAAATTGAGCATCCAAACAAATGCATAATGCATTTTTCTGCATGTCAGGCTTGCGAACCTTTTAGAAATTTCTGCCCAGGAAGGACTGTTTGCTCTGCCCCAATTTCTCTGTAACTGTACTGTTCCAGCACGTTCATGTGAAATGGAGTCTCTGTCACGCACGTTCTGTTGGGTTCTTGTTCACGTGTCTGAACGGCGTTGGCATCGGGTAGATGGATGTGAACTTTGGATGTACAGGACGTGGGATGGACATCCATCAGCTGGGCTCTACGTGAAAGGCCTTTGACATAGTAACCTTGTATATGTTTAGATTAGTGCATCTGTGGACTTGAGATCTGTATTATGCGTTGACTTCATTCATATATGTGTGCTTCTGGCCAAGGTAAGTTACAAAGCTCATCGTGCATATCTGCGAGCTTTAAGGATTAAGCTAAAGCCTGTTTAAGACTTTATTTTTAAAAGTCTTCACACACACACACCCCCCAAACCAAACCCCCAAAACCAAGTAACATAAATGGGCACAAATACCATGCTAGCATCTAAATATTTTGTTTGAAGATGAATATCTAAAGCTATGTAAACACAATTGTTGCCGTTTATGGGAAGTGGGAAGCCCAAGGAGGAACGCACGTGCTGGGTCATCTGGGATTTACAGAAAAATTAAGAACACTGAAAATGTTAAAATGTGGAATTTTCTTTGCCTTAGTGTTCAGTCCAAAGGATAATGGGAAGGTAACCAGTCAGCTCTTTTCTGCTGATGAAGCTAATGGATTTTTGGCACGTCAGGAGAGTTGCTGAAGCCAACTGATGTGAGTCACCCACCCTGACTGGAATGAACTCGGGCGTTCTCAAGGGCTTTAGGAATGAAGTGACCACCTCTGTAGTGTGAACCTGTAAACTTCCGTTTTTAAAAGGAGTCTACTCTGTGAAAGGATTTCAGGAGAGCAGTTATGCCAGGGGAGGTTTAGATTTGGGTATTAGGAAAAATTTCTTCACCAATAGGGTTATCAAACACTGGAGCAGGCTGCCCAGGGACGTGGTGGAGTCGCCATCCCTGGAGGTATTTAAAAGACGGATAGACGTGGAGCTTAGGGACATGGTGTAGTGGTGGTTTTGGCAGCGTTAGGTTGATGGTTGGACTTTTAAAGGTCCCTTCCGACCTAGACAATTCTATGATTCTGTCTTTTAGTGTGCTTGCTAAAAACGCTGCTCATGTGACCAAGGAATATACTTCATAGTCAAAAGTAGAATTAAAAAACCAAAACCACCCAACTTAAATAGTAGTATGCAAGACTGATTTCTGCAGAGGAAAGTTGTTCTGCTATTATTTTCTTGCCATTATCTGAGATTCTCGGTAAGGCAATG
Source organism: Pluvialis apricaria (assembly GCA_017639485.1). NCBI lineage: Eukaryota > Metazoa > Chordata > Aves > Charadriiformes > Charadriidae > Pluvialis > Pluvialis apricaria. The sequence continues at coordinate 98,251,447 of CM030007.1, read as the reverse complement.
AATAAACAACTGATTGAATTAAATATGAGGGTTTTATTATTTTTTGAAGCCTTTGGAATAAGAAGTGTAATGTTGTACATGTAAAACTGTCTGAGGGACAAAAAAAAAAAGTGCAGAGAAATGGTATAATTGAAATGATGAATACTGGTGGCTTGTATTAGGATTGGCCTTGCATAAATGCATTCAGACTTAGGAAGAATGGCTGCTGGCACAGCAATACTCGCTAAATTCTTTGCTACAGTTCCTTAGGCTGGTGAGGTAGTGGGGACGCCACCAGGAGCTACAGCGACAAGTGACAGGGTGAGGATGGAGTGGCAGGCTTTGATAAACATGAAGTACTGCGGCAAATAAATGCAGCTTTTCTTGCAAATACCTGAGGTTTTATATGTGTCAGCTCAGAACAGAGTCTTGTATATCACCGTACGTAAGGGAATGCTCTGTAACGGTACGGTCAGAAAAATTAATGGGAATATCGAGAACGGAATGGAGCGCAGCAGAAATACGATGTTTCTGGTGCTACGTTCTTCTCTAGAATGATTTCAAAGTTACTATTCCCCTCTGAGAAAAACTAATGCAGACTAAGAAGATTGAGAAGAGTGAAATTGAAGTAAATTTTTTTTTAAGAGCCTTTTATTTTTTTTTGGGGGGGGGGGGAGAACATCAATTTTAGAAAGCAGGTGATTAAGAAGGAAAGCATCAGAAATACATAAATTAATGAAAGGCTGAGCCAGCAATTCTGTGGTTTTTACTGTATAGCTGAAGAACTTAACGGGAAGGTAGAAAATGTGAACCCCGGCCCAGGGAAGCAGCTGTTCACGTAAGGTGTAATTGGTCTGTGGAACTGATTTGCACTGTGTGCTGATGAAACCGGGGAACGCGCTCCATTCAGGGGAAGATGGGGCAACGTCGAGGTAAAATGCAGGAGCGCTCAGTTGTATCTAAAGATGCAAGAAAAGCAACTTTAGGTTTCTCTGGCCGTAGCTAGTATTGCTTGGTGAAGTTCACGATAAAATCATTCTAGTGATCAGATTATCCTGCCTTTGCCTTCTACAGGCTTGTATATTTTTTTCCCTCAAACAGTTATTACCAGTCACTTTTCAAAATTGAATACTAAGCTAAATGACTGACCAAGGCACGCCGTATATCCCTCTGTAGTGAACAGCCATTGAAAGTTTACTAAATAATGAGTTTTGGGAGAGATTGCTAATATGCCATCTATTTGTTTTGTATTATCTGGATCTGTAAATGGATCATCCATTTTCTGATTTTTTATTTATTTTTTTTTTTAGTTAAAGCAACATCGGGCAATAAGTTTTAATGTAAAATGAGATGACCGGTTGGTCAAAACTGGTGTGATCTTATTACTGAATTTTAAGAGGCTAGAATTTGGCTAAATCTTTGAAGGCTGTTTCTGTTTTAGCAGCCAGACTGAAAATTAAAATATTGTGGTTGAAGATACAGATACCTCCTCTGTTCAAGGGCCTTTGTCGTGATGTTTTAAGAAGGGGGGATGCACACAGAGTAAAATGCAGAAGTCAAAACTATAATTCAAAATTGATGCCTGTGCAGATCTCATAACATACCTAGCATACAGTAATGTGAGGAAGCATCAGTAATACCTCCTTGTAACCTTTTGAAAAATATTGGAAGTCTCAAAGAATTACTTTAGAATCAAACTTGCATAGCATGCAGCTGCCTGTCTGCAGTCTCTGTGTGATAGTGGAAAAAGGTGATGTTCACCCAAATTCAGCACAAGTAGAACTTGGTGACATTTTGGAAGGGAGATTGATGGTAAAAAAATGTGGGGTTTGGTGACCCTAGGACTGTGCATGGGGCGGGTGGTTGGTGGGGGAGAAGGACTGGAATCGCATCTGCCGAGAGGAGGAGGTGTCACCCTCCCTTGTCTTTTGTATTATAGTTCAGAAATCAGACAGGAATGATGAGCCGAAAGCTGGTTTTCCCTTGTCTGTTTGGGAAGCAGGTCTGATGCAACGTGGTGATGTCCCAGTACCGGGACAAATGGAAAAGCTGATGTTCGTTTGTTATTCTGGGCAATTTGGGAAGTGGGTGGTGAGTTCTTAACTACTGACACAGCTGACATTCATTCGGGACCTGTAAGACCGGAAGCCAATTTTAATTAATATAATTGTGGGGTGGGTGGGCACAAAGCATCCAGTGCTGATGCAGCGCAGCCTGAAACCTCGCTGGGGTTTGGCCCCACATTTCAGCGAAGAGGCCATCTAAATCTCGGCGTGCTGAGGAACACGGTCCAGAGATGTAAGAGGGGCTTTTGCGCTCCCACCCTGGGCTGGAAACAGCAGGGCCAACCCGAGCACGAGCGGTGCCGTGCTTTAACTAAGAAACCTTGCTGGACCCAGGCTGGCGCCATTTATGGCTTGGGTAAACCAATACAGCGTTAACAGATGTGGCTGGCTCACGGGTTCGGCACCTTGAAGTCCTCTGCCTCCCTCACCCTCTCCTCTTGTCCGCCGACCTCCGTGCCCACAGTCCCTCAGAGGGGACCTACCTCCCTGCTCCTACCACCTCCCTGCTTTTGTTTTGCCCACCTTCTTTTTTTCCACAGCTACCCAGAACAGAGGCACCATGGCATACACTACAGCTGACCTGCCAAAAAGAGGAAATGCAGCGCTTGAAAGTGGGGGTGAAGTTGGGGAATAAATCCCACAAGCCAGTTCAGCCGTTGGACTATCTGCCAGCTAATGCCTCTGGGTTAGAGAGTTCGAGGAAGCTGGAGACCATGTTCAGTTTCTTCTTCCTGGGAACCCACTCCTGCTTCCTGGACCAGTACCCTGCCTGCCAAACCAGAAGGTGTTTTGGCATGAGATCCCCTTGGTCTGTCCTGCCGATGCATTCTCTTGTGTGGATGTGTCTCAGCAGTCATGGGAGTGAGGACAGAAACTTGGGTCTCATCTCCTCAAAGCTTACCCGAAATCATTGCTAAATAGTGAAATCCGCTGCTTGAAGCAGAAATGCTCTAGAAGGGAGGGAGGGAGGGAGGAAGGAACGGAGGAAGGGAGGGAGGGAGGTTGGTTACAGCCAGGATATTTTGCTGCCTGTTTGGTAGGATGCTTACCTAAGGACTGGGATATGTTGTTACACATCTCATCCTTGATGCAAGAGTGTTTTGGCTTCACGATCAACCCCCCCACAAAATCAACTGCTCGCAGCCTGAAGCTGTTAAAAAACATTTCTGCGTATGTGCACTGTAAAAATACTTACTAGAAAACTTTGACATCCACAAAGGAAATAAATGACAATTGAACCATACAGTTCCCATTTAACATAGATGCTTTGAACTCTGATCGCAACAAGACACTATCTACATACGCTTGCCAATACGCACTCATGGGAGCTAGAGAGTTAAGACCCAACAAATCTAGTATGATTTTTAATTAAACATCTTACTTTCTTGAAGTATTAACTGTGAAGTAAAGGTTATGCTGTTTTCTCGTGTGTTTAACAGACAACAAACTCGTACTGCAGCCAAATATACAGATTTTAATTTTCAGATTCCAAATCCTCTCCAGTGGGACAATTGAAGTGCTTTGATAGCTGATGTTGCTCAGACAGAAATCTAAGACAAAATACATCTGAACAAATCTGTAAACGTAAGAAAACCTGCAGATGTGTGAAAGGAATGCATTAAAATCAAGTGTTGCCAAATATTGTTTCAGAATCCACTTGGGACAATAAAGAGGAGGAATGAAAATTAGCAGCAATAAGGGAGTCTATATTTTAATGCTCCTATAACAGCATATGATTGTTAAAGTTAAATATTGAGAAATTGCCTTTTGAAACATTGGTAATATTTTTTATTTCTATTTCTGTAGCATCAAATATGATACTTAATTTCCAAACTTAAAAGCTTCTTGTGCCAGCTAAATTGCATGCTGGCTCCTGTAGGAGCTTTGTTTTGAGGCCGCTTGTGAAAGTAAAGCGAAGCAGATGCTTCCATGACTAACTGGTTTGTATATGGAAGCAAAGGTAGAACAAACACTGGAAGTGATATACACATGTTTTTTCCTCTTTTCATATTGTTGTTACAGGAATCTCTAGCTAGGCTTTGAGACTCTCAGGTAGTCTGCAGAGAATCAGAAAACCATGGACCGTGCAATGTATAGGGGCTGAAGGTAAGGAAGGCACAAAGTGGAATTTGTCTTTCTGAATTGGGATGTCGAGCTAGGTACCCTATGGCCTGCTTATATGAATTAAGGGAAATGGGCATTTCCATGGCAAATTTAGCTTATTCTAAAATTGACATCTACAGTGGCTCAGAAGAATCTGACCTAGAAGGACCCACCTTTCCTCACTGTTTTTAAAGGAAGCCCAGGCCATGACTTTGCTCACCTGTAGGTACGGAAGGTTAAGTGAGATGAATTCCATGAAACGTGTTTGAACTGCCAAGGACACGAAGGACGAGAAGGTGATTTACCAAGAGCAAATCATGCTTGCCTGGCCTGTTCTCCTTCTCTGATGAAACGGCTGGCTACATAGAGGACAGGAGGCTGGTGGAGTGGACTTTTACGTGGGCTGCAAACTGCCTGCACTGCCAGGCCCCAAAGGGACACATCAGTGTCTCAGTGTCCAGCTGGCAGTGGTATCAAGCGGAGTACATCAGGGACTGCTGCTGCATGAATATTGTTCAATATCTTCATCAAAGACCTGCGTGATGGACCAGAATGCAGCCCCTTAACAAATCTGTGGGTGACACCAAATCAGGAGAGGCTTTTGGCGCACTCAAGTGTACAGCTTTGATTCAAAGGCAAAGCCGGGGAAGTTGAACATTGCACAAAGAGCAATCTCATAGAGTTCAGCAAGGAGAAGCAGAAACTCTGGTGCCTGGGGCAGGTTAACCCCATAGGCAGCCCCTGCCTGAGTAGCAGTTATGCTGGAAAGGGCACGGAGGTTATGGTGGACTTCAAATTGAACTTCAATGAACCCTGCGCTTTCACTGCAAATGGAGGAAATCACATACTGAGGTACCTTGGGAGGAGCATGGTCAGCAGTTACAGAAAGTTGTGATCTGCCTGTCTGCACTTAGCGCTGATGAAGCCATACCTGGAATACTGTGACCACTTTGGGGCCCTCCAGTTCAAGAGGGATGTGGAGAAGGGGTCCAGAGAAAACCACCTAAGCTGGTTAGGGGCCTAAAGCATACGACCTACAAGGGGACCTGAGGTTGTTCAGCCTGGGGAAGAGGAGGCTGAGGCACAATCTACAGGCAGCCTACAACTACTTGAAGGGGAGTTACAAAGTTGACGGAGCCAAACCCTCCTCAATAAGGGGCAGCAGCCTCAAGTTGTGGCTTGGGAAGAGTCACACTGGGCATCAGGAAAAGCTCTTCCACCAGGAGGGTGGTGCAGCACTGGAACAAGTCCCCCAAGGACGGTGTAGGTTCTCCCTCCTCGGGGGCTACATGATTTGGCTGAACAAAGCCACAGCTGACCTGATCCGGTGTTGATGACCAACCATCCTGCTGTGAGCACATCCCTGGGACTGTGAAAGTCAGGTGTTATCCCACCCAGTCCCTCAGTGTTTCTCCTGGATCTAGCCTTGTGTGCCTGCACATCTGAATATACATCACAAATGCCCTTCTGTGTCTGGTGTCTTCTTACTATTCACCCTGAGCAGGGAAAATAGGTGCTGAGGGTATGTGGTACTGCAATTAATTCAATTTTTTTTTTTTTTTTTTAAAAGCAAATTTATTCATTATATCAGTATTGGAAAGGTTAGAGACCTGCCTGTTTTTGTGATATTAGATTTGCTCTTAGAAAATTAAGATTCTCTGGTAGGTGACATACAGGAATTTGTGTATGTGTGTGAATTGCTTGGAGTTGTCACAGCAAATTCTCAAATATAGAACAGCCAGAAAAATGGATTTATTTTTTTTTTAATAGGCACTCCTACACTAATTTAAAAATAGTAAACTGGAGCAAGGTAAGTATCACAGAGCCTGATGTGAAAAAGCACATTGATAGAAAATAAGGAATAGAATATGTGATGAAGATTGACATTGCAAATGAAAAAGGAAGAGGGGAAAAAAAATAACACAAAATAACAGAAGATGCAAAGTGATTAGGGAGCACTGAGAGAGAGACGGGAATGGAAAGTTGGTGACAGATGAGGTTGATAAGGCAAAGGGCCTAAAGGAATTCCTCGCCCCAGTAATCACAGAGGCAGCAGAAGGCAATATCCCAGGAACTGGGATTTGTTTTCCTCAGGGAAGGAAGGAAAATGTCAAAAGGTTTTACTCTTGCACTGGAGTGGATAATAAGGCAATTAGTACTATTAAAAGTTGTCAGCGCACCCAGACTGGAGTGATAAATCACATCCCAGGATTGTAAAGGGAGAGGGAGATGCTGGGAAGGTTTTGTGGAGCAGTTGTGATAACTTACCGGAAAGGGAATTATTGAGAACTGGTGAGTGTTTAATGAAGTTTACACTGAAAAACGAGAGGGAGCACCGCAACCCCGGCATTTACGGATCTGTAAGCTTGACTTCACTTCTGCAGGAGAAACTAAATGGTGGTGAGTCATGGCTGTGTATGCTTGTAAGTGACAAAATGAATATATTATTGAAAAAATCATTGTTTTAACATACATGCAACGGGAGAAGTACATATAACACAAATGACTTGGAGTCTGTTGCACAAAAGATTTATGCAAATAATCTCTATTAATAGGATTTCTCAGTGCAAATCCTTTCTTGTCAATACAAGGAAAGGTCTTGGCAATGTTACGCTCATGATTTACCTTTCCAAAGGGTTTCTGATGTTCCTACAGTTTCAAATGATGTTTTTCCATATATAAGCAACTGTTATAGAGGAAGTAACTGCTAACCTTTTGCAAAGCTTTGTAAATATATATACTACGTAGTTTATGATTCACGGGTTGAATATGGAGGTAGGGGAATACAAATTCTCCATATGCTGTACCTCCACACACCTTCCCTCCTCTGGTCTCCACATCTTTTTATTGCTTGCTCAATTTTAGATAGCAATGCAATTCCTCTCTGAAATAGTTTTAACTGCTGACAATAAAAATAAAATAAATTAAATAACAGGCAAACTTCTCCACTTTGTATTGCAAGCTGGTTAAATCCTCTGTTGCCTGGGGGTGGGGGTATGATCCCATTACCCACATTCATCCCCAGGGACAGGGTGGTGGGGGTCCCCATGGGAGGGTGGCAGAGCACCTCCCCAGGTCGGGGACGTGGGCACACGGGTGGGGGTCAGGACGGGCCCTGTGGCCTGGCAGGGCTGCACCACACCTCAGGTGGGCAGCAGGACGAGGGTCTGCACCATGCAGTAGCTCCCCGAAGAGGCTGCCCACAGCTCCTTCTCCCACAGCCCTCTTCCCAGCGCTGTCTCCAGGGTGAGGTGGGGGCTGCCCTCGGGGCCCTAAGCATCAACCAGTATCTCCAGAGATGAAGAGGGGCTGAAGGAGTGAGACCAGGTAGGAAGCTCTGGAGAGTGCTTCGTTTACCTTCTCCTAGAGCTGCGTGTAGTACCTCCCTCAGGAAGCACCCGGGGGATCTTTGATCGAGGGGAAAAAAAGGAGATAAGGAAATAGGCTGGAAAAATCTGAACCTCTTGAGGGGAGCAGCCTCTGCAGAGAGTGGTTGAATAAACTAGTCTGTCTCCAGCTGGCAGGAGCAATCATCTGCCAGAAGATGCCAGCCAAAGGGTGGCAAAGATGCTTTGCAGAGTACATCCACAGTGCCCAGCACCAGCAGCACTGCTCTGACTGGAGTGGCTGAAGAAAACCAGTGAGGAAAGAGCTGTGGGAGCAACACACTCTGTTAGAATAACCACCATTGGGAAAATAAGAGGAGTGCTCAGGGACAGAAAGGCATCCTTCAGGTCCTCCCCATCTATAGTGACCACCCTGCCTAGTACACATACATAGCACCTGCCATGAGGGGTTTCTTCTCCAGGACTTGTGCAAGCCCAAATCCTAAATGGATGTCGATGGGAGATAGTCATCTCCACATGGTGGCCACCAGGCCCTCAGATACCTGCAGTTCTGTGGTTCGGACATGTGCCCAATGCTGGGAGACCTCATGGGACCACTGTGCAGCTGCACTGCAAAGGCAAAAGAGCTGCCAAGGCGAACCTTGCCAGGATGCCTGGAGACATAGCTACCCAAGGCTGGGACCTTGGGCAGACCCCATGTCCTACTCCCATCCGAGGAGCTCCCCTCCTCCTCAGCTCCCCGTGGACACCAGTTCATCCTCCGACACGGTGTCTGCCCTGCTTGGCAGCTGCTGTGCAGGATTGGATGTCCAAACTCATCTTTGGCTAATTTCTAGACTTGGGAAAAGCAAAGGCACAACAGAGTCCAGCTGGAATTAGTCTGCTGAGGGCCAGAAAACCTGGTAGCGACCCAGTGAGTGGCTCTGTGTGTGTGTGTGCGTGTCAGTCTAGGCAGGCACCATGTTCCTGAGGTTTGTGCACTGGTCCAGCAAACGTGACTCACCTGCATCCTTGCTTCACCTTGAGGTGTCAAAATGAATACCTCCTTTTCCACGCCGTGCAGCTCAGACAGGACATGACCATACCCCTGGTGCTGTAGCAGCAGCACCTCTCCAAGCATGGAACAGAACCTTTACTACAAGGGACAATGGCATTTCAGAAAGCCAGGTATCCCTGTGCAGTGGGAGGTAACACCAACAACATGACATGACTCCACCATCCCCTAATTTCTGACCAGGCCCCAAACAGCCTCACTTGGTTTTGGTTTGTTTTTTTTTAAGGATTCAATATCTTTCCCTGCAGGTGTTTTCCCTCTTGAATTCTTTTGAGTTCCACAAGCAGCTTGTCTCAGCATCCCTACCTCTGGCTGTAATTTTACCTCTCTTATCTGTGTGCTGACTTTCTCATGGCTCTTTCTCAGCAGCCCGACTCAAGGTTACGCAGCTGTGCCTTATCTGAGCTGGGCCTTGGGTCCTTGATACACAGGCAGCCGAGCTCCCTGGAGGGAGCTCACAGAGATAGGGGGGTACAGCACTCCGCTGCCCATGTATGGGTATTTCAGGAAAGACAACCAAGCCTACAAAACAATGCTTTGCTCCTCAGGTCACATAACAGGTGGGCATTGCTTCAATTTCTGTTGACTCGGGGGTGACAAGGCAGTGCCCACTGCTGTCACCCATCACTTTTGCCCCTCCTTGCTATCATGTCACACCACTGAAGAGCTACATAACATGCAAAACTGGTGTGTTCTGAGTGAAATCGAGCCCAAGTATTTCTACAAATGCGTAAAAGTAATACCATTTCTGTGCAGTATGTATTATTCTCAATTTTGGGTTTGAGGTTCTTCCAGCCTGTCGGGAGACACACAGTCTTGCTTCTTCCTTGCTTCTTCCTCAAACTGATCCCCTTCAAGATACCGAGCAGTGATGAACTTGATCTCTCCAGCTCCATAATCTAAACTGGAACGGTAGCGTGAGGCGCACACAGGTTTTGCATTGCTTTTCAAAAGCTGTCAGTGCTTCTCATGGACGAACTGCAGCAGCACCAACTGACTCTGGATTTCAGACGGGGTTCCTGTTCCTTGACAAACAGGTTTCATTTTTCAGAAAAGGCAAATCAAGTTTTGTGCAAGAGGTTTCTTTCTGAAGAGAGGAGGAGACGTGGACACGTGCAGGCCAAGGTTTGCACCAGGAGCCAAACACACACAGCTGAAGTGGCAGCATCGGTCCTACACGGCTGAGAAAATGCTCCCGAGTGATTTCTAAAATCAGTGTATTTTGATTTTGTTGATTATCTGCACTTCTTTTCTTAATCTCCAGCTTTGTAAGAAGTGAGAAGTCCATTGTGTTGCTATCCAGATTGCCTAATATAGCTTTCCTTGGCTCAGCAACTAGTCGCTTAGGCCACTGCAAGTTCAATAAGGGATCAGAGGCAGCAGTCAGTTGAATTCTCCAAACATTTCTGTTGGAACAAAATTGCAAACCTTTATCTCACTAGAAGGATTTACAGATTACACATGACACTGATAAATAAGAGTATCAGTTTAATGTCTGACAGGTCGCCTCTCAGAGGACTAAAACCTACGTTTGCAGAGGGATACAGACAGTTATCAAATGATCGTTCCTGTCTCTTTCTTTTATGAAAACTGCCTATTTTGTGGCCAAGTGGTACAAAAGCGAAATAATTTGGGAGAGTTATTTTAAGGCCAAAACCAAGTTCTCAGAAAATCTGTCTCCCAGTCTTCTAGCACATACAAGGTTGTTATAAAGAGGATTATGATCAACTGCTCATCATGTCTATCAGAAGAAGGACAAGAAGAAATCAGCTTAAACTGAAATAAAGAAGATTTAGGCTAGGCAATAGGGAAAACTTCCTAATGATGGCAGTCATGCAGCACTGGAAGACATAACCCAAGGATGTTTTGTTCATCTTTTCAAAGAGAAGATTATGGAAACATCCAGCACTGATGGTTCAGAAATATTCACCCCTGTCTCAGTGCGTGAGGCGGCAGGGGTTGGGAGGGTGTCCCTTCCAGCTGTGAATTCCTGCAACTTTGGGATGCGCTAATCTAATGCAGTGAGAGGCTTTTCAGGTGGCCTAGAGTTGCTGAGGGATTCACAGAGGCATAATTAAGTCCCTCAGGCATTTTGCCCTCTTAAGCATCCTAAAATTTCACCTGACGGACCTCCTCAGTAAAAAGTGCTACCCCTGCATGCATACAATTATTTTTCCAGGATGATGTAGATCTGGGTGTCACCTCATCTCTGGTGGGGCAACAAGGGGGTCAGGAATCAGCTGCCTGAACAGGGAGGGTCCAGTGCCCTTGGGACACCTCAAGATACTCAAGCCATGCATATGGGGTTTTATGTCATCTCTACCAGCTATATATGGATGACTTGGATACTGTAGGGTGTTCTACATGGGATGGGGTGCCTCTGTTTAGACAACTGAATCATAGCCTCCAGAGATCCAGCTTGTCTCTACAGCTGGGAGCCTCACCCTCACCTCTGTACAGCTCCTGTTTGAAAACATGCAACCAACTCCCAACCTGTCTTCTTCCCAAATGCAAAACTGCTGAGCCTGAAATGTTTTTTAAAAAGGGGGTTGGGTTGTTTTTCCAAATATCGCAACAATTACTCAAACCTCCTGTAAATAATCTGCAGCAAAATAAAGCAAACGTTGCACCCTGAGGAGTCTTTCAGCTGGGAGAGGAGTCATGGCCAGAATGGCCACACTCCACATGGAATGATGCTCCTTCCCTTCCCCAGGATCTCGAGTTGATATGATATGATCTGAAAGGCAGATACTTTCTGTGCTCTGCTCTTGCTGGCAGCTTGGCCCTGCAAAAATCTTCATGCTTTAAATTACCAGTGCCACCATAGCAATCCTTATCATGGCTGACCAAGCACTGAAAACGTAGAAAACTGCGGTCAGAGGTAGCACAGGACAAAAGTGACCTGTTTTTTCTTGATAACGGGCTGACATCATGCTATGCGTGACTTGTCACTTGACGTGCAGACTGTAAAGTTGTGATTAGACAACCTCCCCTCACCTTCATGTTCTCACCTAAGAGAGAAACTTGACAAAAAAATGGAAAATGTGATTGCAAAGCTATATAAATGAGCAGAGGGATCCCAGGATCTGTTAGTTCCTGAATTTATTTAGAATGATTTTTTTTTAACTGCCTAATTTCAGTTTGATGGGTCCCTTTGAGAACTAAGCAGGTCATGTAGCTAAACTAAGCAAGAGCTTGTCTTCTTTATGAACTGCTTCTGAGTCATGTTTGTACTCAAAGGGAACAGTGTCATGCATTAATTGAGTCTCACTGGTTTAATTTCCAATTGACAAGTAAATAGTTCTGGTTCTTAAAAAATTACACAACAGAAAAAACTCTCAGTAATACTCTGGTGACAGTATTCCCAGGTACATATTTTTTTTCTTTCCAGATCAGCACAAACTGCAAATGCAGTCGATATTGCATCATTCTGTTTCAATGGATGTTATTATAGTTCATTGTATTAATCTGATTATCCTGAATTTTGGCTCTTATTTACAGTTAAATTAACTTATTTAATACAGCTGCATGTTTAACACTTAATAAAGCTGATATTCATTTCAGTGAATCTGATTTTGTTCCAAAGAGAAATTCATGAAATCTGCCAAACTGCTGGGTGAGGAATCCAGAAGAAAAGCGGTATGAACACAGTTCAAGGGTCAGCCTTTCCCAGCTGTTTACAGATGCAGAAGAGAATTTTGCCTCTTGATCTCTCCACAGGGAACAAGAAAGTGGGAGTGCTTATTTTCCTGACTACAAAGATTACAGAGAAATCAGCCTTTTCGTTCACTAGTTTTGAGATCACGCCAGGGTGAAGGAATCCGGGTGGAGGAAGACAGGAGGTAAAGGGGGATTGTGGCTGGGATCTTCTGTGTATAGATGTCAACCCATCGCCCTAGCTGGGTAGCACAAACCAGCCCAGGCTGCTTTTGCCTGGGTTGCATACTCGCTCCTTGTTGGGAGACTCCCAGCACAGGGGAAATGTGTGAGATGGCAGTAGCTTGAACACAGCATTTTGTCAGAATCCTGGTAGGTACTTCAGGAACAAAGGCACGTGCAGGGGAACCGGCCTCTCAGTTGTGTTTAGCTGTGGAGGGCTGTGGGCTGAGAGAGAAAAAGTCTGCTATCTCCACTGCCCCATCCCCTGCCCACCACGAAGCTGGGAGAAGACCAATGGGCAGCGGTAGACGTAGCCGCACCTGGAATACCCAAGGCACTGCACAAATTAACCCCTTGCTAGCAAGCATGAGGTCCCATCTGTGCATACACCCAACTGGCTGTTACTTTATTTCTATATGGAAATCTAGGAAAAAGACTTAGTTAATATGAGTTTATTAGTATCCTTGAGATAGGAGTCTCACTGACTCCTATCAACAAAGTCCATCTATTTCAATAAAATGGAAAGTGGCAATGGTCACAGTATACAGATTGCTGCTTCTTGACATTTGCCTGTCCCCTTGAGACAGCTGATGAAGAGAGAAAGCTTTGGAGGGATCTAGCAGTCACCTTCCTACACCTACAGAGAGGTCACTGAGGTGGAGGAGATGGACTCGTTACAGGGGTGCCTGGCAGGATGGAGAGAGATGATGGACATGTGCTGAAACAGGAGAGGTTCATATTGGACATAAGGAGGAACTTGTTCCCTATGAGGACAAGTCCAAAGCAGAACAGGTTGCCAGAGAGCTTGTGCAGGCTCTATCATTGGAGGTTTCCAAGTCTTGTCTTTCACAAGCCATAAGCAACATAGGTTGATCTCAGAGCTGATCCTGCTCTGAGACACCCAAGGCCTCTTCCAACCTGAGTTACCCTGTGATCCTATGATTACTTTTACTGTTGGCAATGCATCTCCCACAGGTGGGATCAGCCACTGACTGGGAGCTTTGCTCCCCAACCACCTCTCTGCTGCTATCTTACCCCCAGAGAAAACAAGTTATCTTCTAGCCATGGGTACTTGGTGGTGTGTCACCATGGGCTGGCTGTTGCAAGGTTGCTTGCAGGTTCTAGGTGAGCAGTAACTCACCTAGAACAAGATACGGGACAAGATGTGACAGAGGAAAAACATGTGGCAGGCTAAATTTGAGCCTTGTAACTTCAACACGGTAACTTCCCCCTTTGGTAGAACACACATGTGTTTCTTCTTCTGTGCTATGTGCCATATTGTGGGGCACATTTTGCAGGTCATCTGTGGCGGTAACTCCCTCATGTGATAGTGTTGCACTACTGAGCATATAGCGGAACTGCTTTTGCAAAATAACAGAACTGTTTATTGGCAAAAATGCCTTTGATTAGGGATATTACTCATTGATTTCACAGTACCAGTGACAGGGTCTTGATGCCATTTAGGAATACATAACGTTAATCTCAAATTGACTATGCTGTCACACCTTGTTTTCCTTGACCAGCAGATGATAAAAAAATAAGAATAGGTTCCTAAGAAACTGTAAGTTAAAGTATTTTGCTTCACACAGAACACATTTTAATTTACTAATCTGTATGAATTATGTTCTTGTTAATCACTCAAAACTGACCAGTATCTGCGCTGATCACCATAGCTTAGCTGTGACGGCTACCAAGCACCACAAATCTTTACATTTCCAGATCTATGACTATGATGAAGCAGGCATAGAACACAATTAATATGTTCCTACTTTATTAAAGAAGAAGGCAGTTTCACTCATCTAAAATGCCCTAAATGTATAGGTCTTAGAAAGATGGCCTCTGCCCCCTCTTCTTCAAACCAAACAGAAAAAAAACAAAGTCCAGGAGAGAATATTCTACTGCATCTCAAAGTCTCTTTTATGTTGTCTGTCCAGCCAGCATGGATCAGAAATGGTGTTGCATTTTCTCTGTGTCCATGTAATAATAGTACATTTACCCACAGACTGCATCCTTGGTCAGAGAAATAGTCCATCTTGTCCAGAATCTATACTGCCTCCCAAATGAGAAGGGGTCCTCTAAATAATCCTCTATATACCCATGACTAAAACCTATATTGCTGTACAGAGGGATTTAGATCACAACTACATAAGAAGCTTTAGTCCTGGCATCTCCTATCTTTATAACTGAAATGTTTTTTCAGTCTTTTTTTTCGATTCTGTATTAATATTAATATCCCAAAGAATTGTATAACATGATGAGTGGTATTTGCAGTACTTCTTTGTGATCTATAAAAGAGGTGGGGGAGCAGCATTTGAAGGTGACAGAAAGTTATTTAGGTTAAGATGAGCCAATGGAGAGAAAAGAATTCCCAAAAGTTTTGTCCAGCCTGAGCATGTGGGCAGTGGGATGATACAGCTGTTGGTGCTCATTAACGCAAAATCATGTCCAATGGATGGAGTAGCCTGAAGCACTCTGCTGCACAGTGCTCGGTCCTAAATCACAGACAACAAAGTCAGGGAAAGACTGCGACATTCACCTGGAAGCTCAGCGTAAACCAGCTGTCAAACCGCAAAGATGATGTTGGGGTACATAAGGAATGGAATGGAAAATATACCCAATATTATGACATTACTGTACCATTAAGGTTTAGTTATTCACCTTGAATACTGCATTCAGTTCTGGTCAGCCTAATGCTCTACAGAGACCTACTCCGAAGAGCTAATTTAGCTTAAGGCGCTTACTCTCCCTAAGACCCCTCTGCAGACAAGGCAGAGCTTTCGGCTCTTTCCTAGGAAGTGTTTCAAGCATCTTGCGGTAGGTTACTGTTCTCCACCATCCTTCAGAATAACCTGTTTTTCTCCATTAAAACAGAGGCAAATGTTAGCCCTTTCTCTATCAAGAAACACAGAAGTGTAAGGCACGGTTAATGAAAATTGGTATGGAAGTTGGGAAAAAACAAAGTAAGACTGAGGAAGCTGTTTGATTTACACGGGGAGCGTTCAGAAGAATGCAAGCTAAGGAAGTCAAGAGCAGGTAGACCTGGCACTTCTCCCAACTTTTTCGTAGTAAGACAGCAAAACCCACCAGTGACACTGAGAGGCAGTGGATGAGAGAGGAAGGCTGTTCCACTCAGTGAGGAGATGAAGTTTCATTGCCTCGAGAGCCTTGCAGGATTAAAAAAGTGTCATCCCCTCCACAACCGATGAGATCACCAACAGTTATGCTAGCCAGGGTTAAAACGCTAGCAGTCTTAGGGTTTGGGTAGCTGTGCTTCAGATTGCGACTTCACTTCTTAATGCAGAAGCTGGATTCTCATATTTGCCCTTCTTCCTCCAATGAGCATTTTATTCACTGGTTACCCACTCCCACGGCTTCTGCCTTTCTCCCTGAGGCATCTGGCACAGCTGCCCCTGGAGACAAAATATCACACCCGCTGGATTGGTCTCGTGATCTCCTCCGCCATTTCCGAGCAAGCGTACAGTTGTTAGCTGTGCAGAAGGAAAAGAGACCACAGGGACAAGCCTGAACGTGCACCTCAGAGTGAACGATGAGCCACATTGCCATGTGTGAAAAGCCACCCATTCCCTCACCTTTCCCTTGCGGTTCCTGCCGGGCCATTACTGCAGACACACTTCATCATACCCTGGGTGAAAAAAAGTGCTGAAAGAGACTACACAAACTCATCTCCAACATCCCACTGACCCTGGGGTGGATCAGCTGTACCTAAGCCATACCTAGCAGAAATCTGTCTAACCTGTTGTTACGAGCACTGGAAGACAAGGATGCTCTGCTCAGCAGGGGTGTGACACTCTTCTTCGCCATCCTCACCACTAGAGTATTTTTCTATTGTAAGTGGATTACTTTTTGTCTTGTCTTATCCACTATGGCCATTAAACATAGATAAAGAATCACAACTCCAGAGATGTACTTTGAACATTGAGCTTTCTGACCTGCAGCATCTTTCCCCATGTTTGGTGCTCTCCGTAAGGCATTGGCCCAAGCATCCAGGATGCAGAAGCACAGCGAGATGCTGTCAGCGCTGCAAAGGCCGGCTCCCTTACCTGCAAGGCTTTTGGGGTCGTCTCCTTTTCCTGCCGTTCAGCTCAGAAGCACAGGATGCTCAAAGCTCTGCAGCAAATGGCCCCACCAGTCTCCAAGCGCTCCCTGCGCCCTCCCCTCCTTGCTGTACATTCTCTTCTTAAAAAGGGCCACAACCCCTCTCAGCTGCAACAGCACTGCAAGAGCGCACCCACGGCTCACGTCTCTCTCTCCTGGCTCCTTTCAGCTCGGGTGCTCCCTGCATTTTGCAGCTATCACAGACCACACAGTCCTCAGCACAGGCAGCCGCGTAAACACCGGTAGCAGGAACCAGAGGGGAATCTCACATTTTGCCTCTGTTTGAAAGCCCCCTCCTAGCATATTTGTCGTAGGCCTGGCCAGGTTCCCCCTGACCCCCAGCACACACACACACACACACACACACATACACACACAGACACCCCCCCACCTTCTGTGCAACCCATATCATTTCTTTTGTACCTACAATGCCTGCTTGCTTGTCACAAAAGGAAATTTGGTGGATTTGGAAAAAGGCAAACCATATCAAGCTGCATCTCATTTTTACATTTCATGGAATTATAAATCACCTGATTATTTGTTTTAGTCTTTTCACAGGTGTTACGGGGATGGTGATTATTTCTAGTTCCCTGGCTCCACAATTCCCTGCCCCTACTTTTAACGGAAGCACTCTATTTGTCCTCTTCTAGCCTTCTTCAAAAAGGTCACTAAGCTCTCTGAGCCTTTCAGCATCATCTGCCAATTTTCCTACCCATAGAGTAATTCTTCCCTTGGTTTCCCTTTTTGTTATTATAAAAAATGCCCTTAAAATGCCTTATTAGTATAAGCAAAGAATAGAAGTATTTTATTTTGTGCCTTAGACTTTCTGATTTTGTCTCTGTATGCTCATGCTGAGTGTTTTTTTTAACATTCATTTTTAGATATTTGACCTAGTTTCTATGTTCTGTACACTCTCTTCTTGCACTTGAGATCATTGAAGAGCTTGCGATTTCACAGATATTTCTTACTGCATTTTCTATCCTTTCTACATGCTCAGATATTTTGTGATTCTGCTCCTACTGTCTTTTGTTTATTTATTTTTTTGTTTAAATGAACCCTCAGCTCTTTCTGGAGCTCTCTTCTTCCACAGATTTGATTCCCAGAGGAATTTACCTGCTAATATCCTCTGCGTTCATTGAAGTCTGCTGCCTTCAAGTCCTTTGCCTTCAGGTTTTATCCTTCGCCTTATTCTTCCTTCATTCCCTGAGGCTTATAAATCCTATAACTCTCTCACCAACATTGTCCTCCACCTTCACACTCCTCAGCGGTTCCTCTCACGTGGTAGGAACTGACTGCAGGATCGCCACCTGGGAAGCTGCTTTCTGTACTGCTGCATGACAAAATGCTGGTGACACACTCACTGAGCAGGCTGTGCCCTAGTTTAGAACATTTTTCATAACTGTTGGAGTAGTTAAAGACACACACACATCCCCCCAAACAATCATCAGCCCTGGTTTTTTTTTTAAATGATTCTGCTAGCTGGTCACAAAAGAGCCTCATCTATCCGAGTTTCTTAGTTAGGGGAAAGGAGACAAGTGTAATGGACGTGATTTTTTTACCCCATTATTTCCTGCTACTATTTAGAGACCCGGTCCATCGCGCTCTACACATTTTGTCTGAGAAGAAATGTATGTATCTACTTTTCCCTCGCCAGTTCCTATTTCTCCAGTTCACTGCTTTCCATTTCTTCCTCGTGCACGCAGTCTCATGGAGACTCTGTGGAGCATCCTAACAGGAGGGGAGGGCAGAGCTCTGGCAGTGGCTGAACCTTCCCTGCTTGTGAGACGTGACAGTTGCACAGAGAAGCGCCCCTGCACCGGCAAGACCTCTAAAGGAGATTACTTCATCCTTCCAAAAAGTCACATAAATTAGGCAGTAAGATTTTGCCCAACCCAGCAGCCATGATTTGACTATCAGGACGGCTTTATTCCCCATTGCCTTAATAGGCAGCCTTTCTTCTTCAACACAGACAGTTTAAAATTTGGTGCTGAGACCACGCTAGATCACTAAGTTTACTCTGATTTGATCTTGTCCTCTTCATTATGAACTGAGCCTACAATCTGAAACAGAAACATCATAGTTACATTAAATACCAATAAAATTACGTGTAAATACAAAGATTAACTCATTCCATCTTGACTTTTCGCTGCATGATCCTGTCCTCATCCACATAAAAATTATTCAGCCGCAAAAGGCCCTTGAGCATAACATGACATTTACAGCATCTCTGGGTATTTCTTGTTTATTTCTCATAAATTTCCTTTGGTAATAACTTAGTCACTCAGCAACACTCTACAGTATACACATACATTACATGATTATCTCATATTTTATACAACACATGTTAAAGTAATTAATTTTCCCAGGCAAATGTCATACCATTTAGTTCATTGTTAGGAGCCAAATATTTGTGCAACCGTTTGTCACAAATATATGCATAACCACAGAACGCTTCAGCTCCACGGTATTTATTAAGTGTAATTTAAAGTGACACTGTCGAGGTTGTTAAAGTCTCAACTTTCACATTAGTTTTTGTTCCACTTGAAATTCCTTTAAGGATTCAACCTCAATTCATTTATTTATTTGTTAACTATCCCTGCTACAGCATTTAGCACACAAAAATAAATAGGGCTTCATTGTGGTGTGGAATGTGCTAGCGACCAGCTAATTTCATACCCTAGCATGACAGAAGGGTTTCATCTCTCATTTAAACCTTCTTCATCCTTTTCATTGACAAGATCTGGAGTTTGCCCCATCTTTAAGGTAGAACCATATCAAATCTCCTTCACGAAAAGAACCGAGTTTAATCAGAAGTTCAACTGAACTTCAAGTTAAGACATTTCTTTCTGTGCTAACACGGGTGACCTCCAAACAAACAGACAAAACCCAACCAGGACAGTGGCTCTAATTTCAACAGGTGAAAGACAAGTTAGCCATGCAGCATCAGGACCGGTTGCCTTGAAAAAGACATTTTAAGGGCATGAAACCACCTCTGATAGATAGCAAAGTCTGCTTCTCCCATCCCCGAAACTAGGTCTTACCCATATTCCTCACACGCTGATGCAAAAGCCCTTCCAAGTACATTTAGAGAGAGGAAGAGCAGCAGTGGAGCTGTGCAGTCAGAAATTGTGCTCAGAGACTTGACAAGCTGAACCAGACGGCTCCATTCAAGCTAACAGCCCAATAAATCCTACTCCCTGCAGACCACTTATTCTTCAGCACGTTCAATCAACAGGTTTGGAAAGGGGGACCTGACACTTTTCTCACTTATTTTGGCCTTCGATGAGAAAAGCAGCAGTGAAGAAAAGAAGCAGAACTAAAAGCAGCACAAGTGGGAATAAGCGGTATGAGGAAGCACAAGCCCCAGAAAGCAGAAAGGCGGGAGAAAGAAATATTGAGCAGGCACAGCAGAGTGACAGCAGAGATGAGAGTGACTGGAACAGTGCAGCACCTTGGTGAGACTTCTTTTAGGTTATTGTGAACAGCTACCTTTATTCGAGGAAGACGCACTCGGACTGGAACAGGCAGGCAGAAAAGCAGGCCTGGGTGTTCAGAAGAGAGACGAACTATCACAAAAGTGAAGTGCCAAAAAGTCTGGTTCGCTAAACTTGGTGAAAAGCTGAAAGGAGATGAGATTGCTATCTGCCATTACGTAAAGAGCAGGCATCCAACGGCAAAAAAAGAGACACATTATTCAAAGGACAACGCCAAAACAAGGATGAAAAGGGTACGTTTCCCATGAATGCCTTTAGGCTGGAAGTTAGAACAAAGTCCTAACCAGCAAAGGGATTAGGTTTGGGGTAAACCTCCATTCCTAACTTACTCATAATTGACTGATTTCAGTTGGTTTTGAGAAGCTGGTATCGACCAAGACTTTTGATCCATGCAGATGATCTCACTATCATTAAGACAGAGCTTGATTAATTTAAGAAACAATTTCTGGTGCGGTGCCTGCAATTGCCAATGTCTTGGTCTCTGTGACACAGGGGATTACCGTCACTCCCGTTCTGCTATTATTCTGGCAGACTTCTCCAGCTTTGAGACCACTGCTTGGAAACCCAAAATGTACTTGCTGCTTTGATATCTTACATTGCCTTATTTTTTTCTATGGACAATGCACTATCATATTTGAAGCAGAATAGATGAGTTCTCAAAGCAGCTTTGATCTGTCCTAGATCCTCAAAGCAGCCTGCAAGAATAGCTTGAAAGCTTTTTATTTAAAATAAGTGGCATTTCCTCCTCTCTCATTTTAATTGAAATAGATGCTGAATGCAGGGCAAATTGTATTGTAAGCTTGATTGCAGAAAGCAAGTATACTTCTAAACCAGCCTCGATCAATAGCAGTTTCTGGTAATTGACTGTAATCTATCTATCTATCTATTGCCATGGGAATTTTAAAAATTGTTGGAGTTTTTTTTTGTTGTTGTTTTATCCATCAGCTGAAAAGATGAAGCTGGAAAATGGAGGACGGGAGGAGAGGGAGGAATTGATCAGTCACGCAGCCTCAACCGATGGCGTATCCTCAAGGCAACTTGCAAGACTTGGAGAAATGCCGACAGAATTTTCCTAGGCAGAAGGAAGCAGACTGGTAAGTCTGGCTGAACAGAGCCAGGGCTGGGGTTTTTGAGTGTCTTGCGGTGCCTCGTTGGCTGGGTGGGAGAGCTTTGACAATGGGCACGGGGATTCAGGCTACAGGCAAGTTACACCACTGGTGGAAAGAAGGAAAGATGGGTATTGACACTTCTGCTGAGCCATCCCCCTCGTTTTTGTCAGCAAGGCAGCGTGAGAGCAAAAAGAGGAAAGTCAGGAAATGCTCGTGATGTGGATGGATTCAGTCCCATTGACATCCCAAACAGGCCAGGAGTAAAGGAAGGAAAACCAAATACAGTCAGGAGGGAAATAGCTGCCTCCCTTCTTTACTGCAGCCGTGAGTGCAACCCACCGTTCTGCGATGTCTGGCACTGCCATCAGGTGCCTGGGTGCAGCAGTGGAGGTGACAGTGGCTTTTCCCTGATGTTTACGGGGCTGTCTAGGGGTGGCTGCTTCTGTTAGACAGCCACTGTGCCCCCCTGCCACAGGGGCTTCGCGTTCCCAGGTGGTTTGTCTTCACACCGAAACAGATGTTACCTGGAGGGAGGAACGTGTGCTTCGCTCTTTGCACAGGGGACAACACAACTTGGAGGCCCCGACTGCATTTTGACGAATGGTCGTGTTGCTGCCGAGTGCTGTATTCGTACTTTCCTCCTGCCGCTTTGTTAGGTGCGTTACTTATCATGGGTTATTCTTACTCTTCCCAGCAACTACCGTGTGCTGTGGACACGTGTCTATGGTTTAATTGCAAAAAATCTGCATTCTGCTTCTGAATTAAATTAGAGGCTTTTCTGTCGGGTTCATTTTACCAGCGTGGCTGCATCTCAAATCAGCCCACGTAAGGAGGGTGAAGAGGAACTGAATAGCTACTCCGTACTGCAGATCTCACTGAATATATGCAGCGGGGGCAACTCAAAGGTATTTACCAGGCCCAGAATATTTCTTTTCCGTGTACTTTCAGAAGCGTGGGGGATTTAGGAGAGCAGCCCCTCATATTCTCCCCGACTTCAATGACGGGGAAGTCAGGCTGATTGCAAACATCCCTGAAGAGCTCACACCTTATGTAAAAGAGCTGGGTATCAGATGAGGAGGAACTTCAAAATGCTTTAAACAGGCATGGCAAAGCGAAACATGCCCACCAAGCTTGTTCTGTGAGACAGCAAACTTCTTCCATCAAGTTTCCAGAGGCCGATGAATCTGTGAGATGGTGTGATGGGGTGGGGACAGAAGGGGAGGAAACCCAGCCTCCTGCAGGGCCTCTAGCACACAGCCTGCCCCGGGGAGGTAGCACCAACGGGGGTACGACAGCTCCCACCCCTCTCCCTGCCCAGCGCCTCCCCAAAGGGCACGGCAGATCCGAGCGAGGTGACTCATGTGCAAACGTGCCTTATTAGGACATGCTGAATTGAAGCAATTAGCCATGGAAAGGTCATTCCGGCTAAGGAAACCTTCCAGTGAGACCAGGCTGGATGTAACTGCTTTTCTGTTCTCCTGTCCTCCACAGCATCGCCGGGAGAAAAAGGCTATGGGCCATGAGCTGTGGAAATTCATGCTTACTACCTTGCCTTCTCGGGGCAGTGGGCAGCTGCAGCAATAATGTGCCAAGTGCCCGTGTGGTACGCGGCCAGCACAGACCCATGGCCGCAAAAACGCCTAATTTTCCCTGTGCAGATTGTCTGGAGCACTCCACAGCTGCAGCCAAATATCTACAGTCTGAGCATTGTTTCCTGGCCACTGAAGAAGTATCTTCATATGCTACATGTTCATTGACCAGTGAAAACAAAATGAATGCGGTAACAAAAGACATGGGAAAACATGAGGAATTGACATTGCTAAGGACCATTCATTGATGGTATCGGTCGACCCGCGCTGCGCCGCAATGAACAGCCACGGCAGGAGTTGCCCGTTTTCCCCCTACACTAGCTACAGGTAGGGCTGCAGCTCTCTCCCTCTGTCCATGTGTGTTTGGTTCCGCTGATCCTATCCCCTGTGTGGTTTCTGAGATGACTGTTCCAGCGTTTGATATTTTTCTAAGACAAGCCTAAGGAAAAAGGTATTAACAGGTAATAATTTTTCATTCCTAATCTCTGGTACCTAATTAAGTGTATGTCAGAGTTCAACTTATGTTCAAGTTTCAGTGTGCTTGTGTGATGATGCACATAGGGCCATAATTCACTTTAAACGAGGCAGCCTGGGAACAATCTAATTTTGGACAGCCCAGCCTTAACATGGCCTGCAAAACCAGTCCCAGACAGAGGATGAAGTAATACATATGATGGACGCAGAGACATGTATTCACAGTGAAATAACACTAAATTATGTTGATTTTAGTCAAACTTTCCTGGTCTCCTCTTCTTTCCAAACTTTCCTATTCTAAACCAATATAACTTGGAAGCGGAAGATCTGGTCCTCCACTCAGGCAGATGGACTAAAAAGAGCCTGGGGCCAACAGCATTTGATCAGAGTAAAACCCAGTATTTGTTTTAAAATTAAGCCTTTGCTGGAAAGTTTTGGGTTGCTCAGAAGTTTACAATTTGAATTCCCTTACTCATTTCAAGTTAGCTAGGAAAACTCAATCTCAATATAAAGAAGCTAAAATCTCGGTCTTTTTATCACAAAACCAGAATTTTCCATATTTTCCCCACCTTTAGCTTCCCTCCTGCTTTCTTCCTCCTTTGAACTGTACAACTAATGCAGTCTTATGTACATTCACCACTATTACCCGTAGAGTACTGTCAGAATATACAGTTAATTTACTACTGCCAACTGCTTGCCTTTGTTGTCATTAACAATCTTCATTTAATAAAAAGCTTTTATCAAAAATGGTTTTCCTGTAGCACTTTTATTTTTCCCAGAAACAGCATTAATTTGTTTTCACTTGGTCTATATTCTTGAGGGAACACAGCAAGGAACAAAAAAGATAAACATTGGAGAGAGACCCCAAAGAGAAGGTAATGTAGAAAGAAACAATTCTGTTCTAAAGTAGAATACCCTCTTTCTTTCTCTTTCTTTTCACTTTTGAAAGCAAAAAAAAATGATTGAAGACTAGTAGAAAACATCACATTGCAACCGTGCTTTTGGTGTACAAGGAAGATGCTCCCCTTCTCCACAGCTCCCTGCGGCTTCTTTACGCGGTGAGGCAGAAGGTAATCCTTTGCAGAAAGATTTGACCTGAAGGTTAGGGACGATTCACTGGACTTTCTGCTGGAAATGCACTGAACTCTCCACTGATGCCATGCACTTCACTGACCTTCCTAAAGAAGCCATACAGCCTCTGCCCGTTCTGCCTGAAACCCTGGAGCAGCGGTTTACTATCAACATCAGAAGAGTAGTAAGACATTTAAGCTGCCCTGCTATGTAACGAGCCACAAAAAACTAAACAGGAGATACCAATTCTGGAGGAAAAACGAAGTGAAAAGAGACACTAACTCTTCATTATTGTGTTTTGACAATGGTTACTATCCCAAATGAGAAGTTGTGCCATTAGTTGCAAGGGGCCTATTGGGATTCTGCACAAAGGCGCAGCTAGGCTGGTTCAGTAATCTCAGAGGGACACATGGGCACACACACGTTATAAAATGCTTTGGATCCACTTTCTGAAGATCCTCACTCTCTAACGACAGCTGCCAAAACTGCAAGGTATGTTGTATGAGTATGCCAGCTGTCTCCCGTGCAACGTTTGCCAGGTACACAAAGACATATTGAAAGGAAATCGGGGGATCACACAAACGTGCAAAGAACAACGGGCGATGCCGAGGAGCCTCACTGCTGAAGTACGGCAGTGTTGATGCCCTGCAGCGACCCTTTTGGAATTTGCACAGCTTGCTTTCCTTCCTTCCTTCCTTCTCCTTTCCTTCCCTTCCCTTCCCTTCCTCATTTCAAACTTCTGGTAAAAAATACAAAATGAAAGAATTTTCACTGAAATTACGGTTTTCGGAATCAGAATATTTTGGCCCGATACCAATTCAGATAGCGAATGCTGCACAAGCGCTCCATGGGAGCTGTATGGGGAGCGCCTCCCAGACTCATTCAGACTGAACACATCGCCCATGCTGTTCCACGGGCCTCTGTTTCAGGGAGGAGGGATGATATGTTATGGGAATTTCATGGCCTGATGCATCATAGAGTATGAAATATGGCAGGGGAGATCCACTCCATCTACGAGAATAAGGACATTAAGCAACTGAAGTACAGCTCCTCTGAGACAGCGTGATGGCATACCAGAATTGAAATATTTGGGTTTCAGCTAACTATTTTACCCATAACTCACTTTTCTGTAAAAGGCAGTTCTAATTAAAAAAATATATTCATGAACAGCTTTATTTAAAATGGAGGAACGTAACGTAGCATGGTTGCTGTTCTCTGGAACAGGCTTTGGAAGCGATCTGGAATGCATCCTCCCTTATTAACAACGAAAATGTTACTTCCATTAAAGAAAGAAACAACCCTTCCCCCCCCTAAGCCATCCGTGAGAAACTCTTCAGTGTATTTTCTGTTTGAAATTTAAATTTGAGCGTAATACCACCCACTGTATGAAATGAATGTGATTAAAACGATGGTTCCTTTTACTTTCAATTAAAATACATTTTAAATGTTTACCTTTCCGCACTAAATGCAAATGCAGGTGCATAATACAGCACTGGGAAACCAGAAAGTGGAAACCCACTGACCTAGTTTCACCATCCCCGTGGACTAAAATACAAAAAAAACCCCAAACCCAACCAAACAAAAACGCGTAAAAGCATCCCACCCCCCGCTCCCTCAAGCCCCCTAGGGCCCCGAAGTAAAATGTGCTGTATAAAAAAAGTTGCAAAAATTAAAAAAACATTAAAATTTAATTCGTGCAGAAAACGGCAAACGCGGTGGGATCTGGCCTTGTCCGCGATCCCACTTCCAGAGTTGTTTTTTGGGGGGGGGAACCACGTTCGGAGAGAGGCTGCTGCGCCCCAGCAGGTGGGAGGGAGGGCCGGGATGACACAAAGCTTTGGGCCTGAGGTAGATGTGGACAGATCTGTGAAGAGGACGGCGGAGAAGCCTGAAAAATTAAATAAACGGATCCGCATTTGGTCCCACTTCGGTCCCCCAGGCCGCAAACCCTGCCTCGCCCCCGCCTCTGGGCCCGCACCGCCACACCTCCCGCGCTCCCGCGGGGCTCCTGAGGACGCAGGCCAGGGCCCGCCCCCCTCCGGTACCGCCAGGGCGGGCTGTAACACCGGGGGCACCGGCGGCGGGCCCGGCGGCGGCGGGGCGAGGCGTCCCCTGAGGCGCCCGCCCGTTCCGGCCCCAGCGGCCGCCGCGGGGATGGGCCCCGCCCGGCAGCGCCCCCCCCGCCCCGGCCCGGCCGCCCTCCCGCGACGTCACCGCCCGGTCTCCAGGCAACGGCGCCCGCAGCGGCGCGGGGCTGCCGGCGGGCCGGGGCGGCCATGGCGCTGCCGCTCCTGCCCGGGGCCTCCCGCCACCGGAACGTGAGTGACAACGGAGGGGACGCCCCTATCCCTCCCTGCTCCGGTGCCGGGGCTGCCGCGGGAGCGGCGCCGGCGTCGGTTGGCTCGGCCGCCCCCTTCAGGCCACGCCAGGCCGGGCCGGGCCAGGCCGCCGGCGAAGCGGCCGCTATCGGGGGGGGGGGGGGGGCGCCGGCAGCGCCCCGCCGGCCTGAGGGGGGATGAGGGCGGAACAAGATGCGCTTTGGCTGTCGGTGGGGCCGGCAGGAGGGGGTGAGGCGTAGGCGCTTCCTGCGGAGGCGGCCCCGGGGGTGGCGAGCAAGAGCCGGTGCCGCGGCCAGGCCTTTCCCCCGCCTCTCCTTACCCGGCAGGTGGAAAGCGAGATGGTGTTAGGTGTACAAACCTCCTCCGGGCTTCTCTCCCCCTCTGGGAGGGAGAGTACGTTGCAGCTAGGCCGGGACTGAGGGGTCTGGCAGCTGCTGTGGGGCAGTTTGAGCTCTTGTTGCATCTCTAACAAAGCAAAATGGGGAAAGGCATATACCCTCTAAATAAACCAAAGTCTTTGCAGCCGGGGGGGAAAAACCGCTAGGGATGCCAATGTGGTTTTTCAGAGTTGCCAGTACTATTAAATACCGATGGCAGTCTGAATATATAAGATGGTATTTTTATCGTGAGCTACAATAGCAAACAAAAGCGAAGGTTGCCATCACGACTTCAAACTCATTCATCAAGGATGGCTAGAAATTTGCTGAATACAATCTGTACTGTGAAATGGTGCAGGAGGTGAGGAAGGATTCAGGCATGGCACTGTAGCTGGTGCCTTCAGGAAGCAGATGAAACACTGTAGACTATTAATAATGATAAAATATCTGGAAAGGAATCTGTTGTTTTCACGCTATGAACATGTTGGGGCTGTTAGGGCCCTCGTTTCTGCAGCCTGACTGCCGGGGTGCTTTGCTGGCTTCTGAGTTGGGTCCACGCTATGAGGGAGACTGTAGAAGACGATAATGTATTTTAGGGACAATTTGCAAATGTTTTGTCAGGATGTGTATTAATACCAATACCATAAGCATCAGTACCCCTTCAGTATGAGACTTGTCCATGCTGGTAGCATATCTGGCAGCCCACTTTATGAGCTATGAATCAGTTTACATTAACAACGGTCCAGCATAAAACCTCTGGCAGCTCT
This sequence comes from Pluvialis apricaria, assembly GCA_017639485.1. Classification (NCBI taxonomy): domain Eukaryota; kingdom Metazoa; phylum Chordata; class Aves; order Charadriiformes; family Charadriidae; genus Pluvialis; species Pluvialis apricaria. Next base: position 98,223,683 of record CM030007.1, on the reverse strand, counting down.
CTAAAAAACAAGTGGGAGCCCAGGTGCTGGTACAGGGAACATGAAATTGAGTAGAAATATGTGAATGCCCCGGCATCACTTGGTGTGTCAGCATTGCACAGGTGTGTGCACACACAGGACCTCTTACAGCAAAAGCCCAGCTTACAAGCAGTGAGGATCTTTCAAGCAACTTCTTCCCGACAAACAGCAGGCTGGATGCCATTGCTTTAGATGGAAAAACAAAACAAAAAAAGGGCCTGGTGGTGAATACTCAGTCTCTCTTGCTGAATTCAAATTTGTATTGTAAAGAGTTGGTTGTGTGTATAGTGCTTCAGGTAGCTGCTGAGTAGGCATATCAGCAACATTGAAATAGGTGTGTACCATTGGTATCTGCTGGGTGGAAGCAGAATAGCTGAGCTCAGTGGTATCCAAGACTTTATTGTTCTCCAAACTTTAATTTAACTTAGTTGATAGGAATTAATGTTTTTGGAGTATGATGGAATGGGTTGTCTCCAGAACACCCCATACTGAAGTACATATAGTGCATATATGTGTTATGAGAACTAAAGGTGTGAAAACCAAGTCATGATTGGCACAAAATGGCATTGTAAAACCACAGTTGTACCATTTTCAGGGCTCCAAATTGCTCTTTTTGACAGTCCTTGAGATAGTGGAGTTAGTACTGGTAACTCACCTTTCTTGAAAAGCTTTTCTGGTCTCTGCTTAGTTGTTGACTGTTAGATTTAATTATATTTTCATATAGTTCCACAAATGAGAGGCCAAGAAGAGCATATTTAAAGGAAACAAAGTGTCACTGCTATGGATAAATTGAAAAGGAAAAAAGTATTTTAGTCTGTTAGTACTCTGAGCATTGCCATCAACGCCTCTTACTGCACAGAAACAACAGTAGCAAAGCATGCCCTGAAGAAGGACAAGCAGGGGACAGGGGATTGCTGTTCCTGACAGCCCTTGGTTTATAATTATGGGTATTAATTCCACTCTTATCGCTGTTCAAGCTACTGCTGCAATCCTCTTTTCTCTGTCCCTAATGCTTCCACCTGCCTCATATGCAGGCCCATGAAAGGCAGTAGAAGAGGAGTACATATGCGTTTTGTCTGCCTTGGATGCGTTTAATAAGGTGGCTGGGCTGTCTCCAGAATATCAGAGCTTTAAGATAGTTAGGGACATGGAGTCTAACTTGAGAGCAGCAGGGACTGCATTGGCAAATGGGAAGGAACAAATCCTTCTGCAGTGCTTAGGTCTCTGGATCTAAGAGCCCCTAGCCCTTTTATTACTCCTCTGTTATGGTTAATTCTAGCTAGCTCTGCTGCGAACGCTTGCTTCCTCTCCAGCCAGGAGCAGAAACATCCAGGAGCGACAGCAGCAAGGCCAGGCAGCTCGCAACTGCCCCTGGTGCCAGCACTGCGAAAGGCAGCAGCCACTGGCTGGTTTTTACTGTTTTTCCCTCCCTTAACTGTAGCTGTCTGGTGCCTGATTCAGCAGCTTCCCTGAGAGCGATGCTGCTGCTGCGGTCCTGTGTAGCTGGGACAAAATCTTGCTGCTCGGGCATCACAGCTAATGAGACTGGAGGGAAACACAGGGAGGTGATAGGCACTTTTAAAACAGCAGAAGTGATTCCTATGGTAATGTAAGGTAATGTTTCCTTTGCGCTGAATGAAGAGCAGGGGTATGCATAGCACAAGCAGCGCTGTATTTGATGTTTGGTTTGATGGGGTGGAGAAGAATGACGACTAGCAGAAGGCGTCAGGAGCATAAAATATTTTCTGTCTACAAAGAGAGTAAAAGGAACAGTCCCTATTTTTTCAAATGTTTTTAAAACCAAAATTACAGTAGTTTGTGTACAGACAAGTCCACCCATCAAATAAACCCCCTTCACCTCCTTTAAAACTCCTGTTCCTTGAACAGAAGTCCAAAGGTAAGCTGCTCATCAGCAGTTCCTGTCATGTTCATGTGTGGGCGATCCGGATGATAGAGCAGGATGGTGTTTTGTGCACAGACTAGCCCATCTCCTGCCCATTTGTGAGGGCCTTTCCACTTCGCCGAGGCCGAGGAGGCCAGAGTCTGCTGGGACTGCTGCTGCCCCTCGGCAAGGCTGCTGCTTCTCTGTCCCGAAAGCCTTAGCGAAGTGCCCTTGTCTGCCTGGCAGTGGCAGAATGTGGTACTCACACATCATTTACCATCCTGTTGAATTCGAGAGTTTATTCATTTCTTCATTTTCACAAACAGTAACTCCTACGTTACTTGTTTGAAAATTTCACTACCTGTTACACACCCTTGAAAAGGGGAGTTCCTTTTTTCTTTTGTTTCTGCCACTGAAGCCAATGTTTAAGAGCTGCAGGGAGACCTAGGTACTGTAGCTTCTGTCTGCAGAGCCCAACTGGTATTGAAATTGCTCAATAGCGAGATTTTCAGCTTTGTCCATACAAGTTATATGTGTGTCACCTGTTTGTCAGGACAGAAAATCACAGATCTTGATAACTGTGTTTAATCCTGCATGTGGTGGAAATGTAGCATATAGTAGGTTTACTGTTACTGCGGGAAAAGGTTTATGTGTTCGGAGTCTGAGTTGTGTTAAGAATGACACTGATTGCAATGCAACAGCATTGTTACTTCCTTTGTTAGTGTTACTGGTCCGCCTCCCGTTGTCCAAGGCAGCTGCCCCTTCTGATGCCAGATTGATGTTCTTGCCTTATATCAGCAGCTAATGGGAGAGGACCACATATTTGTATGGGTCAAACTTACCAGGTGCTAGCTGACTGGTGTATTTTTGTGCCTGAGGTTTGAAATCCCTCTTGGAGAGAGAATTCTGTGTAACAATTCTGCATGGCATTTCTCAGAGACTCGGACAAGGAGTTTATAGATCTCCAGGGGAAAATACATCCTTAAGAATGTCAGTTTCTGTTGCAAACTTTAGTGGCACAGCACAAATTCCCCATCTTCCTTGTTTATTGCAGGAGGTTGGAATTGCCCTCAACTGCGCTACTGTTGCTGTCTCTGTGTTTCCTGGCTTGAGTAATCCTGCTGCTCTGTAATCATTGGTGCCAAAACGAGACATTATTTTTTCTTGACAGAGTGCTTGCCAACCTCTTTATAAGTAAGCCTGCCTGCTGTGCCTTCCCTTCTCCTTGCCCTGGCTTTCTTTCCTGAACCCCTTCCGCTCCTTCCTGCCCTTCAGCCCCACTCCCCCACATCTCTCTCTCTTCACAACCCCCAAACCCAAATCTTCCTGTAGCTGCCTGTCAGGGTTGCATTTTCAACCCTTTTCCTTATATCCATCTGTTGTCTTCTCTCAGGCTGTACCAGCTCAGGCAGTAAGAGCAAGCTAATACAATCATAGAATCATAGAATCGTAGTATAGTTTGGGTTGGAGGGGACCTTTAAAGGTCATCTAGTCCAACCCGCCTGCAGTGAGCAGGGACATCTTCAACTAGATCAGGTTGCTCAGAGCCCCATCCAACCTGACCTTGAATGTTTCCAGGGATGGGTCATCTACCACCTGGGCAACCTCAATGTAAAAAATTTCTTATATGTAGTCTGAATCTTCCCTCTTTCAGTTTAAATCCGTTACCCCTTGTATCACAACAGGCCCTGCTAAAAAGCCATTCTTCTCTTTCTTATAAACCCCATTTAAATATTGAAAGGCTACAATAAGGTCTCCCTGGAGCCTTCTCCAGGCTAAACAACCCCAACTCTCTCAGCCTGTCCTCATGGAAGTGTTCCATCCCTCTGACCATTTCTGTGGTCCTCCTCTGGACCCAGTCCAACAGGTCCACGTCTTTCCTGTACTGATGCAGGCTGTTAGCGTGGATGCACCTTGTTCTGGGATGTGTTAGAGGGGCACCACAGTTGCTGGGAACAATGTCTTACGGTAATCCTCCTTTTACAGTACCACTTAACCTCTGAAGATATTGAAATCTCTGCAGAAAGCTGGGAATGATAAAAGATTTGAAAATCAGTAGGTGAAATATGACTTTTCACTAAGCAGTGAGTGCTAACTTTATGAGAGAAGCTACTTACAAGTATTGCAGGAACTTCTGCTGTTTGTCTCATCTCTGGCTGGTGGTGACCTGCGCTTTCCAGAGAGCAGGAGTTCACATGAATTTGACTGGCACAGTGTGCAGCATTTGCGTTTATTTCCATTCTTAGCTGAAGCAACCAGGAGAGTGTATCAGCGGCCTAGAGTAGTTCAGAAATGCCACAGTTCATCCTGATGCAGGATATGAGCAGGACCTCCACAGTGCAGCTGCTGTTCTCAAGGTGGGAATTAAAAACGCATACAGGGAAGAAAACCAGACTGCTACCAGTGGCTTCTGCCATAACTCCCTGTGGGACTTGGTTAAAAACACCTAGCTCCTGAGACAGAGTGCGTCACAGGGCTCCCTCATCACTCCAACCACTGTGGGGAGAGATTTCCAGTTGTGTTTGGTTCAGCTGAAATGTACAGCTCGCTGATGAGTTTGCTGTGACTCTGTATGAGAGTATTAAAGAGCAAGATGGAGAGAGCACGAGGCAGTGTTCCCCAAGGATTGCAGTGGCTGAGTTTGCAAAGCCAATAGCTGCAGTCAGAGAATCCTGACCTTTGTATTAGTCACTATTGAGTGTATCCTCAATATTTATTTCAGGCTCACCGCACAGAAAATGGCCAGCTTTGTTCAGCAGATCTACAGCCTGCTCAGTTTAGCTGCATTAGCACAGCAGACACAGTAAAGCTCTTTCCCTGCGCTCTCACAGATTTCTTTTAGAAGTCATTTAATATTGCCGTGGAGGTAACATGATGTTCTGTCACTATTTTAGGCTGGATGTGGTCTGACTTCATTAGCCATGAATGACATTCCCAAATGTCATTTTTCTCTTTTGTGGTCTTCAATTATAATTACTCTTTTACTTAAGCTTTCTTTTGTATTTTTTGTTGTTGTTTTGGTTTGGTTTTTTAAGAAATAACTGTACAGACCTTTAGAAGAGATTATTTTGCATATGGATTTAGGTACTTCTCATGGAGAAGGGGCTTATAAGTAATTCTATGATTAGGAATCTAAAATAGTCTTTCTGTTGAACCCTAAAAAGTTACAAGAATGCCACAAAAGATCCTTAACAGAATTGCAGGTGTTGGGCTGTGTATTTTTCATATCAAATTATGAACAACGTTGCTATTTCGTCCCTAAATTCTGGAAAATTTCCAGGAGGAGCAAACCTGGATTATTTTGATGAACACTTTACCACGCTGTAGCTCACCAAAATGCAGAAACAGATGAACAGCAGATGCTTCTAGAAGAAGCTTTGAGGACATGAAAAGCTCTCCTTTGCTCAGGAAAACTGCCACCCTCACTGTGCTTTGTTAACAATGCCTTTCTCCCTAACTCATGCTTTGGTAATAGGGGAAACATAATTAAATACTTGCCGTGCCAAAAAGTGGATCAGTTCTACAGCACCTTCAGTATAAATCAGATGTTTCTGCTTAGAAATTTCCCTTTTAAAGCTCAGCTTGACTATAGTTACTCCACATTTGAACTGATAAATGCTGAAAGCTCCCTCCCAGTCTGACTTCTCCCCAACTCTTTATCAGCTTACCAAGGAAAAAAATTATTAAAAAAAGTAATAGAAGAAGAAAGGGAAGCTCAGTAGTGCCCAAAGGAGAGAGGGAAAACCATCCCAAGTGCAGATATGTTACAAAGCGGGTGCCAGACGCCATCAGTGCCCATCCGTTCCCGTGTCCCAGTACCAGGAGAGCGAACGTGTTCTCTTCTTCAGGGAAGGGAGGGATGACCACATGAAGATCTTCTCCTAATGCCTGAACGTCAGTGCTTACACTGCTGCGCACCACAGCATAAAATTTTATATCACAGCTCAAAAAAATGTGCTGATATGAAATATTATATTTTTGGCATTATTCCTGCAAATATGCAGCTCTTCTTTTAATCTTGCCAAATTCCTGGCTTGAGCAATGCTGGGAGGGGGGGCATGGGTTAACTAGTTGTTACACAAACAAGTATTTCCTTTTATTGATTTTCTCTTTTATTCACTAACCCTTGTTCTTGACTTATAAACATATGATTCAGGAGTACTTTTTATTTTCCTTTGTATTATTCTTTAAACTATGATACTTGCCATGTGCCCTTTTGTTCACCTCTTTGCAAAACTTTGCTTACCTTTTCAGTATCTTCTTTGGGGAAGTGCTACCATATTCCCTATCATTACTGTCCCCAGCATATGAACCTTAGCTCATTTTGCAATGACTGTTTCAAAGAGTGCTGGCTAGCCCAGCTTTTGTTAACCTAAGCAAGGTATGGCCAATGATTATTATGGTATTAAAAATAATAATTTGTAAAAATAGTGATTTATTCTTTTTCATACCACTGTCCTTGCAAAAGAACACGAGTGGTGTACAAGGGGGTTTTAAGCAAAGGTTAAGCTAATTGAGCCGTTCGTGTCAAGGGCAGCTCTCCATCCTGTATCATTTGATTTAGAGCACTGCAAAGCAGGTGAACGATTCAGATGATTGTAACTTTCAGTGTGCAGTAGCTTGCCTATATGTGTGTTGAATGTTATGAGCCATGAGGTTGGGTAGCTTCCTTTCAAATTCCTCACTCTCTTTCGTATCGGCAGAATGAAATAACTACTCGGTTACTTTCAGGTTTTGCTGCTTCACTGCTTGCAGTTGTTCCCAGAACTGCTGTGATGCGTTACATTACCTTGGAGCACTTGAATGTTGCCATGATGAAAAACAATGTCTTGTCCCTTTTCTTTCTTGTTTTGTTTGGCCATTTTTTGATTCCTAATAGTAACTTAGAGTTGTCTACAACTTTGGGGGAGTACTGTTCTAAATATATATGCGTGTGATAATTAGTGTTGCTGTCTTCCAAATGAGAGGCAGCTTTGGCCCTCTGCTACTTTGCCAACATAGCTGCTCCAGTGCTATTATGAAAATTTTGCTGTCCAGCCATTTCCTCTACCAAGAGCTTTCTCTGTGCTCACCCATAACATCGGTTCTTCCCCCTTCAGCCTCAGCTTCCCTCGTGTGCACCCAGTCCCAGGCAAAGGGAGGGCACAGCTGCGGTAGTCTCCATCTCCCCTTGCTAGGTGTGCCGGCGTGCAGATACCCATGGCCCTTCTCTGCCTTCCCAGGCAAAGTGTTTCAAGGATTTGAGAGGGTGAGGAAGGGAGGAATAGCAGAGCCAGAGACGCTAACGAGTCAGAACTGCGGCTCATGGGAGGAAGGGTTAGTGGAGCTTTCTGTTAGCTTTTCCTATTTCCCTGTCCTCTCGTGTGAGACTGATGTGTGGGGTCGTTAGGGGATTGCTGCCCGAGTGCAGCTCACACCGAGGGAACTGGCCAGCAAGGCAGGCAGCTCATTAGGAGGGACAGGGCTGATACTCATGCGAGGCCAGAGGCTTTTCTGCATCACTTCAAGACTGGCTCCAGCCCCAGCCACGAAATGCGAGTAGGCAAGATGGGTTTCTTTGCAGTTGGTTGTGCGTATTTTTATAAGCACTCCATCCTTAATTGCCTGAAAAAAATATTAATAATATAAGGAAATCACTACAGAGACTTTCTTTTGGAATAAGCCCAAATGGAATGAATATTCTGTCTTTTGATTCAGATCCAACCTCCCAAAATTCAAGTGTATTCACTAGTACAGAGCTATTTGTTTTGCACTCGGGGATGCAAGTGTAAATAAGATCTTTGACATAAGTAATGAGAGCAAGCTGGTCTCTGGTTACTCCTGAACCGTTTCCATTTGTCCTCTGGAGATCTATAGAAAAGGCTTGCTTCTTTCTACCACACGCCTCAATCCTTGTTGCAGGGAAGGAGAAGGGGGGAAATGGCAGGTATTATCCTGTCTCTCAGCCTGGGTAAATTACTGGAATATTTTTCCATTTTCATCTCTAAGGCTGGCAAATTGACCACTGAAATACGTTGCTTCCCTTGCAGCATTCCAGTTGTTACAGGTTTTTAGACTCTATTGAAAGTAATTATAGAGAAACTTTTACATGGTTAATCCCCCTTGCCAAGATAGTTAACTCTTATGGATTTTAAAACAAACACACAGATGCTTTTTGTCTTTTTCTTCCAAACTTTTGACAGATAGGGAAAGAAAAGTTCCACAAGTCACAGCACTGGGGTTACTGCAATAATGTTGCTATGCTGGTTGGAGAAGATAAACCTGGAATAGGAGGTGAACCATTACCTGGTCAGAAGCTGAAACCTGAATACAGTGTGTTTCCTAAAGGGATGGGAAGTGATGCTCCTGCTTGGGTAGCATTTGACAAGCAGGTACGTAGAAATCTGTATCTGTATGTTTTTTATGAATAGCTACAATATGACAAAGATGGTGTAAAAGGAAAATTCGGTTCGTCTAATACTTCAGAAGATTATTTTGTGCATGCAAAAAAAGCTTCTAGATAGGCTAAAACAGTGGTAACATCTATTTTTCTATCATATGGGTATATTGGACAATTAATATAAACATGTATCATGCCATACAGCAACATAAAAAATATTTGTGTATTGAGCTACATCTCCTACTGGATATAGTAAAAATAAGGGAGTGGTTGATATATTTCTTTTTAGTGAAAATGGTGACAGTAAAGGAATTTTTTGGCAAGCTGGTAAGAATGAATGTAAGGTAGGCCCCAGTCCAGGAGAAAATGTACATGGGCACTTGGGAACCAATAACCACAGTGGAGGGCTATAGGCTTGGAATTCACTTATGCCATCATGTTTGCTTGCTCAAAGTCCTGTTGACTTTTTTGTGACCGGTTCATGTGTAATAAAGCTAGATTGTGTCCATTATAGACATAGGAATTTTTTTTTTATTATTTTGTAAGAATGTAGTGACACATTTAAAGTTAGAGAGTTATCAAATAACTGTAATCTGTGATGATATGAATTTTGTAGCACAGTCATTACTTTCCATGTTTAAATTTACATTAAATTCTACTTAGTGATGTTTTATTTCTAAAGCAAAAAGCCTACAATCAGAGAAGAAAAATGATCCAGAAAAAGAAATCATTCAGTAGATCGCAGAAATGTTGCATGACTAAATGATTACAGTATTTAAACATTGGGAAGAATGGCTAAGCTCATAATTTTTGCTTTAAAAGAAAAGAAGAAAAGCCATGCAGGTAATTGCAGTACAATTATGCATTCGTCTCTTTGGCAGACCAGAACTACTACAAGAAAATGTAAGGCTTGAACAGATACACGTGACTTCAGTTAGCATTACCTCCAAAGTCCTCAGTATTGCTCACATAGTTTTCAGCAATATGCTCAAGCGTGAATTGGTCTAACGTGCCAAAGTGTTAAGGCTTCAGCCCATCCTGCGCTTGCTTTAGCTGCACCCTTCTCTCAGCGAGGAGGTGTGCGTTGGCTTCTCAGGGCCATACGTAAGTGAGCAGGACTTGGACCCAAGTTTATGAAGTAAAGGGGTTAGGTAAGATGCAGTGGGGATCTGCCACTGAACACGGCTGATGAGGTGAACTAGCTAGCCTTTGACGTTCCTTCTCTAATCTGCATATTCCTCCACAGGACAATACAGGGGGGGAGTTTGCAGGTTCAGAATTGGCCTCTGGAGGGCTCATGTGTTTGTATTAGTTGCAGACAGTTAAGGGGTGCTACCTAATTAATTTAGCTTCTGCAGTTAAGACCCTAGAACGCAGCTATGTCCTCCAGTGCTGCAGTTTGTGACTCAGCAAAATGGACTACATGAAAAATGGTTTGAGTAGGTGTTTATCTTTTTAAATGTAGTATGCTTTCTTACCATTTTTCTATGGCTTCTAACTTTCAGCTGTACCATAGTAGCTGGAGGAAGGACAGGCATGAAACTTCATTATTAAGTAGGTTAAGAAATAGTTTTTGCAATTTCATATGCCTAATAGGAAGCAGGTGTAAATTTAATTTCTTGTACGATTAAGTACACACGCAAGGCCTCCTGGGCTTGAAACGATGTTTATAATTTGACTGCCACAGGTGCCAGGAAAACCTTGTGCCAACTTTACAAAATGCCACAGAGTTTATTCAATATTTGTTACTTTTGGTTTTCATATGTAACATTTAATTTTTTAGAGTGGGATGGGAACATTGCATGCAGCAGTGTACTGCAGATGAGACATGAGTTAGGAAGTGTTACATTTCAAGTATTTTTAAAATTAACTATGCTTTAAAATGAAAAGTAACTCATCTTCTTTTCTGTTCCTTCCCCTCCTCACCCTTCCTGAATCATCTGTTTTGATCTGCAAAATTGCAGTTGGCTGCTGCATATTATTTCATACAGTAGCATGTTGATATGGGTATAAAGAGAATAAAGTTTAAGTGCAAAAGAACTTGCACAAAGTCCTCAAATGGAATAAACCAGAACATAGGTGTATGCTCAGTGAAAGAAATAAATGCAGTGTATTTAGTACCTGATCGTGCTTGGAGATCTATGTAAACAGACCATTTTGCCTGGCTGGTGTCTTAAGAAACATCCATTGTCAGAAAAGGTCATTGACAAAATTAAGAACAATTAGTAATCAAATAGGCCACTTGAACAATATGTTTGTCAAGCAACTATACTCTCGTGGGACTAGCAGAATAGGGAGAGGAGGGTACAGCATCTAAGGAAGTTTCCAGTGGTTGCATGGCTTATCAGCAGCTGGGCAAGGAATGTAGTTCAGCTTCTTGGTCAGCTGAACCACAGGATGTTCAGACTGGGATACAGTGGTTCCACCATAGTACCTTTTAGGTCCCCTGGACTATTCAAGAGATGTACACAACAGTAACTACAGGCCAGGAAGGATACCTTGATCACCAAAAATGGCACTATACACCAATGTTTAGACAAATGGAAGGAAGAAGAGATGTTAAAGGGCAATAGAGTTGTTTGTGTTGGCTCTGTTGTATGTCAGATGTTTTATCCAGTGTTTTTGTGTTTGATTCATGAAACAGTGAAATCCACAGTTAAAAGTTACATGTGGCCAGAATGCATTTTTTTATTTTCAACTATTTTATCTGAAGGTTGTTCAGAAACTTGCCTGTTGTACTACTTAAACAAACCATAATATATAGTGTCTAGATTCTTTTGTGTGAAGATTTAATGCCATCGGGTTTAACAGGTAACAGCTATGTCATTTGAGTATAATTTAAATTTTATTTCTCTAATGGTGGCTGGTCACAGTGCAAGAGAGTTGATGCCAAAAATGTGTCTGTCATATTGTTTGATGCATGCCAATCAGTGGGATCTTAGCTTTTGAAATAGTTTGCGGAAACAGAGTTTTTCTCATCTTGCAGTTACCCTCCCTGACAGAAGGGAGAGTGGCCTATTGAGAAGTCTGTCTAGGACACAGAGCGGCTATTCTTGTGTGCTCCTGAGTAAGCCACTAGCTTGCTCTCCCCAGATGTAGAAAAAGGGGTTGTGTTTGTCTATTAAGGTGTTTTAAAATCTCTGTCATTAGTATTCGTGGAAGTACTTTGAGGTTCTCAAAGGCACGTGCCAAAGGAATACAGACTATTAACTGGTCTGTTATGTGTCATATAGGGATCTTGGCTAGCTCACTAGATTTCAAGCATTTTCAGGCCATGGTCTGCCAGATGCTCACTGAAACATAAGGAACAGTTAAATTGTCTTTTTTTCCGATGCTCCAGTTTGTCTAATGAATCAAGAATAAAGGTAATTTAATATATTAAATAGAATAATTGCAAAAAATGAACTATGGATTAGCACTGATTTGACCCAAATGAGTTGGGGGGGCAGGATGGAAACCTTATTTTAATTATTGCCTCCTTGCACATACTTACCACAGAAAGCATCCTCATAGATAATGCACTAGTAAGTAGATACTTCTTGCACATTCCCTTAAAATTGATCTTGGTGATTAAACACCATAAACGATACCAAGAAGTGCAAACCTGTGTAATGGTCTGCTGAGTTGGAGTTGGGATCGCCAGACATAGAGGCCACTGTAGTAAACCACTGAGCATCTCAACGTATGAAGGGTTTTTTCTTGCATTATTGCTATTGCAAGAGACCATGAAGACCAGTTGGTATGCTCTCTGAGATTTCCCCGCTCACTGAATTGCAGAACCAGGTAAGTTTTGAAATGCCAATATTGCACAGCTCTAAATGACTCCTGAAAAACATTATTTCTCTCTGACAGTCTTCAGTACCATTCATTAGACAGCTTGCAGGATCTGCTTAAAAGAACTCTCCTTTCCACTTACCTCAACAGTAAAGCCATTACTGTCATAATGCACTTTATTTTCCAGCAACTCATTGAATAGAAGTCTAAAATTTGCTTCAGGACCTAGATAACTCTTTGTGTTATCAAAAGTACATTGTTCGGTAGATTTTCCAAGCAGCCTGCTGATAGTTTTATATTCGGTTTCTTTCTTTATCTCTGCTTAGATGTTGTGATAATAAAAATGCCAAGCGAAGAACTTTGAATTTATGTGATTTAATGTGGATTTCTAGTCTTACATTTGTGAGAAATAAATCTACTTTCTGAAATCCATACATTTAGTTACTTATAATCTATACGAGTTAATTTTATTGACATATTTTGCAAAAGCACTGACAATTTTGCTGCCTTTATTTATTGTTTTTAATAGGTATTGTCTTTTGATGCCTATTTTGAGGAAGAAGTGCCTGACAAAAATCAAGAACTATATAGAATCAGACATTGTAAAATATACTTCTACCTTGAGGATGATACAATTCAAGTGATTGAACCTCCTGTGAAAAATAGTGGCATAACTCAAGGTATCTGTTTTCAATAGCACTCTTTTTTTGGCCTTTTATGTCTTTCTTCAGTACAGATTTGGTCCATTCTAAATGGATACATAACATGACTTCTTGTAGTTAAAATGGGCTGTAAGTGAACAGCTATAATTGTCTTTTCTTGTTATGGATCATAATGTGAACTTTTTTATTGTCTTAGTTTCTGAAGATGTGTGTTTATAAGGCAGATACCCCTCCCGCACTCACACATACATTTTTTTCTCTAATATAGCTGTTTGAAGTCATATGATAGTGGGCCTATTGTCAGTGTTGGGTCACTTGTGCCAAAACAATTTGTGTTCTAAACCTCCGTTGCTGAGCTTGGTTCCTCCCATGTTGGCACTGACAGTAAGTTCTCTAGCTGCAGCTTTGTAATTGTTCGTTAGCTGCTGCAGTATCTCTGCCATTGTTGAAAGAGAGTGCCTTTTGTGCCTCTGGCTGTTGGTTCTTTTATGATTAAATGCCCTTGGCACGGTATTTTTTCCTTGACACCTCTTAAGTTAAGAAGCCGCCTAGCCTCATTGTCACATTACTCCACTTGGGCCAGCCTGAGGACTTTTGGAGGAGGGTTTACTGGGCTGATTTACTGGAGTATTAATGGACTTGGTTTACATTAAGAAAATGTGATGTAGCGGTCAACATCCTGTTGCAGAAGTGGAGCACAGCTGCTGCTTCTTGGTGTTTATGGGTCATTGCCAGACTTAAAAAAGTTTTCAAGGGATATAGTCCAGATAAGCAGGATGTCTTGGGATGAGTATCTTGGGATGACCGCACCTCCCAATCCCCAAAGATATTTTGTATATTCTGGTGGATCTTAGCACAGCAATTTTCAAAAATAAGTTAACCATTTAACTACCGTATTCTTTTCCAAGATGGGCTGATGCTATCAATTTCTTTGTCTACAGAGTAGGATAATATTCAAAGGTGTTACGTGCATCGTTACTGTTAGACTTGATATAAAATTACCTGGCAATCTTTTCTTAAACCAGTAATTCAGGCCCTGCTCTCCCTGTGTTGACTGGTTCTTCTTGCCAGAAATGTTACTGGCTCTTCAGCAGGAACTGATTTTGAATTCAGAGGAATCTCGTCCTACTCCTACCTGGGCAAGTGCTTTTTCAAGACCTCAAGAAAAGCATGTTGGATCTCTTTTCTTGGGAACTTGCAAGTTACTTATCCCCTCCCTGCACTCATATGCATGAGGCCAGAGACATCATCAGGTTTAGGTTTTCATTGACTTGTGTGTCACAGGAGTGGGAGCGGCTGTTTCTGGATTTTGTGGCTTAGAACAAATGAGCATCGACAAAGGAAGCAGAGTTAACCTGAGGGACAGGGGCAACGTCTTTGAGAGGGAAGGTGGAAACCAGGTTCATTAAAGCGGGATAAAGCAAATTCAAAGCTGATTCCTTTGAATCTAGCTATAGTAATGAGTAATTTTCATTGTCTTTGTTGTATGGGTTTTGCAGGCAGCCCCTTCAGGTCTGATGTTCCTGGGCAGCCTAATCATGATCCTGCAGTGAAAGGAAGGCTTCCATTTCCCCCTATTTCCTTGGCTGTATCTTATATTAATGGCTTTGGAGTCACCTTTGGTAACTGAATAGTGTTAGAGAGAAACAAGAATTCTCTGTCTTCCATGCAAAGATGTTTTGAAGGCCTTTACGGCTTTGTATGAGTACTTTATGTGGGATAAATGAGTATACACAACATATTAAACTGATGGATTAAAAAGAAAAGTTCCAAGATCTCAAAAGTGCACTTAATTTGTTTGTTGCTGGTACCTGGGCTGGTAAGGAAGCTCTGTATATTGGTTGTGTTTAGGAAGGAAGAGATACTGTAGACTGAAAGGCCCAAGGACTATTTGGGGTGTGTTTAGGCTTCACAGTTGATGAGATCATCTGGGGCCTATACTTTATCATAAACATCTACATAAATATTCTTATTATCCTAGAGATTAATATGATGTAGAGGGAAAAAGGTGGTGGAGATGCCCATCAGAGGGTTCTTTACTCACGTGCACTTGGACAGTGACTTCATGCTCTGTAACTGAGGAACAACCACAAAGTTGTTATGTGAAAGGCACTAAATATTTGTTGAATAAATGCAAAAGCAGTTTCTTAAAAAGAAAACCCAAACCACTAACTGCTAGTCTTATTCCATTTTCAATTAAAAATTGGCCCATTGCCTCTTTTATTATAATTATATATATCTCTTACGTTATTCAAATTCCCTGTCCTGACTGGGAATTTGTAAGCCTGAGAACAACAGAAGCGTAACTAACTGTCTGCATTGTGAAGCTGGTAGACTGAAGCACAAAGGAATGAAAATCTTGCCCATGATCATGCAGAAAAGGTTGTTAACAGTATGAGGAACTGAACAGAACTGAAGATCGGGATCTTAACCATAATGCTGTCCTCTGCACCTCTGCTGAAATATAACATTTCAGTTAATTAAAAGGCCAGGGGTTTGTAAAGGACAGTTCAACTGTAGGGAATTTTGGGTTGTTGAAAGGCAAACTGCACTGAACAGAAGAGGACAGGTGTGGGGATGTAGGTGAAGAAAGAAGTGTGGGAACATCAGGAGCAGGGTAGGCTCAGTCTGTGTGAACAGCTGGAGAGTGGCTGTGGCAGAAAAGGGGTTGTGTAAAGGAGGAATGGCAAAAAAACATGATGGAAAAAGTAGAATTGAACTTTTGAAGGCAGAAGGTGGTGATGTCCTTAATTTGGATGTTTACCCCAGCAGAAAAGATGTAAAATAGACAGCTCAAATGGCTGTTCTCAGGAGTCTTCTTGCAGAGTAGATATAGCAGTGGTGTGGTAGATCAAAGGCAGATGGTAGGGTAGATCAAAGGTATATCTTCTTAGCTTGGCTGCTTAATGCCTTGAGGCCACGGGATTACCAGTGCTTGTGCCGTAACCCACAAATGAGACCTTGATGGTCTGAATGGGTGTCTCTGGGCATGGCGGGATCAGAGAAACATAGTAGTTTCCCACTGTACTCTCCACTGTGGGTAGCACTTGTGGCTTTAAAAAAACCCAAAACTTGGAGAGGCTTATGGACTTCAGGAAGGTTTGATTAAGGAACAGATGTCAAAGAAATTAGAATTTCTAAGTTTGATTATGGTTTTACAAAACTAAAACAAATTGGCTTCAGAAAAAAAAGCCAGAAAATGTGCTTTTACCATTGGTCAAAATCTCAGAGTGACACAGTAAATGATCTGTGGGAAATGTCAGTGACTTTAAAAAAGAGGATTATGGAATTGTCTGCTGTACTTGGACATAAATTTGGACAGATAAGGTTGCTATCAAATAACTGAAATTTAAACTTCATTTAATTTTGGAAACTGCCTTCCTATAGCTTGAACTTTGGAAAATATTAGAAGCATTAGAAGAAATATATACAAACAGAGAAATTCAATGCAAAACAAAAAGGAATGCAGAGGCCAGCCTGAACTTGAGAAACCAGAATCAAAGCACAAAATACCAGGACAATCAAAGTGCACAAAAACTAACTAAAGATAAGGGAGTACAGAGTGAAGAGAAGGACAGTAAACTTGACCACATAACAAACTCCACTGTGTTCTTCCAGAGCCAGAATGCTAATTATTTTTCCTGTATGAAAAGAAATTCTCCCATAGAGAACCAGGCTAGATATGGCAGTGCAAGTGTTTTGTAGATCTAATTCCCAGTTAACAGGACTGTGGCTGGCTGACACTGTCTTATCAAAAGGTCATTTATGTCCCGTGGGGCTGACTGTAGCTTCCAGTGCAATCCAGGCCCTGCAAGCCGGAGCAGAATGGAGCAGCTGGCTGGTTTCCCCAAGGTCAGCCAGCTGAAAAAGAGAATGGAGCTGCTTGCTGGCTGGCTTCCCAAGGCCGGCTGGCTGAAGAGGAAAGTACAAGTGGGAAAGTGAAGCCGCAGTCAGCTCCTCCAGTATAACTGATAATCTAAGAGTTTAAGACCTCCCCTGAGGCCTTGAAATAATTGTGATTTTGCCATAGTTGATGGTGGCTAAATCATGGCCTTGCTGTGTTCTGAGGTGGGTGAAAAAGTGAATGTAGGAAGCTCCCTTGTTCATTGGGGTGAATTCTTTGTGTTGCAGGAATAGCCGTGGTTGCTTCTCCTCCTTTCTATGCAAGCAGTCAAAGAGTGTACAAACTCCAGGTGTTACCCATTCCTCTCCTCTCTCTAATGCACTCTTGAGTAGTGCAGAAGGAGTCAGAAAGCTGTGCTGAGGAAATTCTTGATACCACTTTATTTCTTCTGCAGAGCAGTGTAGCAGCAGAGACCAAATCATTTGCTGCTCTGTTTCATCAGATGCCCCATAGTCAAAAGGCCTTCACTACTACTAAGGTCTCCCTAAGCTGCCGCTGTAGTTGCCAAATAACCAGAAGCCCTGAAAGAAAAGAAGATATGCTACAAATTATGGTGTGGGAATGCGATGCTACCACCACTGTCAGAGAAAAGCAGTACCCCAACTCCCTTTACAAGAGCACAGTAGAGGAGAGCTTTAGCCTGGCCAGATGCAAATATTTAAAATATTGGTGGTGGTGCAGTAAGATAGCCTGCTCAATAAACTGACAAAGGATGAAAGAAACATCAAGAATAGCCATCGGTCCTGAGCAACCTGCGTGTTGCACATGCCCAGATCCTTCTATGACAACTTGTAGCAAATTTCTAGAAGTAGAAATGTACTTACTTTCTAGAAGGAAGGACAATTTAAAAAATGCTGAGTACTAATCTCAGCTGATCAGGTTTTACTGAATTTGAAATTCAACAATATAAGATGTATCCTCTACATGTGTAGATCAGGCACAGTGATACCTAATAAAAGCAAAGGATTGCTACAGATATTATCTTTACAAGACATTTTCCATTAGGAAAGAAATTCTTATCCCTCAGAACAAAATGGCTGTGTGTATTATACTTTGAAAAGTGATATGAAAAACTAACTGAAGGCTTATTCACCAGTTCTGAGATGAATATACCCTCAGAAAACATATCATATTAGAAAATTGTCAACCATTATATTTCCACTAACATGATGATTCAACAGGATTTGCATTGTTCCGCATTTATATGGAAGACTGTTCTGACTTAGCACGTTATCTGTTGATTTTTGTAGGAGTGACCCAAGGATTAGCCAAAATCAGGCAACATATTTTAAAGTATGCGGTTTTGCTAACGGTAATGCAATGCAGTTTTGCATCATGTTAAAATGTGCTAATTACCATGTTTTCTAACTAATATCTCCATGAGGATGCATCTTAAATACGTGTATGTTTAAGCAGATAGAGGTTCAAATTTATTTTACAGTCAAAGGTCAGTAACCAGAATATTGGATTTGGTAAATGTGAAACATGAGGATGCTGACCAGGTCTTAAATAATTATTTTAGTGGGAACGTAGAATGAATCTGCTTTGTTGTGTTATTCCACTGAAAAATTAAGGGTATGTTTTCATTTTAGGAGTTAGAATTTAACAAACAACTCTGATAACGTAGTAGTGGAAGGTATTTCATACAGACTAGTCCCTAGGGAAATAAAGTGAACAATAAAGAATTTCCATGGACTAACTCAGAAATAAGGCCATTCAAACACCAAACAAAACCACACAGCGATATCTTTCACCCTCCTCCTCTGCCTCTCTTCATCCCCCCTCTCCCCAGGCCCTCCTCCACCCCAACCTACCCGCAAAACAAAATAGCAGTGCTGGAAAATCATCAAACAGGACTCAGTGGGAAACACTACCAGATGCACAGCTGAAGGGCACTGGAAAGAGATCCAGCTCTGTAGTGAGAGATAATGAGACGGACCTTTTAGATAATTGTCTAGTAAACTATCACTGTAGTAGTAGGTTAGTACTGGAACTATTTTTGGTTTTGGAATTTTTGTCTGTTTACTGTAGTTGTCTTAAAGTTGCATCTTTTATAATTACTGTAATTTTAAAGTTGTTGGGAACCTATGGTGGCAAGGAATTATTATAATAGTATGGGTTGGTTGTTTCTGTCTGGTCTTAACTAGTGGGTATCCACATTATAAAGCTGGTGCTACAGAGGTGACTGGGTTGGTAAGCACAGCAAAGAGCCTGAGATTGAAGACTGGACCATCTTTTTATTATCTGCAGAGCATTTTCACACAACTATACTGAGATATTGATGTGGCAAAACTGTCACTCTTGTCTTTTTTGTTCTCTCGTAATGTTGAAAAAAAGAGTTCAGACCCAGCTCTGCCAATCTGCTGTTCTTTGTGAACTTCACTCAGAATAAATCACAGCTTGTCATACATGCAGCTGCATACCTTTCTTTAATGTATGTGTTACATATTTGTTTAACCTAAGCTGTAGCTTATAAGTTGTTTCTAAAATACTTGTTGTATCACAGAATTGTCGAAGTTGGGAGGGATATCTTAAGATAGTCTAGTCCAACCCCCTCTGTTAAGTATCTCCAAGAATGGAGACTCTGCAGCCTTTTTGGACAGCCTGTTCCAGTGTTTCATCACCCTCACAGTAAAAAAGCGTTTTCTTGTGTTCAGATGGAATTTTGTATCTTTCATTTGTGCCCATTGCCTCTTGTCCTGTCAGTGGGCACCACGGAGAAGAGCCTGGCTCCATCTTCTTCATTCCCTCCCATCAGGTATTTTTAAACATTGATAAGATCCCCCCAGGAGCCATCTCTGCTCCAGGCTGAACAGACCCAGCTATGTCAACCTTTCCATATGAGAGATGGTCTCTTATCATCAGTGAGTACTTTTGAAGCACTACCCATTTCATCAATATACTTGTGAGTTTTCAGCTGATAGACCAATAGCAGATTCCTTCTCTTTTAATGTGGTAAATGTAAACAAATACAATGCTCCCAGAAAAACAGTCCTTTCAGGCTATCAAGAAGAAAACTTAAGTGTGTACTTACTTTAACAAAATTAAAATGTCTCTCTTTTTTCTTTATTCTTTTTATTTTCCCTTTCTTTTTCTTTTGGGCACCGTTCCTGTTATACTATGGATTATGAGTTCCTGGCTCTGTATTTCAGAGATGGATCAACATATACATTTCTCTACTGCAGCCCAGCAAGCAGCCCAACTCATCTCTGCTGTCTTAACTTTCATTTTGCTCCTTTAGGAAGCTCAGTTGAATGCACCTCCTTCCATGCTTGATAGATCAGACTTTTTTTCCTTGGTAGGGCATTTTTTTTTTTCTCTGACCTTAGCTGTATATGGCTCTCCTCACCCAGCAGAGCGTAGACAAATCTAGTCCCTCTCATACACCGGTGCCACGGGTTTTTTTGCACAACTTTTTGTACGTTTTTTTCAAAAGAAAAATTAATGATACTAATGAGTACTGCTTTGCTTCTCAGCAAAAGTGAAAAAGACATCTTTTATCTTAATGAGAGCAGTGTCTTTGCTATTCTTATTGAAAAATACTAACCTGTTATGTTTCCAGCAACACTTGGGGATTTATTCCAGTGGTTTCTGTTTGCTCCAGAAGGTGCTGATTTTCTGTATTAATTTAAGTCAAATACTTGAGCTTGAGGTTGTAGAAGATAATCAGTGTAAAGCATTGCTGTAAATAGAAAGGATCCTCTTACCTAATAGTTCTTTCGCTGCATGAAGGATAATTTTGTTTTTCCCATATGATTTAATCTGTTTTGGTCATACCAGCATAGGAAATTAGCAAGTCTGTAAAGTGATCCTTAGAGCGGAGGATATTCACTCTATGAATTTGTTCCAACTCTTTTACAGGAACTATTGTTCGACGACATCGGATTCCACTTCCTCCTCCTCATGAAGATCAGTTCTACACTATAGATCATTTCAATATCAACATAGAAGTAATCCTTTATGCCCGAAGATATAAGATTATAGATTGTGACCAGTTTACAAAAAATTTCCTGAGAAAGATGGGAGTTAGATTAAATCCTCCCGCAAATCGTCCAGATGACCCATACACCAAAGAGCGGCAAAAGGTCAGATGAGGCAGTAATAGCAACATCTTGGTTTTAATAAAAGTGCCATTGCTATTAGTAATAAGTATTGTATAAAATATTTCTCTAACAGCAAATAGAAAGTATGTAGAGGAAGCTATTTCAACACAATGAATCACAAGAGAAAACATGCTTTTAAAAATTTTATTATATGGCTCATTCTGCTAACATAGTGAAGTCCCAAATATAACACGAGGATTTTCTCCTTGTGTTCACACACCTGTTGAAACAGAACAATATTAATTGGTAAAAATAAAATAAACCTTTCCATATTAAACTGAAAAGAAAAAAAAAATTATTTACTTATATGTTCTACTTATGATTTTGCTTAAGCTAATTTAATGATAATAAACACTTTTAAAGTGTTTAAAGGAATATCTAATTGGAATTGTGGTTCGAGCACATCCATGGCTTCCTGCAGACTCACTCACTTGGTCTATTCATGTCTATTGTCAATCATCATGTCAATTTACATGTCTACCCCACATGTCATTAACAGCTCTTTGCACGTGTAAAGCAAATTCTGCTGCCACACCAAACCCAGCAGTCTGCAGTTTTAAGACTTGTGAGGTTTTATTTCAATGTAGTTCCCTCTTTTATGAGTATATGGGAACGCATACACACTTCCCCCCAAAATCTTACTCGCAGCTCCTAAATGCTGTGTGGATTCCTCTCTCCAGGATTTGGGGCCTTTTCTCTCGGAATAGTAGTGGAAGTGATGTTTTCTGTAGGAGGTGAGATAACGACAGTTTCTTTCACTTCTGTTTTTCTTGATTAATATGAGTGCAGATGGGACTGTATTTTTTTCTTGACCTGACTCTGTTAGGACTGTTGGCTCACGATATGCAGCCTGTTGTGATAGATCCAGCCTAGTACTCTGAAAGCATCAAATACTCCATGTGCCTGTTGCATTCAACTTAATCCTCTGTTGAGAAAACTGCTGCAGCTCTCAGCAGCAAAAATGGAAGGTAGTTATCACTGAGATGTGTAGGACCATTTGCATGTCTTTGAGGCACTCTTATGCCAACGTTTTGGTTTCACTTCATTCACTCTTTCAGGCTTTTTGCAGTCCCCCAGTGAAAAGTAGTATTTGTAATATGTCTCCTGGTTCTGTGTAGTGGTGACTCAGGCTGGCCATGGGTTGCTTTTCCCTTACTCAGGCCTTGTAGGTAACAGGTGTATATTAACACATGCTGAGTTGTCTTGATACTGGCAGACCACGTCAGCGTTAGATATGGTACTGCATAACCTGCTTAGATATTTTTTTTTTTTTAAAACAAGCAAAACATTCAAGTATTGTGCGTACATGTGTCTAAAGAAAATGGAGAGTGGAAAAAGACGTTTGAGAAATAAGGGCATCAGAAGACCAAATAGTACTGAAATCTATGTCTTAACATTCACAGTTGTTGAGAAATTACAGAAAAGTTACCTAGCAAATTCTGGCTGCTTTATGCTCTCACTTTCCCAACTAATATGTTGAAAGTACTTTTTCTTGTTTGTTAAGGGTGGATTGCTCTGGACTGCTTTAAGCAAAATTAAATGGGTTTGCACCAGACTTCTAATAGTGCAAGTGGCCAGAAAATGAAGGTAAAAAGGAAAGGAAGGTATACGATGAGATAGAAAATGAGACCAATGAAAAATGTATCAAGACCCTTAGATTCGTATTTCTGTATTGCTAGAGATGAATTCCCATGGGTGATGATGTTATCTGGCTCTGTGGCTGTATTTGGTTGCTCATTGCATCTTCAAGGGTCAGGAAGGAGGAAAGATAGTACTAGGAGGGTAAATACCATGCATATGAGCATGATGATGCCTGAAATGGAAAGAGTGCTGCAGACCAGCAAGGACATTTGCAGGCACAACTTGGTTCTGCTCTCCTTATTTTAGGATTTGATGCTCTGAAAGAATGGGCCTTTTCCCTCTCATATTGTTAAGGCTAGAAGATGTATCAGTAGATAAATAGAAATTTAGACAATGATATAAACTGCCCATAGGCAACAGTTCTTTCTGTTTGGACAGCTCAGCTTACATTGTCTCATTGATGTCTGTCACCATTCTCCTTTGGAAACAATTTTGTAGAATTTTGTAGATTAGAAGGACTCTCTTGCCCCTTTAGCACACTTTGGACTTGAGGGATTTTGACTTAGGAGAAACACCCTGTTCAGGTCACCATTTATATATGTGACTGTCACTGACAGTATGTAAATTCAGTCCTTGGATTGGATCATCATCATTCTGGGATCTGATTTAATGCAGTGCTACTGGTTTTGCAGTATCCATGACTGCAGATAGCATCTTGTTATAGATCACATCAGCTGGAATATATCTTTAGTTTGAAATTTGCTATTCTTTTTCAGACCTATGAATGTATATTGAGAGGACAACATACGTACCCAGTACCTGCCAACTGTATGACATGAATCAAAAGTTAATTAACTGTGTTTTAAAGCTAAAAGAAAGAAAACACAAAAGGGAAAAGAAAGAATTAATTCTTTATACCACATCATCTATACAAAAATAATTTTCAAGAAAGTAAATCAGGCAGGGTGATGCTGTTTGGAGTTGTAGTGATCTGATTACCATGGGCAATTTGTTGAAAATATGAGCTGTACTATAAATATTTTAACAATTCTCTGATCTGAAGGACCTTATTGCAAGAAAAACAAGGATCAAAACCATTCCAAAATTGTTTTCATATATTTTCTGAGGGCACAGCAACCCTGTAAATAGTTCTTTGGTAATGGCATTAAATAGTGTTTCATGTATTGTAATTGTGTGGTGTTATTTGAAAATCCTAAAAGCATGTTCTAAGACCAAGTGGTACCCTGCAGTTTGGTATCCTGTTTTTAAGAGCAAATAATTAAAAAGGTGTTTCTCTTAATTTCTCCTTTATCTGCAGATTCTGGATAGTATGAAGCCATTGCGCCCTTATGAGCGCATTGACACTTTGAAACAATTTCTGGAGCATGATGGACAAGTTTTACGTTTTTTCTGTGTGTGGGATGACCCAGAATCCATGTTTCATGACCCACGGGAACTTGTTCTGCACTATTATTTGTCTGATGATACTATTGATATAAAAGAAATTGTACCAGTAAATTCAGGCCGGGATACAATTCCACTTTTCCTCAGAAGAGATAAGCTTCCAAAGGTGAGGAATGAAAATTTCAGCTTATTTCAAATTCTTTCACTAATTAAGAAATATTAAATGCCTTGTTTTGAAAATCCTGTATTAGGATTGTAATAATATTTAGAAAGTGTTATCAGAGTGTTAATCATAATTACATGATTTAGGTTTTGTACACATATTCGTATAATAACTTAGTAAGTGATGGAAAAAAATAAGTTTAGGCTTGTCATGCTTAAATTATTAGAGAGAGAATTAGAGAGAATTTAGGCAGAAAGATATCCATGACTTCCTTTCTCCAATGTTAGTGTATTAAGGTAAATATACTAATAGAAGTAATGGAAGTCCAGAAAATTAATTAATATTGATAGATAAACTAATGTAAGACTGAGGAGAATTCACATTTGATCCATATGCCTAAACCACGACAATTTGGAACCTTTGGAAAAGTCTAGTTTTAGTATTCCATAACACTACCTCTTTGTAGCAAATCTAGAGTGATTTCTTAAAATTGAGTTTCTGGATTTGGGACCTGATGCAAAGCTAGTTAAAATCAATAGGAATCCATGAATAAGCTTTGTCAGGCATTAATCGGGTGCTTATTTGAGAAAGCTCTCTCTGAGAAATCTTCAAGGGATTTGAGTCCTCTGTAACCTATTATGATTATAAAATTAATGAGCTGGATACACTTCTGTATTGCTCCAGCCAGATCCTGATGATAGAATAACGTCAACCCAAAGATGGCGTAAAATACTGGGGGAATCTTTTCCCTCCTTTCGTTCTAATACTGGTAATCTATTTGTGGTGCCATAAATGTACATGAGATTTTACAGTAAAAGGCCTAACGGTAAAATATTGCACTTTTCTCATCTTGTGCATCCTATGTTCTGAGATGCTGATTTAGCAGTGGCTCTGTGTTAACAGATGCCCTCTACCATTGACGTGCATGTTGCAATTTTAAGGGCTGGTTTCTCCCTCTGAATTCAGTGGAAATTTTGAGAAGGACAGCAGAGGAGATCAGTCAAGAGTTGGGATCTCAGGGAAGGTGGTATGACAAAATAACCCACTTTGGTTACCCTGCACCAGCAGTTTGTTTATAATTTAAAAAAATGTAATGTGTTTGCATATTAAGTTTGATATCATGGAGATAAATTACTTAAAATAGAAACAAAAATACTAACAATTTCGCCAATAGGATCATGCTGACTTGAATCCCCTGTATTTGTGCAGTGGTTAGCACAGTAGGATCCATTTTGAGTGGTTCTTTTGCATGTTTTTATAATTACCAATCAAAATAATAGCCTGTAGAGCAGATGTTGACAGGGGTGTATTACTTTGGATGTGCTAACCTTTGCTTTTTGTTTGCTTTCAAGAAAAAGGAGACTTTACTCTTGGATACACAGTAAGATTGTGAATGCTGCTTCTGGCATACATAAGTGGCTTTTGACATATACACTGGCTTTTAGGTTTGGTAGTGTAATCTTACCTTAGAATTTACTGAAAATTCTCCCAAGAAAATACTACAGTAAGTCTGTAAAAAACCTGCTAGCTCTAAGGTAACTGAGTTCTCTTTCTTCACTGTTAACTGTATTTCTTAAGAGTTGGTGTCTTTTCTTGCAGTATGCTCCCACCGGGCTCTATCAGCCGGGGACCATCACCAGTCGCACTGTTCTCAATGTGTTTGGAAAGTTAGTAGGAAACAGAGGCCGTTACATTCTGGACAATCGTAAGGTCAGATATTATTGAATACCTGTCGAATGTCGCTATAGCAGTTTTTGTAATTTCTGTGGTGATTGTCCTCTACAACAGAGATATTTACAAAACTGTGTTGCCACTGGAGAATACCTCAAATGGAAACTACTGAGATTTACTGTATGTAAATTCCATGTTTATGAAAGTGAGGTAGCTTAGCATGGGGTGAAAAATACTTGCAAATGGACTGTGAAGGTTACATTTTAAGTCACACACACTAAAAAACCTGGATTTTAAGAAAGGTTGTGGGATTCTGAGATTTATAGAGCTGCCATATAAATGTTCCCTCTTTTATTAGACAGGAGCAGTGCATCAGGAATTTTACAGAGACAGTGACCTGAAAATAGGGGCAGTAATTAATGTTTGGGGAAGGAAGATAATACTCTGTGATTGTGATGAATTCACTAAAGAATATTACAGGACAAAGTACGGAATTGGTAAGTAGTGATAATTATCCTTTCCTTATGAGCATTTTTATACTTCTGAGTTTGACAGAGCTGTCTTCGAATTTTATTACTGACAAAACATGTTCGTTAAAACCTTTAGCAATAACAATCTGTTGTAGGCTGTTAACAGCAAAGCAGTAATTTTGCAGGTGATCCAGAAGGGCTTTCTTATATGTTACTCCATTGAAAACTAACACATAGCGTACAAATTCTGTTCCTAACAGCCTCTATTTTAAAACTAGAATGACAAAATAGTCATATGGATAGACTGCCAATTCTCTCCTTCCCCCCTCCCATTCCAATAGCTGTGTTTGCAGTCAGGAAATAACAAAGAGCATGTAGCGAGTGGGTAAGTAGAATGAGCTCAATTATTCCCCATTATACTATGTTTCATTTTATATGGATGTCAGAGTCCTCACATAATAAGATTTTCTGACGCAACAGTAGTAGTATATCACATTATTGGTTTTTACAATGCAGTTTTGTGTATTCTGGACCATTAGAGTATGTATCCTGTGAAGTCTCAGCACTGAATTCTGGAAACATTTAGCAACTATGCTCATAATGGAAAAGCATTTTGGAAATGTGTAACAATAGGGGCTTTCGTTTATCTGTCTCTGAATTCCCTCAGTCAGACTTGCTAATGGTTCTATTATGGACATCTTCCTGCAAAAACAACTTAGTTAATTTCTGGCAGTTTATTCATTCAATAAATATAGCGAAGTGTCTGACTGTTCAGAGGTGGCTGGAAGAATCCTATTACGGCCTTTCTCTGACATTGTGAAACAAAATAGCTGGGTAGACTGTTTCTTTCAGCTTGACTTGTGATCAGATCAAGTGTAGTGTTTGGATCAAAGCTTGTCTGCTGCATTGGGGGAATTCAATGACGTAGCGCTGCCATTACAACACTAAATTTCTTAATTGGCAAAACATGTCTCATTAGGAGTTTTTTATTAATAGCTTGGCATGTCTGTACCAAAATAAATCTTTTTGTATACTAGCCAACGTGTGAGGAAGCCATATTCAATAACCATACTATTATCTATAATAATAGTGAGTCTAACTCCAGAGATGCAAAACAGGGGGTTCTTCCCTGAGAATTTTTTCAGCCAAGACCGCTGCCGCTGTTTGGCAGCAATATCCTCTGTCTGAGCAAAATATCCTGGAACAGTGAATGGGGATTTCTTACTCACGGCAGGCAATAAATGAAATGCAGCTGACCATTCTGTATCCACCAAGCAATGCAACCAAGTGTTACACAAACGCAAAGGCTCTTCCCCTCCTGTAATGATGGCTCAGTAATTACTGGTTATGTCTCTGGATGTTAAAGATAGGTGGTTTCCAACTTAGGAGAAGTCAGAAGTTGCTGATGTGCAGAATTCTAGAAAATTGGGACCATAGGTGATCCATTCCCGTTGTTCTGAGGCAGGATAGTGTATATACACAGATTGTCACTGACTGGTGTTCGTATAGCCATTTATCAGCATCCTCCAGTAGAGGAGATCTCTCTGCCTCCTGAGGTATCTTGTCCTAACTCATAGTTAGAAATGCTGCTTAAGAGCTACTCTGAAGCTGGTTTGTGTAAACTAACTTTTTTTTTGTCTTACCTTTGTTGGACATTGAGAACAACTGCTCAGTATCCTCTTTTTGTAACAACCCTGTATATATTTCAACTATTCCAATACACACCATCGTACCACCCTACTGCCCTCCTGGGCTGTTTGCTGCCAGGGGAAACCTTTCAGTCTTTCTGCATAGTCCGTTCTTTTATATGTGATATTTTTTCTGCTTTTTCTCAGTGCTCTCTCCAGTTTCTCTGCCTCCTTAACATGAAACACCCAAAGATGTGCTCTAGCTGAGACCTTTGGGAAACTGGGAAGAGACTCTGAAAAATGAAAAAAAAAATCCATCTTGATGCAGCCTGTCCACAGAAAATACACACTTTCTTAGAGCTAAGAGATTCTCACAATTTGCTGTGAAATTCTTTTGTGTTTTTCCCATTGGGATTGAAAAAATGTAGGTATGACTTTTTAACTGGAAGGGACTAGGAGGAGAATCAGGGTAGTTTTTGGCTTAGAATCAGGTTTTGAGAGAGAAAGGGTGAGGGTTCACCTTTTATTCTTAGTGAGTAACAAATTGTGCTTGTGTCTGGTGGACGTACAAGGTACTCTCAGTGGGCTCAGTCCCACAAAGTGCCCGGCATTCTGCTCCCATCCAATTAAACACTGAAAAGGGCTTAATTGCAGTTTGAGTCCAGGGAGACCATTTACTTAAGTAAGAGTAAGCAAATGGGTAAATTAGTTCTTACATCAAGGCACAGTGCTCAGCACCTCACGGCATCAATCCAGCTGTTTGTTATTGTGTTTTCACATTACTCCCCTTCAATTTATACTCTTCTGCCAAAGCCATTAAAGAGGCCGACATTTATTTTTGACTCTGCAGTTTCAGCATAAGTTGCTTGCCGATGGAATTTGCCCTTTAGGAGAATTAAGGGCAGTTTAGATTTCCCTTGAAGTGCGTGATTATGATATCTGATATATTTCCAATGTTGGTTTTGCTTGTTTTGCGCCTTATCCTGTTTGTGAACAGCAAAGGAGAACTTTTCCATGGGTAAACAATAGCTAATGCCCTTCAATAGGAAGCTAATGACATTACTGTCATCTAGCAGCGCTATGAATGCAAGAGAAAATGCCTTAACATGTGATGTTATCTGTCCAAACTTGCTAGTGCAGCCTCAGAGGAGGAGAAAAATACTTTATAGCTGTGTAGATGTTGTGGTCACCCAGCTGAAATGTGAAATACGCTGATGGATGTGCAGCAGGGGGAAGCTGATACTCGTTCTTCTCACTAAATACAGTATCTTAGCACAGAGTTGAGCATAAAGTGTAGAGTTGAGCATAAAGTGTAGAGTTGAGTATAAAGTGTTCTTTCTTAAATAACAGATTGTTCCTGAAGGAACAAAACCAGTAAAATCTGGTTTCTGACTGATTTTTATTCAATGTCCCGGCACCTCCCAAGCCTGCCTGTTACGCCTTTCCGCAGCACCCTGCGATCCCTCTCCTGTCCCAGCTCTCCTCGCCCTCCCACCCCCTCATTTCTCAGGCTCCCTCTCTGACCTGCTGCCTGGGCAGAGCAGCGTGCGGGGTGATCTGCTGGCCAGTACATGTGTGCTTTTGGCCAGGCAGCTGCTGCTGGATAACAGCTGACTTCTTGCTTTTCCCTCCGTGGGGGCATTAAAGCCTGCTGCCAATTTTCGCTGGACTCGTCAGAGATCAGAGCCTCTCTGGCGTCTAACCTCACCCCTGCACATGGTGGAGACTGAGCAGCAGCTTCTAAATATACTTGTGCATTTACAGATGCCTTTTTTTCCTCAGGTAACCGGAATAATCATGATGTAAGACTCTGTAAAAGGAGATTTTTGTTGAATCAGTATAAACACCGACATGTTTTAGCTGCATGGACGCTCCTGTGAGCGCTAGATTTTCTTTAATCCTGCACGTAGAAGTTGTGAAGATGGTGCTATTGCCTTCTTATTTTACTTCTTACCTAAACTGTGAAACAGACTCTCACAAAACCCAGGTCTCAGCTGTTTGTTATACATCTCCTCTTATGTAGAGAGAACATCGTGTTAACAATGTCATCCCTCCAGGTTATGGCCACCTCTTATATTGTCCAAGGCTGGTGGGACTTCTGTCTCCTGTTCTTGGCTGTAACGCTCAGAGGTGTGTCCCCTTCCTTTGAATGCAGAATTTCTTGCCTGCCTGCTTTATACTGATACTCAGTATGGTTATCGCTCTAATCCAAAATATCTAGCACTTGACTCTTCCCTGAAATATGTTTTTATCCAAC
This sequence comes from Pluvialis apricaria, assembly GCA_017639485.1. Classification (NCBI taxonomy): domain Eukaryota; kingdom Metazoa; phylum Chordata; class Aves; order Charadriiformes; family Charadriidae; genus Pluvialis; species Pluvialis apricaria. The sequence continues at coordinate 98,193,787 of CM030007.1, read as the reverse complement.
ACGAGGGCTTTCCTACGGTTCTTTGACGAAGGGCCAAAGGTAATCTTAGAACGTATATAAAAATCTTACAGCATATATTGAAACTGAAAGCAGGCAAGCTCATTCAGGCTGGTTTAAAGCTGCCTCTGTAGCACCAAATTACTTTTGAGGAATTAAATTTTTCTTACTAAGAAGGGTATGCTATCTTCAAATTGTTTAATGCTAAAGATGTGGCTGGAGCTGTTTTGTTTCTTGCTGTTCCCAGCGCTTGTTCAAATCTCACTCAGGTTTTGATGTCATGAGAAAAAGTTACTAGTACGGGGTACAGGTTTGATGTACTAGGTGAAAGAAACACCCCAGTGCCAGCCCATCTCCTGCTGGGCATCGATTGATGCAGTAACAAGGGGCGAAACTGTCCATGGGGAAAATATCTGTGCTGTTCTTTCTGGAAGTAGAAATTTGTAATCCTGGACTTTCAATTTACCCTCTACTCGCTGTAAATTCACACTGACAATGGTACAGCCTGGAAGAAGAGAGCATTGATTCCCTTTTCAGACTGGACAGAGGTAATTTTCTTAAGAAACGGCGACAACCTTGAGAGGTGTGCATTTTATGTGTAAGTGCAAGCTGTCTGTCTGATTCTACCCTAATGGTGCGTGGCAGAGCAAAGATGAAATGAGTTTTGAGCTCGGGTATGGCTCTGAGTCTCCTGCGCTTAGCTGGCCATTCAAAAGTTGCAGAAATGAGTTTTTAACTAGTTTCCTAAACTGTATTTCTCCGTGGCAATTTCTTCCTGAATTTTCTTGTTCACAGGAGAGAATCTGAATACATAATCCTTTAAAATCCTGGGAACTGTAGGTGGCACGAGGCTGGGTGTTTGTGCTCGGTGAATCTGAATGAAGCCAGGTCATTTTACACCGGGGAAAGGATGGGAACCAAGGCGCTGAACTTCTCTTTGAACTTCCTTTACTCCAAGCTTGGGTTATGAGGGATTTAATATACTCTCTGGGGCTAACACAGGATTCCTCTTAATTTGTAGTTTCCTTTTAGTTTATAAACCCAATTTTCATCCAAATGCGCTGAAGTCCATACAAAGGGAAACGCTTTCGAGTTTCTAAATCAGTGCCGTATGCGTGAGTGTTAGTGTGCACGCACTGTGACCTGCATGTAAACACATTAGCTTGCCTTTGGGGTTTATAACCGACCGTCCCCGCCTTCCCAAAATCTTTTGGCGGGAGGCGCGTTGTTTATTGGCAGCCGCGTGTCGTGGAGCAGGGGTTTGTTTCTGCTGAAATACGCCCTCACAAACCTCCGGACGTTGAGGGAGAAAATGTCACTGCAGATTAACGTATCGCGTAATTAAAAAAAAAAAAAAGAAAAAAAAAAAAATAATAATCGAGGTTAAGGTTTACCACCAGCACCGTGACCCTCCTGCGCAGAGCGCCGGGATGCGGCCCCGGGCGCCGGGCGGTGGGAGGGGGGAGCGGCGCGGGGGCGCGGCCGCGAGGTGGCGCTGCGGGAGCGCGGGAACCGCCCGCTGGGGCTTTCCCGCCCGGGCGCGGGCGGCGGGAAAACCCGCGGGGTCGCCCCGCTGCGCGGTGGCCGCCGGGGGGGCGCCGGGGCGGCTGAGCGCCCGCCCGCTCCGGTAGCGGAGGGGTAATGGGGGTTTTCCTTCTGCCGGCGTGTGTGGCGATGGGCATACGCCGTGTTTATTGTCGCGGGAACGGCATGGGTAAAGTCGTGTGACGTGGCACGCTGAAAATGTCTTCGTCGAGCGGCGATTTGGTCACAAACAGCGTTTAGAAAAAAGTGTTTTGGTGCATGCTTACATACACACTCTTTCACAGGGAAGATTGCTTTGAAAATTTCTGAATGGGCTTTCTTTTGCGTATGGACTTGGCCTTTGTACTTCTGAATCACAGAAAAGGCACGTGCAGTTTTTATGGAGAAAAATGTTGGCATGTTTTTGACACCACCCCCCCCCCCCCACTTTTTGACTGATTCAGATGAAGGTATTATCTTTTCAAGTCAGACCATATTCTTCTGAGCGGTTAAGGCCTAGGGAGATCTCACTGTGTTTTCAAGTGGAAGAGAAACTCTTGACATGTGAAATCTTTTTATAATTTTCAACTTCATACTGCTGTTAGGCAAGTCAGATTTTAAAAGAGTATGTTGCTTTCATCTTCTGATACAACCATGTTTAAAACATTTTAATCACAAAGCAATTCAGAAAATGTTCCAAGTGACAGCAGTTTTGTCATTCTCCTCTATTTGTGCTGAAACCCATGCTACAAGTGTAGGTTATTCACGTCTCCTCAGTTCTGGGTAGAAAAGTTAAGTTTTAAAGAAAAAACCTTTATTTCATGGGATCCATTTTTATACACCGGTCACTTATATCACTCTTTGCCCCCTGGGCTGTGGTTTGTGATCTGTCTTCCTTCCAGTTTGCCTCACTTACTAGCCCAGCCAGCTCTCTGTTCCTCAGGGCAGCATCTCCAGCCCACCCAGGTGTGGAGGAGATGTGGCTCCACGCAGGCAGTGCTGCACTGGTTGGACGGCAGTTTGCTCGGACCTTCTCATCGCCCCCATTTTGGTGTGGGAAGGGCCCTGTGGGTTGGGGAGGGCAAAAAACTGGGCTTGGGGCCACAGCAAAGAGAGCCAACCGCAGCCTGGGCTGCTCCAAAATCAAGGAAAGTGACTATCCCCTTCTGCTCAGTGCTCATTAGATCTCATCAAGGTACCATGTCCCCATTTGGGTCTGCCAGGACAGGAAAGACATGGTCCAGCCATGGTGAGTTCATGGGAGGCCCCAGGAGGGTCAGAGCTGAGGAGCGCCCTGGGGAGCAGTGCTTGCTCAGCCCGGGAGGGGCCCCGAGAGGTCACCTGCACCCACCCGTGGGGACGCTGCTGAGACCTGGCAGCCTGGCTCTTCACCAGGGGTACATGGTGGGAGGGCAGGAGACAACATGCGTAAGTGGAAACAAGAGGCTCAGAGTTGGATATCAGAAAAAACTTTCCTCCCTGGGGCAGGCTGCCAGGGCAGGCTGCACAGGCTCCATCCTGGGACGTGCCAAGCCCCAACTGGACACAGCCTCCAGCAGCCTGGTCTGGCGTGGGGCTGACCCTGTCCTGAGCAAGGAGACCACACTAAAGATCTCCCGAGGTCCTGTCCAGCCTGAATTATCCTGTTTTCCTATGATTTATGTCTTCATTTGCCTCAGGTCTGCCCATTTACTTTCTCCCATATACAAGTTACTTTTTTTCCTCCCACCTTTTCCATTTTCCATTAACCTTATTTAACCAGCAGACTATTACTCTGTTGAAGTTCTATGTGAAACCCCACTGGCAGCCGGAAGCTGTGTTGCAGAGAAAGAGCCACATAGGGAAGCAGCAAGGGGCCAAATGGTACAGCAAGTTTTTCACCAACAGTGGAGTAAGGAGGGACCATAGGGCAGCGGGGCTTTTGGCAGCAACCCCTATGGGACGTGAGTGCAGGTCCCTGAGCAGACACGTCTCTGCTGAGTCAGGAGAGCTCCTGCTATTTATCTGTGATAGTCAGGACCGTTGATCACTGCGAGGAAAGACTTGAGGCTGGGGAAAATGAGTAAAAGCAAAACTTCCAAAACGGGATAAAGTGAGATGTGGACTGAAGCTATTGGCTTCGATGTACCAAATTCTTCTCATATATGTATGATTTAAATAATGCATAAAATTTTATTTATTTATGTATTTACTTTCCTCTGGCAAAAAGCAGAAGGCAGGAAACTCATAAGCCAAGTATTTACTTAATCGTGTTGTCTCAAAGGATAAAACTGAAAAATTAATTTAGAATTGTTAATTTATTATTTTATCCCATTTTGAAACTATATTTGTCTTTACTTCTGCCTGTGTATCTTAATGATATTTTCCAAACATTTTAAGATTATAGATGAAACCCTGAAACCCTTGAAGAAACAATAATTTTGCTGTTGGCTTCTATGAAGTCTTTTTCTACCCTGTAACAGTAGGCGGGATCCTGGTTTGACTTTGATCAGTGCTCTGTTACAGAAATAGGCTAATAAGTATTCATATTGGAAGTTTAAAACCTTAATAGAATGGCTTCAACAGAACAGTAATAAATAAGTTTTGCTGTCTTCATTGTAGAGGATTTCACCCCAGTTACATATAAGGCTCCACCACCTCCAAAACCAGAAAAAACATTTCCTCCTTATACTGGATTTGGTTCCGAAGAGGATTCTCTGTGCTCCTGCAGGGGTCTGCTTCCCAAGCCTCCCCAGAAAGATTTCAAGAAATTCATGGAGAAAGACAGGTATTTCAGTGAAAAATAATTCTAACTTTTTAGATTTTGTCTTTTTCTGAGGGAGGTAATTGTTAAGTAGGGATGTCTCTTTTTCAGCAAAATATGCAGCTCATCAGACTTTTAAGGGACAGGCGCATGAGGACTGGTTTAGTGACATGGTACTCCAATTTTCTCCGAACTCAGCAAAATTTCTCTTTTGAGAAGGCAAATATTCCTCCCCTCCCCTCCCCTATCTCCTTCCCTTCTGCTGTCTTCAGTGAGAGTTTGATGGAAGTCTCAGTCCAGAATTAATCAGGAATTTTGTATGCTTCAGCAGTCCAACACTGATTTGTTTTTCTGTTTGACTTTCTGGCATTTAATATTTTTTGTCTGCTGAATTTTGTGCAGTTTACTGTACCAATATTAAAGCATTAACCCTTTACTTTCCAATATGAAATGGTTTGTCAGGCAGTGGTTGTTGAAGTGTAAGTGGAAAGCAAAGTCATATGCCAGAGATTCACCAGTAGAACCTCTGTAAAAGAAGAAAGCTATTAGAAAAAAGCTTGGGAATGTATTGATAATGCATATAGTGGTACTGTAAATTATTTAAAACACAATCACTTAACAAATATCCAACTAGTAAGTGGGCCTGATTTTGTGGAGATAATCCTAGTACGTATTGTTATTCAGAATTTGATTTGAAAATATACAGATCTAAATGTGTTCTTCCTTTATAAATTTTCTGGAAAGAAACTTGGAGCTTCATTTGCAACTGAATTTGAATACAAATTCATTCCAGACCTGTGGCAGAGAAGTAGTTTTCCCCTGAAAATGATTCCTTTCTGTCTGGCTGACTCTAGCTGGTTCTGTTAATTTAAGCTGAAAATGGTTTTGACAAAGTAGGGAATCTTGTGCTGTTGCCCTTCTTGGTCCAGGAATAACACAATTATGTATGTTACAAAACTCAGGAGAACACATCTCTTAGTGATGAAAACTTTTCTCATACTCTGTTTTTGATTTCTTACCTCTTTTGCTTTTTAGAAGTGGCATGGAAAGTAACATTCTGCGCTTTCTTGCAAAACTCATCACAGATAGTCCTATTGACAAGGATCGGAAATTCATTATTTCCTACTTCCTGAGTGATGACACCATTTCAGTTTTTGAACAGATACAGCAAAACACAGGTAAGATGTGGTAATGTCTTGCAATCAGTCCCAGTTGCCCTGCTCATTTGATTAGAGTTTACAGTAAACATTGTGGCCAGGCTCAGCACTAGCAGAAGCAGGGATGTGGATTTTTAAATGCAATGGGAATTACATCAGCAGGTCTACTGCATTATCTTGCGTAGTTGCATGTCATAGTAATTTATAATATTCATCACTCAGAATAACACTGTTCATTGTATGACAGTGCTTCACAGTATCCCTTGGGAATTGGGAGTTCAATGCATTAGAACTTTTATTACATTTTAATTTGCAAATTTGGCCTTTAAACATTTGCTTTTGTCGTGGATAACATACAGGAATTGTGTTGTAACTGATGATAAATTGGGACAGGAAATGTCAGACTTCAAGAATGAAAGAGTAAATGCTTTGTTTTGCAAGATTGTGCTATAGTGTTATGATGCCCGTTATAGCATCCATTGTATAGAAGCAGCTCATGGAAGCAAAACAGCTGTGATGTTTTTTAACATACTTTATCATGAATCATGTATTGTTGAGCATATAAAGAGCGAAGATTGCCCTGTGCTAGTGCCTGTACGTGTGTGTGTGCATAATGCTGAACTGAATTTCAAGACCCAGACTACCAGTGTTTAAATGACAAATGCTTTGTTACTTCTCAGTTGCATGATCACATTTATCCTGTTGCTGAAGGATGGTCACCCAATGTTGTCACGGTTAAATTCTTTTGACCACTGTTTGTTGTAGGCTGCCTCCAGCTGAGGATATGAAAGGTTTTGTGATTTTCAAGCATCTGCTTATTTCCTTGGAGCATCTTGCACACGAGTGGAAGGGCACAGCGCTGGGAAGGATGTCAAGAGAGTTCTCTGAGTTCTGTAACTCAGAGAGATAGGGAAGCCTTGGCTAAGCATGACCCTGTAGGAGAGATCAGTGTGTTTCTGTGAAGCCCACAAAACATCTGCAGCAACAATTTCAGAGCAGTTAACATCCAGAAGTGCTCTGGCACCTCTCAACTTGTGCAGTCAAAGGAGTGACTCTTAAAAGCTGCTGTCAGCTTCTGATAAAATGATAAAGAGAAAAAAAACCAGGAAATCACATTCTCTCAAAGACAAGGGAAAAACAGTGATAGAAGATTTCCTTAGTTACCATGTTAGGCTCTTGTGGAACCTTGTGACTAGCTCTTTTGATACTGCTTGAATTGCCCTATATCAGCTTCTTGGCGCAGAGCACCTTAGTATGGTATTTCAGGTACGCCCTGCAACGGTGACCAGCTTACTGCGCTCAGTACTAACCTGTCTGGTACTCCCAGCTCACTGTCTACAGCAAAGCCTGTCCGAGGGAGGACTGTTCACTCTCCTTTGCTTCAGGCTCTGGAGCCAGCAGTTGACTTTCTGAGGTCCTGTTATTAAGCTTACAGTTAAGGACTAAGTATCTTTGTGGCCCTACGCTTAAGTCTTTACTGAAAATGTTTTCTGATCTTAATCCTTTTCAAACCTATGATTAACATCACACCCATAAACAATGAAGGTGTGGTGAATATCTACACCCTTCTGTATTCCTAGAGAGCTCTTTCTGTGCCAGGGGTGCTACTAAGTCATTTTGAGTGCCCTGCACATGAGTAGGTTTTTGGGAAGGCCTGAGCCTTTTCAATGCAAAGAACTTCTAATGGCATCTCTGCTTGTATCCGACTGGATTATGAATGCATAAATAGGGACCTCACCCCCAAGTAAAATACAAGCAATTCTCTTAGAAATATTTTGAAAATGTGTACAGTACCTGCCTGCTCTTCAATGAGCATTCCCAGTTAGCCCTACTCCACTGCAACATTGAGATTTAGCTCTGCTTATGGCAGCAGTGTCCTGTCATCATTATTTTACGAGCTTCCTGCCATCCAGTGGACTGTAATTTATGCACCTTCTTTTATTACAGCTAAAGATACATACACTTTTGTATGTACTTATTATGTAATGCTGCTGTGAGGCTCAAGAGCACCTCAGTTCTCCACTAGTGAATGACATGTTTGATTGGCATTCTTTATGTCCAGAGACATAAAGGAAGCTACGGGTACAGCTGCACTGTTAAAGAAGTCCAGGGAACTGTTTGAATCTTGGACCCCAATCATATGTGATGCCTGTTCAGTCAGGCCTGGTTCTCCTTTGCACCATTCCAACGAGACAAGGCCCCACAGAGCCTGTCGCCCCTCCTGGAGGATGCTTAACTCCAGGAAACTCTTCTGCGAGGCAGTAAGGACAAGGCTGCCCCAGGTTTGGCTTGCTCCACCCTTATTAGTCGTCTAACACTATCCCAGGAGGTTTTTGCACGCTCAGAAATTCAGGTCCTTCTACCACACCCGGGGGCTGCGATACATACTCTCAGTTTTATGCTGTTGGACTGCAGCACAGCCCTCACATACCTTCAAACACTTTGAGCACACAAAAATAATAACTGTGTCTTAAGACTCCAGATTTATCACTTAGCACCCAGAGCAGAGCCAGAGCCACACGCTGTGCAGTGCAGATGTGGTCGGTTGGTCAGGCTCTCAACAGCACGGGTGCCAGGCCAGAGATTGCTCCCTGGCTTCCTTTTATTTAGGAATGAGAATATGTGCTGGGATTGCAACTGGGAGCCCACTGAACATTGCTACTCAAACAAAATGTGAAACAATAAATGGGCAAGTTTGCATACCAGCAATAACAAATGATTTAAGACGCGTATGAAAGGCAAGTGTCTGTAAATGGTTTTTTAACTTCCCTGGGATGTTAAAGGGGATGAAGTAGCTGACTTTCAGAGGTGGTAGAAAGCTGAAGTGGAAGGATGTGGCTAAGAACTGGCCGCTGGAGAGTTTAGTGAGAACAGCCTTGAAGAGGCAGGATAAGAAGTAGGGATGGGGCAGGAGGTAGAGCAGCAGTTGGAAAGAGGCCTGGGACTGCAGAAGTTTCTTTGTTCCTACCTTCCTTCTTTCCTTTCCTCTCTCTCTCTCTCTATCCCTCCCTCATTTTAGTCATGTCTGAAGGAAAAGTGAACAGGGTTCTTCAAGGTTAGGAATGAGAAGGCTTTGCAGAGGTCAGATAAGAGCAGCTAGGAAAAAGGCGTAAGGCATGCAAAATGGGAGCGAGAAGGACAGTCGTGCGTAAGAAGGAAAAGTGTTGAAGGGGATGGGGTGGGAGAAGAGTAAGGTTGAGCACATCTTAGAGAGGTGATGAGTTAAAACAGTAAATGGCTACCAAAATAACAACTTGACCATCCCTTTTGTGCACAGGTTCAAAGGCTTATTTTTGCCTTTTTATTTGTATGAATTGATACAAATTGGCAAGTCAAAATGTTCCTAAGTCCTAAGATGGAAGTAATAAAGTTACGCTTGCTTTTCTTAGTCCAGCAACCTGAAGGTTGCAGAGAAGAACTTCACACTATTAGTAACATGTGAAACTGTATTTGAAATGCACAGGGCTGGACATCTTGAAGCACTTGTTGAGACGGGGGTCAAAGCATGAGAACTTTGGCTCCCCATGTAGAAGATCACAACTCCTTTTTTACTCAGAGCAAGGCCAAGCCAACAGCTGTACAAACACCTGCAAAGTCTGATCTGATCTTAATGGAAGAGAGTCTTTGGTTGTGGTGTTTATTTTGTGCTTTGAGCCTGGCTCTTGTAGATTTCCATCAAAATTTCTCATCAGGTTTCAGTGTAAAATCTCTAACTTAATGAGATATTTTTGATTGTTTTTCTTTATACCACGTGAAATGTACTAACTTGTAACATTTAAAAAACAATTATGGGACAGAGGAATTAAGGTAAGTTTCCAATCTAAGTGCACAAGAACAGAGACAAGAATGAAATTCCAATCTTACAGAGACCAGTTTTGTTTAAATATTACAAACAGTTGCCAGGACTATATAACCTAAAATTTCATATTTGTTTTAATAGCTAGGTGAAAAAGAATGTGTTAAGATTAGAATTACATTAGTGATTTGAATCATTTTTTTCTTCAAGCTAGACCTGACCATTACCATAGTGTATTTTTTGTCTTTTGCTTTTACGGTGCTAGTAAAGCAATTAAGACAGACATCTGATCCAAACTCTGGTTTAGTAAGTAGTTTGGGTTTCACAGTCATTTATAATTTTGACTATAAAAGGCATTTTATTACACTATTCATCAGCCCTTTATTGGACTTGCATCACTACCTAATATGTAAGACATCATTAAATGTTACTAAAGTATACTTTTTGGCTTTTGGCTTGGAAGCTCAGATATAAACAGGAAACGAACCCCAGGCACTACAGAGTTGTTGTAGGGCACGTATCCTGATGAAATTACACATGTGACAGACTGTCTTCTAGAAAGCTTAGCACATAGAATGCAATCTTGTGGTGCACCAGAAGATATTACTGGAAAGCAAAATGTTCCTTTTAGTATCTTACATACCCTTGAGCACCGCGTGTGGTTTCCAGTGGCATGAATAAAGTCATTATAATGTGAAAAGAAATAATGTGACATACCCAGCTCACAAAGGAAATAACAGATCACAATTAAATTGCATTGGCAGAACAGTATGTGGAAGATAGTGTCATGTCAGTCCTACTTTGTTTTTTTACATTCAGAAGCCCTTAAAAACAAGTTAGAGTTACAGTGCACCAGGATTCATGATGTTCGTAGGACTGTGCTATCCTAAGTTATGAATTTTCTTTTTTTTTTTCTTTTTTTTTTTTTTTGCTTTAACAGTTCAAGGATAATTGCCTGCATTTTACATTTTGCATCTTACGTTTCTCATGGGTCAGTTCCAAGGCTGGCGACAGGGTTATGGGAACGATTTGAAGAGGCACATTTCTGTCCCATTTTAAAGAAAAGAAAAAAAGGGAAGGTGTTTGGCAGGCATTCAAATGGGACATGTCACAGAATATGCACAATGTAACTGTTGCTGTGGACACTGGCAGAGACAGTTCTTTTAGCAATGAGAGGGAAGGGGAGAGTATACTATGAGACAAGAAACTCAGGGATGAAAACTGATATTTAAATACATACTAGCTGGTTTGGGGTGCCTTTTCGGCTTTCTTCTGTGTTTTGTTTTGTTTGTTTTTTTCCCCAAGTAAAGCCACAATTCATTATTTACAATTCTATTCCCATAGGGATACTTGGTGGGAAGTTCTTGGAAAGAGGTCGCATTAAGAAGCCTGGGCAGGAGCTCTTTAAGAGTGAGCCATCCGAGTACTTCAACGCTCAGGATCTGTTTGTTGGAGCCAGAGTTTGTTTCCATGGTCACAACTTTCTTTTGGTGGATGCTGATGAGTACACGTTCAACTACATGGAGAAGCATGCAAATGAGGTGAAGCAGGGTCTTGTTACTTTCTATTATCTTTAAGGACTGTACCTTATCTATATGTTTTTCAGAATTATTTATACCTAGTTTCTTCACCCAAAGTTCACAGCCCAGTGTGCTCTGTCTAGCAATGGATTTAGGAGATTCTAGCTAGGGATTGCGTGCAAGCCTGGCCAATCTTTGCCATCCATTCCCCTTCTACTTTCTTGGCATCCACTCTTGAAGGTGTATCCCTGCCTGTTCCTTCTTGAGACTGTTTATGGACCTCTTGTCCCTTAATTGATCTAACCCTTGTTGAACCTACAGATACTGTCTGCTGCCACAGCTTTCTGTGGCAGCAAGTTGAAAAATTCACTGCCTGCTATGTAAAAAAATATATGATAAAAGAAGTAGGTGTCTTTTATCTGTTTTAAACCAACCTCCCACTAGTTTCAATGCCAGTTCTAGTGTTCTGGGGTTTGGTGAAGATCTCCATTCACCTTATGCACCACCTTCATAATTTTGTAAATCTTATACATTCTTCCCCCTCAGCTGTGGAGACTGGAACAGTGCACAGTACTCAAGATGTGGGCACATCCAATTTAGAGTCTTACAGATGAGGCTATTTTATTCCCTGATGTGATTTTTTTGCATTCATACACATTTGTCTGCCAAAACGTTTCCCTTGTAATATTTGAAATTCATATCACAGTCAGGAATTCAAGGTTACATTTTGTACTGAGTTCCACTATCTTTTGGTGTTGCCTTCAGAGGGGAGAACAACAATAAATAGGGAGCTGTGGTGCCTCTGCTGTTGTATACTTTATGCTAGCAGTCATTACACAAATGGCTGGTAAAGAAGCCCTCATTTGCCAAAGCCAGAAACATATCCAATAGGAGGAAATTGATTGTCCTATAGCAATTCTCACAGAGATCAAAAAAGAGAGGATACAGGGATGGAGAAACACAGAAGAGCCACAGAGCGTTGTGTGGGATTTTATGTTGGTTTGGTAAGAAATGTAGATTACTTTTATTTCTTTTTATGATGAAGTTTGTGCTGCAATATTTGAATAAATGTACCCCAATATACTTGGAAATTCCTGTTATGTGCAGCTCTGACCCAGTCGCTCTGAGGTGCATCTTAAAAATGCATCAGGTCACGAGCCAAGGCATTCCTGCATCCCGATCCTTCTTGTGGATTTTGCTTCATCGCAGTGTGATCTTGAACATCAGCCTTTGGACTAGACTGTGCTGTGAGGACTTTGGGATAGTGCGTATGCTTCATAGCTCATGGTGGGGCAGCAGCATGAATGGTGTCTTCAGCAGACCTTCTCCAGAGCTGCCCTTTGTCTCAGGCTTGCTGAGATTGTGCCTAGGGAAAATATCCAGGAGGATTTATCAAGCTATGGTACTCTGCCCATTTGTCCAGATCTCTTGTGGATGGAGAAGGGAGTTCATAGTGCAAGTTTTAATTGTTCCCTGCCTGCATGCTCACCAAAGTGAGTGGACCTGTGGGACTCCCAAGATGCCAGCAGGCCTAGCACATTCTTGGGGACTGCGAGTCTTGATGCCATTGTGCTGCTGAGGCAGAGGTAGAGGCAACCCGACCCTGTGCCGCCTTTGGGCCACACGCGCTGTTCTCACTGAAATGAAAATAGCAGAAAGGTGTGATTTCTTTGTAAATTAACATGGAGTTAGCACCACCTGCCTTCCCTGGAATAATGAGAAAGGTCTGCATTTGCTCGTTGGTGTAAAATGCTACGACTGCTAAATGCTTTAAGCAGTAAAATACAAAACTATATACATTATGTTTTCTTACTGCTGGACTGTTTCTTCCCCTAGTAGAATCAAAACCAGAGGTGTTCTCTAAAATGCAGAGCGCATCATTAAATTGTAAATGTTTTTTGGAACTGCTGTTTGCGTTGATTATCTTGGATGAAACAGATGACATCTTAGTTTTCCAGACTGAATGATTGTATATTATCAAAATAAAATCAGATAATGGGAAGAATCAACACTAAAAATATTTCTTTAAAGTGAATTTTGAAATGTTCTTTGCACAGTTAAGATTTTAAAACAGCTGGTAGAATAAAAGGTTTGTTCTCCCAATGATAGTTGCTTTATTCACATCCTTTGAATAGACCTCCAAAAGTAAGGACACACCTTGTTTGCCTCAGTTCATTGGGGAATTGCATACTCAAATCACAAAAACTTCAGCAATTATTAGAGAAGAGCAGAGCTGGAAGATGGTTTGAAGAAGGGGAAACAATTTTAAGATGACTATTTGTCAGTTGTTTCTAAAATAAGAAAATAAATAATTTTTCTCTGAATAGACAGAGGTTTCCTTTCAGCAGAACACATCAGTACATTTTCTGAAAACAGGCGAAAGAAGTCCAGGTGGAACGTTTTTCTTCTGGAAAATGCCATTTTGACCACATTTCTATAGGCATATGTTGATTTAGATGAAATTTTGATTTGGTAAACATAGTGCAGGTGGGAATTGATTTTGCTATCATTGAAACATTTGTTTGACACCATATGAGATATTTGGAAAGTTTTAATTTTCTGTTTCAAAATTGTATTTATTATATTGTTTTTAATTTATAGGGAGAGAAACATCATTGAGTCCCATCATTTTGATTGCCACCTGTACTTAAAGTAACTTTTAAGGATCTAATTCTCAAAAATTTTCAACACTTTTAGGTTTTTTTTTACAATTTGCAGAAAAAAGATGTGTTTAGAAAGCATGAATTTGCTTGCAAAGCAGAACGTGTGTTGTGCACAGTCCTACCGGTTTTATCCAGGTTTGAGGAGGACTCTTTCAAACAAGGCATCCCTGTGCCTCCTTGGAAATGAATTTATTGTCTCTGAAACAGTCTCAATTGTTCAAACTTTGTAGTCTTCTGCAGCACAAACAAGGAGGTTGATTTTACTTCCATTGAATTCGACGTAATAAGCTCTGACTTAAGCAAGAAAATCACACAAAACTAGATTGTGACTAAAGCGTGTCAGCAATTACATGAGAAGAGGGAAAACAACTAAAGAGTTATTGCCATGCTGCTCAGATACTCGATGTCTATGTAGGTGTTTGGAATATGTAGTTTAGAAAAAAGATGTAAAAATAACTGCTTTGATAATGTAGAGAAAGCAGGTTTTTAAATAGACAGAACACTTGGTCCATCTTTAAATACTCTACAGATTGATTCCTTCTGCCCAGTATTTTCTTAATCTCTGTTCCTTACTTTTTCAGAAAAGCTGTGTGTTTATGGCCCAAACAATAACAGCTTGGGGAGAGGATTGAAAAAGTTGCTGTCTCTAAAACTTTTTGATTGCTGGTCCAGCCGCTCCATGCCACTGCCTTGCATGGCATTGCGTGCCAGGGTTGTACCTGGAGAAGTTTTGGCATACGCAGTAGCGGTTTTCTCTAAATCTGAGCACATTACCTGCAACCACTGACATATTTATTAAACGTGGATTGCTTTATACTGTTCTGGCAGTGTCATAGGGACTTTAAATACCCTTTTCTAGATTCTTTTGAACTGATACAATGCTGTAGACAAACTTCAGCATAATTGAGAGTGAGGCCCAATATCTGTTGTGATTAGGTCCTTAATACGAGTCATACCGAATTTCAAATAATTGCTAGTTAAAACACCATTGCTTACTGGAAGAAATGGGAGAAAACTATTTTTGGACAGTTCATTGTGCTTTGTAAGTTAGGTAGAGCATGACAGATGTGAGGGCATATCAGATATTCGTGCTTGGACTCAATCCCTATTTAATGACTAAATACATAGATGTTTTATGTTAAAAATGATAATAGCAAATAAATCTTTGGTAGAGCTCTAACACAACAATCTGAATGTAGAGTGGAATTTTAATTGCTCCAGTTCTGTTTACCTAAATTTAATTTTATTTTAATGGCCTATATTTAGAAGAAATAAGCATTCTTCTAATGTGACAGGAAAAACTGGTTCCTAACAAATTTCCAATCTGCTAATTCTAAGTATGTAAAACAACATAGTCTAATATGAATAAGAATATCTGTTCAACAGTTCATTGGAGCCAACAGTGAAAAGATTAGTTTTAACATGGTGAATTTTATTAATTGAAAATTCAGTGAGATGCACCAACATAAAATGAAGACCAAGTGATTAGAACTGTACTTTAGATGTTTCTGTTTCTGCTTTAGCAAGTCAATATTTGAAGCAAAAGTGGATGTCCTTTTTTGTAGCTAGAATAAGCTTTCTGAGAGTGCACAATCTGATGGTTTTTGTTTAATTTTTTATAGTCTCAGTAGGAAGCAATTTTTTTTCAGTAGCAAGCTTCCCTCCAAACTTAACACAGTGCTGATTTATGCATTTTAAATGAGACAATGAAGGAACTAATAATACTTAGCAGTTCAGCATTCCCCTGCATCTTTGCAACTCTTGCTGGTACATGCATAGTGCCTTTCTCTCTAATCTATGTCTTGTTTTGCTTTGTTAAGTTCTCCATGGCTGATATTGGTGTCATCCTCAAGAAACTGAAAGACATAGCCGAACCTCGTTCCCGAGAAATCAGACAGGTGTTTGCAGCCGCTGATCCTGAGCATACCAAGGTGATTGAGTGTGAACCTTTCAGGTAAGACAGTGGATTTTGTTTTTTAATGTTTAATGAAGGCACATTACCCAAAAATGTGTAGAGCATGACTTTCTCGATGCTTTCTGCATGTGTTAGCTGATGAATAGTGTACATTTGTTTTACATTTACTTGGAGACGGTGTGTGAAAAAGAAAGTGAATCCATGCCCCAGAAAAAAAGAGAAATGTGATAGTTTCGAGTGAGCTGAAAAGCACAACTAAAATTTGTCTGCTTTTTATGGTGCTGGCACAGGGTGTTGTGAAGAAGGGCAAGTCAGCAGTGATATATACACTGAATGATAAAGAAAAATCCATCCTGAGAGTCAAACAAATTAATTAGTAGTTTTGAAATTCAAGAAAGAATGTTTGAGTTGCCTCCTGAAAATGGTGTTATTTGGGTTTTGAATCATAGATAAAGAAGAGAGTCTTCGTGAAACCAAGGTGTATTGAAATTATAGGTTGCAGTGGTAAGCATCTTTAAAAAAGACTGGAAAGCAGTAGCAAGAGCAATAATTAATGGTTGGATAGTAATTTCAACATAGATGGGGGGAGCAGAAATCTGCCTTCTGGCAATGATCCAGATATAGCAATGGGCAAGTGTATAGATACATCAAAGTGGAAATCATGCTCAAATGCATGCTGATTTCAGTTTATCCCACAGCCGGAATACTTGAGCATATGAACTCTGTTGGGTACTGGTAAAATTAATGATGTGGAACAGAGGAGGAAATATTACCTAGAAGCATTTGGTTTTCACAGTGGCAATATAGTATATATTTAGGAACTGTCGTAATAACTAACGCATATAAGTAAATGTATGTTGCGTGGAATGTCATCCCAATAGGAATGTTAACCAAGGTAGAAATCGCTTCTGAAATATCTCACTAGAGATACAGATCAGCAGGAGGTTCTTCCAGCAACTCAAAGTGAAAGTAGTGAGAAATGAAAACAAGCCAATATTCAGAAATGAAAAATAAGTGATTAAAAGGTGGGATTTAAACTAAGAGAAGCCACAGTTATTGGCAGCTTTTTGGTCAAAATATTTCTAGACTCGGATATTTTACTCAACAGAAGCAAGATTTTGAATTGTTAATTGCATTAAGAGGGAAAACGTTATTACTAGAGTAAGAAGGGGAGAGAATTGAAAGTTAATGTATATCTGCAGAAGCTTTATAGCACTTGGAGAAGGGTTTTAATTTATATGCACAATAACTGTTTAAAATTAAATAATTATGGATTTTATTCAAATTACAAAATAATCATCTGCAAAACTATCTTACATGCAGTAAGAGCATTTGCATGACAAAATCGTTGGAGCACACTTTTAGAATGGATGATTGTGCAGGGAAAGGTTTTTATTTTATCAAGGAGGGGCTCAGTTGAGTGTAAATTTAATCACAGTCATATTCTGTGCAGCTGTGAACAGCCCAGCTGTTTAATTTAGGGTACTGCTGTTCTATGGCATGGAGTAAGATATGTCTAGTTATATGGTATTGAGGCACTTGGTTTCAGCAACAAAAATGCAGTAGCCCTCTCCATGAGCAAGAGAGAAAGCAGCGGAACCCACATAATAAATGTTTTCTTGGCCTCCGTGCTCACCTGGGCCAGTCTGAGCACCTACTAATGGTCTACATCCCTCCTGTGGTTGGGACCACAGGGGGTCTAACAGGAAGCATTCACATTGCCAGAGGAAGAACTTCCCTCTACGGAATATTTAACTTCTGTGCTTTATAGTGATAGTAGATTTTGGTTCTGTTCATTCATATGATATCCAGTAAACTAAAGGCTTTCTTTTGTTTTTTTTTTTTTTTTTTTAATCTATGTGTCTTATTTTAAAAAAAAAGAAACATTTTTAATGCTGAAAGCAAGAACAGTTCTTTGCATCTATAAAAAGTCAAAGATATTTTTCTGTGAATAGAATATGTATTTTTCTTTCAGTTTTGTATTTTCTTGTGTACATCACTGTTTATTTTTTAATCTATCATGGCATTTCATGATTATAACTAACTACAAATGATTATTTTTAGTACAGGCAATTATCTGTGTGACAGCTTCAACCAGCATGATAATCCTCTTATCTTAAATACAGCTAAAGCTTTACTGTGCTCTGAATTTGGCTGTTCAGATTTCTTCCTCTCTACCTATGTAATTTTATATGAGCTGCATTTAAAAATACACCTATAAGTATGATGTAGTGAAGCAGAATTGTAATTATACAATTTACTTCAACTACTTTCAGGACCCAAATCTACAGCATATCATCCAGGAAATAAATATGTGGCATACACTGAAGCTATCCCCTAAGCTATCGTTAAAGCTATTGAAAGCTTTGTTGAAAAGAAAAAAAAAAAATAACTAAAACTTAGATGCCTGTGCATCACATGGTCCTATCCAGACTGCTTTTTCTGATAAGTTACTGGCAAGGCTGTTCTCTGTTAGAGACAAAGAACCATGTGGGTTTAACAAAGATCCCTATCTTCAGTTCAGCTTGAGAAACAGCTCTCTTAAGCAGTTAATTATTATTTCTTCTCTCTCTACCAAATTTAGATTGCAATCTGTCTTATTCTTCTAGAACAAAAAAAAAACCCCACAGTAAAACAAAAGATAACTAAGCTGTGGGAACAATTGTTGCAGCTTGTTTCTTTTTGTCAGGAAGAGTTTAGATGTAATTCTGTTTGTGAATCTTGGATATCACTCATTAGTCCCCAGCAATCACTAGAATATTCCTTAATTCCCAAACGAGACAATAATTTTATGTGGGTTTTTTTGTGACTTGATTGTCACTGGCTAGCTTGAGAAAAATAAAAGACCTTTAAAATCCTGACACTGGCAAATCTGTGCCATGCGTGGAAATCCAGTCTGTGGAAATATTCAGATGGCTTCCCAAGCCCAAGCATTCAGATTGCCAGGCTTATCAGGCAGTATTGTCCTCTTCTTTGTGTTCGCAGTAGTATTACTGCAGGCTTCAGGAAAGAGGCTTCAGTTTTGACTGGCTCTCTGAATGCTGCTACAGTGTAAATAATAATATTCAGTAAGTGGAATAGTAATACTGACAAGATAATGATAATATTAATAGATGGACCAAGTTTTGATCATTGGGTTTGCATAATCTCAAATAAGGTTTGCTACTGTCAACAACTTGTCTTCTCCTTACATTTATCTCCTGCCACTGCAGATAAAGGATCTTTCTGATTTATTTAATGTTTAAAAAGCAGCAGTTGAATCAAAGTAGACACTATACTGTGTTTAGCATCCTTTTTTGAATAGCTGTGTAAGTGCAATCATGTTCTATGAACAGATATCTTCATTTGAACAGGACCACACAAGCTGCTGAGAGGAAGCAAGTGAAAAATTATGGTTGTTGATAAAATTTTGCAATTTGGAAGGGTACTAAGTTTCTGTCCTTTCAGTTTACATGTGGATGTTAAGAGACCCGTTATCAGATTTATTCAAGAATTTAAGTATTCTCCAGCCAGAAGTTTGAGACCTGTGTCAATACTTTGTGCATCACTAATAATTTCTTCCATTTGTTTTCAAAGATTGGTATATAACCGCAGTGATGCAGTGCCCTCAAGAGTACCACAAAGTACAGCTCTAATTGCATCAGCAATTACAGTGAAGTTTATTCTTAATGCAGTTTATCCAGAAGTATTATATATAATTAATCTAATTTTGACTGAAGCGCATAGGCCTATGTTGATGCTTGCTGTTAAAAGATAGTCCTGTTAAATGTGAGTTCACCAGAGGCAGAGAGGTTTGGGATCATAATGCCAATGTGGTTGCACTAAGCCAGGTTTGACAAGAGGCCTTGAAACAGCTGAGGTAACCTACAGTTCAGGCCAGTTTTTTCCAGGAGAGCAGGAAGCCTCCTAGGTTTCCTTGCATACCTCGCTGCTGCTAATATTCGATGCCAGTATGGCATCTCCAGGTAAAAGGCTTCAATCATGATTATTATGTATTTTTGTATGTATAGCCAATTACTGAGGAAAGGTGGACATCCTGCAAAAGTTTAAGAGTTCAGGTCATTTCCATTATACCTCCTTGAACAGATCTGGATTTCAAATTTAAGTGGATGCATTCTTTAAGGATCTAAATACAGCACTTCATAATTAATGCATTTAAATGCTTTTTTTCCCCCTGAAGTTTAGTGATTATTAACTGTTTTTAACTCCTTTACTTAGAACTAATGTAGGCTGTTGTTTTTGTGAACAGAAATTTGATAGTCAGTATCACTGATGGAGCGTTTTCAGAACACGAAATTATTACTCTCGGGCGCTGTTACAGTGTGAGAGAGGAATATAAAATGGACCTCCACTTCCTCCTTGCAGTGGCTCAGGAACAACTGAAGAAAAATAGCTTTGAGAATTTTGAACAACTGTCTGCAGTGCTTACATACAACGACCGTGAAAAGTAAGTTTCCTCTCTTTATCCTAAGCTGTTATGTGGGAAGTTCTGCTTGTAAACCCACCTACTTTCTGTTTGTTGCTGAGTAAATGATGTATTGTGGTCAAAGAATTTTATTTGTAATGTTAAGCCTCTCTCAACACTTGACAGCAGAAAAGAAAAGGATAGCCTTTTTGTCTCTTTTTCATTTTGTTTGTGGACTTTTTATTGTAGCTGCTGTACTGAACATTCTGTGACATAATCGGATGCCCATTCACAGGCAAAACACAGTCTTTTAAAACAAAGAGGAAAATAGTGATTTAAAGGGGAAGAGAAATTACTTGTAGCTGATTCTTTATGTGACTCATTTGCCCTTTTTATTCTCTGATGTCACAGATAAAGAATCATGGAGAATCACTAAGGACCTCAGCATAGGGGAGACAGGCCACCATATGTACTTCAAGTTTCTTGTCTTTGTAATAGCAAAATTTCATAAAACCTTGTTTTCTTTACTTCTACCCTGATATTCCTCACACGTTTTCCTGTTCACAGCAGCATTCACTTGAAATAAATCTGGAAAATGCCTAATGTACACTTCTTCCTTCTCTTTCTGTTTGTGTAGATGTGGAATGCTGCCCCATGAGATGTGCAGGACTATTTGCAAGTCCTTTAAGTTGCCACTGGCTGATGATGATCTGCAAGCTTTACTGACCATGTAAGTTAAGGGCAGATAGTATGACCTGGATGCGTGGGTGCAAATCAATGCTAAATATCTGCTGCAGACACAGTTTTTGTCATTTATATAATATTAATCATTTAATAATACTGATTTTGTCCCTATACACATGCAGAGTTTCCTATTTATTGTATATTTATAATCAACTGAGGTGCATCCATCTTAGCAACTTCTCTTCATTTTGTCTGGCATGGTAGATCATCTGGGTCTTGCCAGAATTCTATGGAACTAGTCTTATGGAAATCAGCTACTGATACTTATCATTATCTATGACATTCACTTGTTTCGCATTAATTATTCCTGTGTGTATGTAAGGTAAAACCAATAATCTTATGAAAGCACATTATGTGAGTTTTAAGGAGCATAGCAAGATGAATACAATGAAATGTCCTTGAATCAAGCAGACAGCATCAGTAGTAAATAAAAGTGGTTTGCTACTCCTTTAAATCTCACCTGAAAGATATTTTATAGTAATTTTTAAAAAGAAAAAGGACCGCCGGCATGGTTTTGGTATTTTTCCATAGCGCATTTAGTTGTTTTGAGACAAATTGCTTGGCTAGCTGTATTAATGGGAATAGGAGTGAAAAGAACTAGTATTTGGTGCGCTTGTATTAAAGGCTAGAGTTCAGAGTAACCTGTGGTGGTTTGAGCACTCACGTCATGTTGAGTTTAGTTTTCACGATCAGATTTTCTGGTAATAGGTTTAAATGCATGCTCATTGGTTTCTTCTTTCCCTTGTGGGAGATCCTTAAGTGTTTTGTCTGTGCCTTCATACTGTGTTAAAAGCAGGAGCAGGTCTTGTCTTCTGTCATGTTTAGATGCTTTCAGCTAGATACGCTTCTTGATTTCAGAAGGAATTGCAAACTAAGCATCTGGATTTATCAAATAATGAAGACTCTTGTCAGGCAGAAGTGTGGAATCCATTTTAATAAAGTGTCTTCGTACTGCAGGCAAGACTTCCTATTTAAATCAGTATCAACAAGACTGCTTTGAGAAGCCTAAGGGTCTGTTTTTCACGAAGCCCCCATTTCCAGACCAAAAACTTTTAGAATAGTTCCCTGCAGTAGCCAGATAGATGACTTTGGCAGTTTGTTTGCTGCTCATCACTTCTGACAGTTAGTTACAAGCACTAGTCATCAGAAGCATGTCTGAATTTTAGCATTAATCTAAAACTCATTCTTTTAGAACTTCCACTAAGCTGCCCAACACAAAAAGTGTTGGAGGGTGATTGACATCCTGTACTAGACAATGGGTTCTCACAGTTTCCACTTCGGAAAGACTGAAATTGAATAGATGCACAGACTAGGGGTTGGAGGTTTTCCTTTAAGTACTAACTCAAAGCTGATGAAAAACAGACAAGCCTGACACATCATAGGCTCCAGAGGCGTGTTTATTGTTTGTGAATTTATACCACTGAAAGCTTTTGTGAGATGAACCTCTTCTCTCCTGAAGAGTCTCAGTGTATGCATTTAAAAAGGAAAAGCCCAGTGTGCTATAATAAAAATCAGAGAAAAGCTTAGAAGACAAGGAGGAGACTAAGGGTTGGATTTCACCCAGCTCTAGGCAGGTACCCATGACAGCTGAATTAGGATTCAGCTGCTGTAAGTTCTTTCTGTAGGCGATGGAGAAGGAGAGATTATCAAAGGGTGACAGAATGGTAAGGGGTTGGAAGGGACCTTCAGAGAGCATCTAGTCCAACCCCCCGGCCACAGCAGGGACACCTACAGCAGGTTGCACAGGGATGCATCCAGGTGGGTTTTGATTATCTCCAGAGAAGGAGACTCCACAACCTCTCTGGGCAGCCTGTGCCAGTGCTCTGCCACCCTCAAAGTAAGGGTTTCCTGACACTGAGATGGAGTTTTCTGTGTTCCAGTTTGTGCCCGCTGCCCCTTGTCCCATTGCTGGGAACCACTGAGAAGAATCTGGCCCCATCCTCTTGACACCCGCCCTTTTGATATTTATAAGCATTGATGAGATCCCCTCTCAGTCTTCTCTTCTCCAGGCTAAAAAGACCAAGGTCTCTCAGCCTTTCCTCACAAGAGAGGTGCTTCAGTCCCTTGATCATCTTTGTACCCTTTGCTGGACTCTCGCCAGCAGTTCCCTGTCTTTCTTGAACCAGGGAGCCCAGAACTGGTCACAGTGTCTCCTCAGCCATATAAGAGCTGGATTTCTAAATTGCCATCCATTTTCCTTTGTTTCTAAGGGGCCTGTGGCCAGACTGTAGTGCAGATTTCTGTATGGGAAAGGTAAATGGTGTGAAGCTGGGCCTCAGAAATCAGTGTGAGAAGTACTTCAGATGATAGAGTGCTATGTGTAATGCCAGTTCTAAGTTACAATATCAGCTGCGTCGAAAGATGGCAGTTTATGTGGTGAGTCACTGCACTGAAGATAAGAAGGAAGATTGTCACATTCTTAATAATGTGTGCAGTTGTCACTGCCTGGTAAGTTTATTGTTTCATGAGGGTTCAGGGTCAGGGAAACATTTTTTTGAATCTGAAAATTGAAGAGTAGAGTTGGCTGAATGAGATTTAGACTTTTCCTTTCCTCCTGCTTTCTGTAGTTTTCTTTGAGACTGAGCAATCATGAAACAGGCAAGTTTATTGTTAGTGAAGAACAGTCTCACTCCTGGGGAGCATGCAATCCAGCATGGGCAAAATTTTCAACAATATTCTTTCCCTGTTTTTTTGGATGAGGAAGCATGTAATTTTGTGTCCATTGCATTGATGTTTCTGAAGCAAGCGGTGGTGGTGTTCCTACTGTGTGTATCTGTATTTATGAAGGAAGAAAGTGGTACAATAAAAGTTGTTGGACTGATTCCCACAAAATCAGTACATATAGCTAATGCACTAGCTGGACCCTATTCAGCTATAAAATGATGCTAGACAATGCGATCAGATAGTAGTTGAAGACTGAGGCTATATGTTTATTCAGCTTTGCTATCTGAGATTAGGTGGCAAAGACTTTCTGTAGGACTTAATGGTTCTATTTTTCCATTTTGAAAGGTATTACTCTTAAAATATTTATTATTTACATTTGTAAATTATACTGCAGTGATCTGTCACTTATTAAAAGCAAGGGATGGGACTAAAAGTTACTGTCTAATTTTGTGGTCACCTCCAAATGACCCAAGACTCTGTTTACTGTACCCAAACACCATTCAGTTTCCACAGAGTGCAGGGAGAATTAGGAGAAAGACTGTGAGGTTTCATAAGACCCTCTCAAATTGTCTGTCTAGAATAAATTTGTATTTTTAATTGTGGGATGGTGGAATAGTAGGATTTAGGTACCCAATTATGTGTCCATTTTTCCAATTTATCTGAGCTGGCTTATTAAAAAAAATTTCCTTTCTCCATCAGCATTTTCTCACGTAGTTTTTTATTCACAGGGCAATACAGACTTTTAATCACAATGTATTAAGCAATGCAGATGGTACAGAATTGTTTCTGCCAGAAAACTACAGTAATCATTATAAGCATTTCTTTAAATTTATGCAGGCGTAATGAGCAATTATCGTTTGTTTAATAAATAAATGTTGCTAAAGTGCTTAAGTAATGGATTTAGGGTTTTTTTTCCTGTTATTTTTATTTACTGCAACGCTAAATGTATGCTAACAAGGACTTTAAAAGATGCAATCCTTCCCCAGAGGGTATATAAACAGCTGGCAGATAAGGAAAGAAAAAATGGAGGGAAGAAAGAATGGATGGCAAGTTTGCAAGTATTACATGTTCATTGTTCTGCATTAGTTTAGTTGTTAAGCATATGTCCCTATTTTTTAAAATATGTCTTTTAATTTCTGTTAAAAGCAGCTGTGTAGTTCTTCCGCTCTTCACAGTACCAAGGTTAGTCTGTTGGACTCTGGAGGGGGGCTTGTTTTGAAAAAGTTAATCCCTACTGTTTCAGCTAGTGGTGCCTGATGGCGATGGGCCTTCTACGTGGTCATCCCAGTTCTCAAGTCACTAATAGGCCAGGCTAGGCCACTCCTGCATGCTCACCTTTTGCCTGGTTTGTGTCTGGGTAATAATTTTTTTACCTAGTTGCCTACCTGTAATGTTTTTTTAGGGCTGACCTATTTCTTTCAAGAAGCAAACCCTCTTTTCCTACTACATCAAGTGTCCTGCTAGCAGGAGCAAGGTTGGAAACGGTCACAAGATTGTTGTCCTGCGCTCTGTCTTCTGCTCGTTACCTTTTCTGCCTGAGACTCCCTATGCCATTTGTGATGAAAAGACTCTCCAGAATTAATATTTTGATCTCTTAAAAGAAATTATTTCTGTTATTCAGCATGCTGAGAAACTGATGGTTCAATTTATAGTTTTTAAGACGTGAAAAGATGTATACACAAGAAATTAGCAATTACTTAATTCGTACTGATCAGCTGCATAGACTTGTCTATGCTTGCTGTTTTTAATCTTTTCATATGTGCAGTTTATCACAATTTAGGTGTATACCTGTGTATCAGACAGGCTGAAGAACCCCAACATTTTTTCTAAGGTTAAAGCAGCATGATGCTTCTCCTCTATTATTATCAGATGAACTTGTTAATCTTAATAAATGTTATTCAAAACTAAGGAATTAAAAAAACTCTGCATGTACATTAACTTTTCACATAAATGCTTGGGTTACATATTTCTTGATGGGAAAGAAAAAATATTTGTAAGTAGCCTTTACTCATCAAAGCATCCTCAGGAGTGGTTATAATGTGATTTAACCAGATTTTTCACATATCTGCAGTATTTAATTATGAATATATTTTTAGAAGCAGAAATGTGTGATTATTTCTGTAATGTCAAAGGAAAAAAAAGCTCTGCAAACTATGATGGGGATGGGGGAGTGACTTTCATAGTCTAAAATCGCATGCATTGGTGAAGTCATAGGGCAAAACTGAAGAGAAGCATGGTTTCAAGAGGTCTTTGTTGCATCTTCTTGATAAGACAAATCTAATTTCCTTTCCTGAAGAGCACTGTCAGTTTCTGTCATATTAACTCCAGCCCCTGAAATGTATGACATCTCTGTCCTAATAATGCAGAAATTGATAACATCTCCTCAGTCCATCTGGATATTCTGTGCCAAATTGCAAGTGTGTGCATTTAGTAGATTGATACAATAAGTCACAGCACGAAAGAGGTCTAAAGAGTAGATTTTTTTTTTTCTTTCCGGATTATTCTAGAGTAATATTTTAAGCTGCTTTCTGTATCTATTTAAATATGGGATTTAGGAATCCCATTTCTTCTGCCCATGTTAAAATCTTTGGTTATAGTTGACTTCATGCCCATGTTGTCATCTCAGTTTGCTAGTGCTGTCACATCAAAGGACTTTTCTCCTTGTTAACGTTTGTCGACAGCAGAAGCAACGCTTTCCTTGACTTCATTGCCTCAACATAAAGTTTAAGTACTTACATGCCTTCACTTTTTCTTTATTTAAAAGTCCTGCTTCTGCAGCTCTGCATCTTGGCAGTAGACTTAATCTTTTGACTTTTCACAATGAGCAAAAGATAAATACATATATAGTAAAAGAAAAAAAAATAATTGTTATGGTAGTTCTGAAATTCAGAATCGGTGTGCCATAGTTTTTCTTCCAAGAGGTGTAAGCTTTTTTTTTGGCTTGTTACTTCTAATGCAGAACTCCTTGCTTTTCCCATTGCCACCTGCAAAAAACCTGAAACAAACAAGAACCCCCTAGAAGTGGGAATGATAATTTTCTTTTATATTGGATATATTTCCCAAAAGTAAGGCTTTATGAAAATGTTAACTTGCGTGTGAGCTATTGTAAACAAGCAAGCTATCATAGAAGGGTTTATCATGGCAATGTTTCAGGCTCCTCTTTAATACTAGCAACAGTAGCATTCTTTTCTGACTTTGCTTTCATCTTAAGCATAACTCACTCTACTTAACATTCCAGTTTATCGCTAGCATCTCTGTTTATGGCTGTCAGTAGATTTTATTATTATCTCTCCTGCTGACTATTAAATGAAAGGTGGGGGGGGGGCAGAGGAGAAAGAAAGGATGAGTTGCAGTTTATTGCAGTTTATTTTTGTCACTAGATTTATTTTTCCTCTTCTCCGGTATTGTTTTCCCAGTTTGTGCTGTAAATTCTCTCTTAAAGTACCTTATGCCTAATTTTTACCAGAACCCTCTGCAGTGGTTGAAGCGTTTTGAGGCCGATGTTTTGTGCAGTGCTATTTCTTTAAGAACAAGATAAAATGATTTTCTAAAAGACTTGTGTCCTGGAGATGATCCTGTTCCTGTGCAGTAGTATTTGTCTCACCAGATTACAGGGCAGAATTTTTTAACCTGATGTTTCCTACTGAAGAGTAGGTATTGAGTCCTGCTAGTTGTATATGTCTCTCCAGGGACCCCAGTGAAGCACAGACTCTTCCAGGGTGTGCTTATATGCCTAAACCAGGTCCCTGTTACATGTAGGTAGTGTTAGGTGAGACAGATGTCATTCACAGAAGCTGCTAGTACAGTATTTATAGCAGAGCAGTTAAGCTGTTCATTTCAAGAACGATTTGCATGGCAGCTTCAGCTTGCGGATATTTTTCACGCATTTCACTAGTCCCACTGAAATAGCAGTGGTTCCCAAGTGCCTTAATCATGTGTTTTGCTGAATTGAGGATTTCGTTTCTGAAATTGCTTCATCCAAGTCAATGGCAGAAGGATGATGAGGCTTACAGATCCGCTCCCATGGGGTTTATTAGTGTAGGGTAATGATTTTTGAAATTTGAGGGAGGGAGACAGCGTGTTCCACACGTACCTGTAGACCTTAGTGGGCAGCATATATATCTTCATGCGTTTAGGGGACCCTCATAACTGACACAATTATATATTTATTCCATAGAAATAAAGAACAATGCCATAAAACATCTACCAAATGACAAGGCTTGTGATTTTTAAATCTGGCTATTATTTGATAGGTTGGAGAGCTGTGTGTTTTTCAATTGTAAATTGATCCCAAGGTGTGTGCAAACAGCATTTTTGAAGGACTGCTTATTTTCAGGAAATAAAGCAAGTCAGTTGTGTTATAGCACAGCGCTCTCGTATCATTCTCCCTGTTTCTTTTCTACACAAAGGAATCATACACTGCTCATCTCACCTCTATGTTTGTCACCAATTGTGAGATCACAGTATTGGAAAAGGTTGGGCAATGCTTCAAAAGTAAAATGAAATTAGTTGAAATGTAGTAAAACTTGAAGAAGTTGAATTCTGCTATGAGAGACAATAAAAAGGTGTAAGAAAGTTGAATAGAATGTATGATATAGAAGTCCTGACAGTTTGGTAGTGTTTTTCTGTATTCTTGCAGTTGTTTGTTAAAAAGGAGTGAAAAATTATTATGCAAAAGGTGATGTATTAGTATGCTGTAGATAACATGATACAATTTTGTTAAAAATTTCCTTTAACCTTGATTCATTTTACGGATATTCTGCTTAGGTTTGAAGATGACCATAAGCAAGTGGAATATAAAAAGTTTGTGGATGGGCTGAACTGGAGAGAGAATCAAATCCCTGCTTTCCAGACAATAAAGGTTCCCCTCAAGGTAAAACCAGTATATCTGAGCAAAAGAACGGTACAGTATTGATATAATTGATATAATTTGTCCAGCTTTAACATGAGTGCTTTTTCCAATGGAGACCACAGCAGTTTTCATATCTGTGTATTTGTGCCTGTTTTCTTCAAGTAATTAATTTTTTTTTCTGGGAGGTTTAGAATTAAGCAGAGAAGTCAAAAAAGGGTGAGGAGCCCTGTAACACCCCTATGCCTAATAGGTGTTGCATGTCTGTGTCATTTTTCTAGAAGAAAAAAAAAAGAGGAGAAACAGGTGTATTTGTCCATGAACAATGGGAGTGAATACCACTTCACCCACAAATATTGTTGTCACATGTCAAACGATCTGTTCGCTTGCTCAGATTGTCAGGAAATAGTTTAAACTTCACTGACACTGCAGAAAATAGCTATGTATTTTTTATAACTCCATAGAAACTTGTACATAATGCATCACATCATAGGTAGGAGTACAGCAAGAGCAGTATTGATGGATCAACTTTGTATATCTCCACCAGCCTGCTACTTAGGATAAATAAAAATGTGGGATCAACAAACTGCAGAAATTAATCTGATCTTGCCATCTTGTGCTGAATGGAACATTTTAAAATAGATGGTAATTATGCTGATTTTTAAAAACTTCATAACAGATAAATCCAAAGCCCTTCTGCCAACATGTAGTTTTGCTGTTCTGGCCTAGCCAATGTGTTGCTATGCCTGTACAGAATGTGTTTGACTGTATTCAGACCATTTAGAAACATAGCATTGCTTTAAATTCAAGTTCAATGGTGACATAGTTAAAGTAATATTCCTCAAGTACTGTGCTATTAACCTGACTCCTGTCTCTTACTTGGCTTATGAGCTCTTTCTCCTGTAGCATCTCAAACTGTCGGTGATGTCTAACGAGGGCTCAGTGCTGCTGGTTTGCTCTGCTTTCCATGGTGTTTTTTTTTCTCCCTTTGTCATTGAGAAGAATTTTTCCATCTTGCACAGATAAAATCAAAGCCCTTCCATGTGTTTTATATAGTAGTCCTGTGGTTAAAAGTGTGCATTAGGTTTTGTTCAGTGGATATTATTTGTTTTTACAGAAGAATTCTGTGCTTGAGTTATAAATCAATATTTAAACAGTGACTGCTCTCAGGAGATTGTGTCAGGATGAGGGCCCTCTTGAGCCTCAGTACCACAGAAATAAAAGGAAGGTCAGAGCCTATGCCCAGAGGACTTTTGCCTTGAAGATGGTGTTAAGCTCCGTACCAAAAAGCAAGGGTGAAAGAAGCAGAGGCTCAGCTACACTTGCTGTTGAATGGGTTTGACCATTTTTTTCCCCTCCCAGGATGGCTTATCTAGCCATTGAGCATTACCTCATTTCTGGCAGGTGGAGGAAGGAGATGGCTTCTATGGGATGAAGGTGGGGTGCAAGTGACGGTGGAACCAAGAGGTAGCTTTCACAAGTTGAAGGTGTGGAGGAAAAGGCGCTTGTGAAACAGGCAGGAGGTTGAACTGGACATTTGCAGTGAAACATATGTTCTGAGCAGCATAAGAGATGAGGTTTTGTTTGGCTACGAAGAAGATACTATCTTTGCTTGGAGGCCAGCCAGCGGATGGGCTTTCCAAGAGTGGGTGATGCCTAAGAGCCCTATTTGAGAACTGTACATGAAGTTGTGGGAGGAAGGTTACAACTGAAATCAAAAAGGAAGAAAGAGCATCAATAGAAATTATAATCAGTCATCGTCATGCTAGGGTAATCAGTTCCTCATCAGCTCCAAAGCCTTGCTGTAACTGTCATACTGACATACAGCACTGTTTTTAATGAACTGCGCTCACATTGGTGCAAGTATAGTTTATTCAGTTTTACTGACTTTAATATTTTGTTAATTAGCTGCAATACCTAGGCTATTTTACCAGAACAGTTTAATGAAGACATCAATACGAAATGGAAAAAAACAGAGAAAGGACGGGATGTAAATCTTGTTCAACTTTAGAATCCAATTGTCATTCTGTTCATGACTTACCATCAATTAACAGCAATATTTTGGGGCGACAGTACCTGTATTTGACAGATAGATTTCAGCAAGAGTTATGCTTGTTTAGCTGACTTTTTTCTTCTTTCTCTCTATATCATTATTTTGTATGATTCTTGGTGTTGAGACATAGAGGACTCGCAAGACTTTCAAATATAAGGATCTTAATGAAGACAATACAGCATTATTTAATTTGAAAATATCTGCAAAAGGGCTAATGATGGAAAATATTTTTAATAAAATGTTCTGCAAGATCAGTAAAAATGGTCATGTAGTAATCTTTTAAGAGGATGTGCTATATAAAGTTCCACTTTTTCACAGATTTGGAAATGAAGCAGCTCATTCAATCTTATGTTGACCAGCTTTTAATTATTCTTTTTTTTTCAATATTATATTCTAAGATATTCTCTGGGTTACTAATTTCAGAATGAAGATGACTCGAGCGGACAAGCACCATCCATTCATGTGAAAGGGATCGAATACTTACCTCTCCTGGATGATCTGTTTGGCAAGGAAGAATAATCTGATCTGTGCAAGACACTGCTTTTGGATTAGTGTTTCAGCTCCAAAGCTTACTTAGACAGATACTGAAAACATTCCTTGTAAAACAAAAAAATCAGATATAGGTTTTATTGCATTTAATTTCTTATTCCAACATAGATGTTTGCTTCATGTGTTTTTGTAACTCCTTCTAAATCAACAGTACTCTTTCATACTTTTACAAGCGTAATTAAAACTGTATCCTCTAATCTTTGTGTCTGTTTATATGGAGAATTTACAAGTATTGAGAAATCTTTGAGTCAAAGAGAGCAAAATCTGACTGACCCTGCTTTGTTCTGCAAACAAAAGAGGTTGTTGGATGACCTCTTAAAATATTAGGTTGGACTATTAGCACAATAAGGTAATTCCATTCAAATTTCCTCTCTTGCTCTTTAGCTTATATCTGTGTTTTTGCTATATCCCTGTGGTGGTGCTTAAGTGCTGTTTGCATCAAAGTTCATTATTTTATGGAGGAAATACTAGCAAGTTTTTAGCACAGCATAAAGTTGTTCTGGTGTCAGAGATAATTATAGCCTTCCAACCAGAAGTAAGTATTTTGCAGCCACGGCATGGAAGCTATCAGTCCTTGCTTTTTGTTTTAAATGTGACTCAGATTAGTAGCCACCCAAGTTTACTTGGGTGAGACATGTATCAAGAGAAAGTGTTTCAGTACAGTTTTAGTGTGCAGCTTTCTTGCAGTAGCACTGTACTTGCCCTTTGAAAATTAATGGATACCTTTCTCTTTGCTCAAAATTGTGATGACTAAACAGAGTTCCTATTAGGATTTTTGTATCTTATTAAACTTATGCCTGCTCAAAGCCATGATTAGATCTGAATTTACTGCATGCTTTTGTTAGAGAAGTAATTACCCCAGTTTAAAAAAATGGAAGAGCTGAGATGAAGCGGAGAGCTGACTCAACCATGGTGATTCCACAGGGGAAGGGGAAGAGGTATGAGCCAGTGCACCTCTGCTGGTGGCTGGGAAACTCACACAGTCAGTAGTCCAAGAACCCTGCGCTTTCTGTAATCTGAAATTACAATTCGAGGAGGAAGTGCTTGATTTCGAAGGGTGAGAATTTAACGTAACTAAATCACCAAATTGAGGGAAAGACAATAGTTCGAAGAATAACTTAATTCAGGGAATCTATATCTTTTTGGAAACTTGGAGATCCCTTTTAGAATTATGATTCCATTTAGAAATGCCTTGCTGCACTTTTGCATGATAGTGTAAATGAAATTTCTAATTATATGTCTTCTCTCTAGCCTCCTCCCCAGCTCCTGAGAAGAAATTCTTTTCCCTCCATATGGCAAGATATGAAGCTTTTGGCAGCTTTTTACCTTCTTTGTCAGCAAAAAAGGATTTGAGGCAAGGCGTAATTATGTGTGTTGCTGCTACTTAGGAAGATGTTTGCAATAAAAAGCATAAGTAATGGTTGTGTCCAGAGGGTCAAAAAGAAAACTGAAAACTTGTTGAAGTGCTCCAAGTTGTAGACAAGACCATGTACCGCCTTTTGATCCAAAAGAGGAAAATGGTTTCTTACATAACAAGAAAAACATCTGACCACAGGGGTAGTGTCAGGAGCCAAAACAATAATAACTTGCGTTTGAAGCCAGTTTGATGAAAGCTGAAGATTTTTCAGACATGCCACCAAGACTGAACCCTTGTCACTTTAAATGAATGCAGTAGCCCTTGTAAATTTTTAATGTTCCCCAGATTTCAGAAGGGTATGTTTCAGTTGTGGAAATGTTGTACAGCTGAGGGTTTCCGAGAAAGATTGACTCTGAACATATAGAACTTCCCAAGTAGCTTTTAGAGATGGGAAATTCACTTTAGTTTGTTTTCCTTTATGTGTATAGGAAAAAGAGGAGCCTCTTTTCAGGGGAAAAAAAAAAAAGAATAAAATAGTGCAAGAAAAATAATTTCTTATAGTTTCATGTGGAACCCTGTGTATAGGTCTGGTCAATCATAGTCTGGTCTTGTCATGGTCATGGTCAAGAAAGCTGACTGCAAGCTGGAACCAGTGCAGAGAATAACTAGAAAGGTGACCAAGAAAGGAGACTAAAGGAGCTTGGCTTGTTTAGTGAAATATAATGAAGTCTCAGAGGGAATATGACTGCTCTCTGTAAATACATTATGGCCAGGCAGGGAAAATAATCTGTTTCAATTAAGAACATTGGTAGTCTAAGAACAAATGGTATAATTTGCCACAAATAAATTTAAACTGCATAACAAAAGGTGGTTTCTCACTTCTAAAACAACGGGGCTCTCAAACAGCCTTCCAAGGCTAAAGTACTGAGTTAGTTTTAAGGTTGAGATGGGTCATCTGATAACAGTAATTTTAGGATGTTTATTAATACTCTTCTGAATCCCTATTCTCACTTCTCATTCTCCTCTTTTCCCATGCATCTTGCATAACCCTGATGAGCACAAAAGGATCTCCTAGGAGCAGGGCAGACAGGGCCTGAAAAATATTTTCAGTGCTTGTCACTGTGCTCACAATGTGTCATATGCTGCGGTCTGATGTGTTATAAACACTTTTCACCAGGTTTTCTTTTTTACAAGCAGCAGTGCTTCCAGAAGGGAAAGCCCTAGCCAATGAGCAGTCCAGTATTACTCTTTGTATAATGTGACTTACAGCATATGCTGCCCAGAATATTTCAACCTCTCCTCTAATCCTGCCACCAGCTTCTTCTCTCTTTTCACATTGCTGATGAGGGGCCTGAATGAAGACAATACCACAAGATTATATTTCAAGATGGCAGGAGGCCACAGCTTTAAAGCATGCATCGCATAAAGGGGAAGGCAGCCCTCACAGTTGCCATTAATCTCAGCTCTCGATCTCTGTAGGGGAGCCAAAGATATCTTCTTTCCACAAGTATCTGTGCTGTCCACGGGAGGAGCAAAGAGATTCACATTACAGTACCGGCTCCCCATCTCATTGCTGGGGTCTGTTCAGTGTTAATTTTTATTTCCTCAACTTGGCATTTGAGAATAAGAGGCTTTGAGTTCTCTGGAGTAGCTGCTGCTGCGAGCAAATGGCAGGCTGCAAATGGCAAAGAGGACCAGTCCTCGTGTGCAGGTGGTGCATTGGTTAGCTCATGGCCTCGCATCAGCTTCTGCTCCTGTCTGGTTCAGAGTGCCTGCTCTCGTCACCAGCAGATGGGCCCCCTCAGACATGGTGGCCACAAGCAGCCATAGGCAATCTGTGGACAAAAATGAAGTTCCTCTCCAGGCAATACTTTCCCAAGTCCTGCCCATCATACAAGCATCTACTCTATTTTCCTAGACACAGACATTTGTACCAACGTCAGACAGATGTTCATCTACATAAATGAAGAGATGTTGGAAGTCCTTCTGCATTTGTCCCTCGGGTTGTGATGTGAGTTGATCCTACTTCATGTCAGGAAAGCTCCTCACAGAAAAAGTTTGGGCTCAATTGACTCCTATCTCTGCTCTCTTGGTCTTGTCCTTTTAGCCCAGGAGACATTTTTTCCACCCAAAGATGAACTTTCTGTTGGAAAACTGCAGGGATCCTAATTCCACAATAACCAAACTATTGGATGTTTTCAGTCACTTAATTGCATTCGGAGAACAGCAGTCCATGTACCGCTAATAGTAATTCACTGGTCTCTTGCTTGCTGGACCCTTCTGTGTGTTCCCACGGTTTGAGACATAGAACTAATCATTACAAGAATTTTCCAGTTTTTAACATCTTGTAGTCATATGTAGGTTATTCACTGACATATTCATTGCATATTTACTTGTAGCATTTCTTCCTCTTCGAGGTGGCTTAGCCAGCAAGACCCAGTACAATGAGAAAGACAAAATGGCAGCACATTTGTGAAGAAGTTACAATATCAGGAGGAAAAAATACCACAATCTGAGTTCATTCAGATTTTTAAAATTATTATTAGGTTTTAGAGGGCAGCACAGATAACATTTGAGAGAAAACCATCTTGAAAGAAGACTTTTTTTAAGGTACTGTTTGCTCTGAATTAATTTCTTGTTGTTTGTTTAGGCTGGTGACTCAGACCCAGTCGGAAGCAGCACTCATGTTTTAGGCAATGATCAAGCAAGCCAGATAGGGGTGTGGGGGCAAGTCTGTGTCCCTACCAGTTTCCAGTGTAAGGTTTAAAAACCAGTGAAGGAGCATAACTAAGACGAGGAAGGAAGTTAATAGAGGTATAATATATTACGTTTATAGATTGATTATATAAACTCTTCTTTTGCACAGTTGGGTGTTTCTGAATCATCTGGAAGTTTCTTCAGGTGTGCAATCACACACAGATGAGCTAGCTATCCTCATCTACCCTTCACCCTAGCCAGCTGTCCTCTTTGCTCTCCTCTTTCGTCAGGCTAGTTTCATTAAGAACTACGAACAAAGAGAAGTAAAGGAGCTGATTCACAAACTTACCCGAAATCTGATGCAGATCCCTGGCAAGCAGCATGGTGGGATAATCTGTAGCAGCAAAAATTCATTGTATCACCTAACAGTACTTGAGAGAGCTCCCACTTTCAAAGGCAAATCTGTTAGAAGAATGGCATTGTCTTGAAAGACAAGAGGAAGACCTTTTGCAGAGCTGCTGTGGCGCAGGTGGGACGCAGCCTCCTCTAAATTTGCATGAGGTTTATGGGTGAGACTTATGTCCCCTGCCTTCAGATGTCTACAGTGCAGATGTCCACACCTGCACTAGCTCTCTGGATCCCTTACTTGTCGATGGAAGGGTGATGGGCACCTCTAGGGAGTGACTATCCTACAGGAATATCTACAGGAGTCATAATATCCACACACTGCCCCTCCCTCTGCACTGATAGTGAAGGGATTTAAAACAACCAACTAAATGCAGATGTTTGCGTTGCTGTTGAGTGAGATAAATCCCACCCTTGGGGCCCGTCAGCATTGCTAGAGGTGCACTGAGGTCAAGCACGGTGACCGCTTGGCTGCTCCCACCCTTGCTGCAGGTTGCAGCCACGCTGCCGTCAGTGTGATACGTGTGGGAAGGGCTGAGCTTCAGGCAGCCATGGGTAGTCTGGGTGGAGCTGGGCAGACCGGCAGAGGAGAACGTGAGGCCACTCTACACACTGACTGTGCATATGATCCCTCTCGTGGAGTGTTCTGGAGCTTAGGCTGAGCAGAGACTCAGGGCCATGCTTAGCAGGAGGACCTGACCGTCCTCAATGAGCTTGACTTAGGCTCTGGCCAGTGGGTCTTGGTCAAATTTCACTCCAGCTAGGTGAACAGGGAACCTGGGTTGATTTAAATGGAACTCGGATTGCTCTTGTTAGAGCTCTCTGAGAATCTAATTTAGCAAAGTATTTAAGTAGTACGCATAAGGCTGTCCCTTTTGCACAAAGCCACTCGAGTGCGTGCAGAAGCCTTGCTAAAGTCTATCAAATGAAGCACTGGTGGAAATGCTTTCCTGACAAAGAGGAATTCCTAATTTGAGGCATTTAGGAATTAAATCATTGTAATAAAACACACCACCATACGAGAAGGTAGCAGTGAAAAGAGGTAACATAGAATTGTCTGGACATGTTTATACAGGCTATACATTGTGTGTTGTTATTGTAGTTCCCTTTGCAATATAAGCTAGCAATTAGCAATTAAATTCCCATTATGGGATCATGTTGGTAATTGAGATAAACTGTAAGTGTGTAACTGTTTTAAACCTTTCTTTTAACTAAACCAAATACTGTAGTACTTATATAATTTAGAGATAATATCCCCATTAGTAGAGTTTATGGCTCAATAAACAGCTCCCACAAGTTCATAAAAGCCAAAACCGTAAACACCAGGACTATTAATGCAATAGAAATTCTGTGCCTCCCTCTTTTCTTGGTGGTCTAGATAGAGCAAAGGGAAATGCTATCTCAGAAAAAAAACATTTATTCTGGCTATATAAATATAAATGAATTGTCTTAAAACCCATCTGGAAATTTCCTCTCCTCCCCATGTCCCAGGTGGTCTGGCAACAGTGATGCATTCTGCTTTTGTCTGCAGGCGAGAGCAAGCGCTCCCATTTGAAATCATTTACGTGAAAGGATTGCGTGTAAAAGTGCTGGTGGTATCCTCACCCCGCCTCTCCCTTCTGGAGAAATGGGAACAAAATCTTCTCTAGAGTTGGGTTTCAGTGTATTTTCCTATTATTATTCTTTTTTTTTAAAGGAAAAGCCTCATCGAAGTGCCCGGACTTCCCAGTTTTTGAACCTCTCTGCTGCTGGCATTTTTTCCCCATTTTGACAGCTAAATGAATTTTAGGGAAGAGCCTGTGCTTGCCTGGAGGTTAATACAAGCAGAGCTTTTGTAGCTCAAGCCGCTTTCCATTTGGAGCTGAGGGAAGTGATTAAGCCCTTTGCAATAAAAAATGAACCCTTTCCTTTGTGTGAGAGAGCTTTGTTTTGCAGTGTGGTAGGGCGCTGTTGGGCTTAGCAAATTGTTGCACAATGAACCACCTCTATCTGGTCACTTACTTTGCTGCTGAAGGATATTCCTTCCTATGCTGTTAAAATCATATTGTTTGAGTTCATCAAAATGTGTGGCATTTTTGTCATCACTAGCCGGCTGGGTTCAAGTGGATGTGAAAACCTGGAGGTACACAACAGATCCCCTGCTCTTGCCCTCCCTCTCCCAGTAGGTAACTCATCCTGGGACGAAGCACACGGTTTTCATTTGTTTTGCTCTTGCATCATGTCTTCTGTTTTGCCACTTTTGTGTGAGAGTTTGTTTCCAGAGTAAGCATCTCAAGTGGCTGTTGAGATTCATGTCTGTCACCTCGCCACTGCTGGATTCCTGACCTTTACGCCTACGAGTGAGTTTGGCCTCTAGGACCCCAGGAAAGCTCATTTTCACAGAGGCAGAAACTCAGATATTTTGTTCTGCGGAAGTGTGGTGAGCAGTGAGCAAATGCGGTCTCTCTCGGGCTTCATGCCATTTACATTTCACTGGTCTTCCTGTTTTATCCTGAAGTTTTAAGTTTCCACAACAATGGTATCAACAGGGAGGCACTCCCTTGGGAACGTGCCTGTCCTCTCGCTCCCACCCCACATGTAACACTCGCTCGGTAAAATTTCGCGGCCTCACCGCAGGTTCAGAGGTGCCTCTTTTGATTCCCCATTGGCAGCCACACCATGAAGACAATGCAAGACCCGAGGCAAATCAAATATTCAAATTAGAAAGACACAACATCTTAATGGAGCAAAATTCCTTTTAGGAGGCAGACAATCACGAAGGACCTGAACCGTCGCTGCTGAGGTCCCGACAGTTTCGCCATTGATTTTTGCGGGAGCAGGATTTGGCTTTACTTCAGGGCAAAGGGCAATTGCTTTGCTGCTTTCCTACCCTTGCACACAAAATCCTCATCCTTGGGCAACCTGGTCTGGTGGGAGGTGTCCCTGCCTATGGCAGGGGGGTTGGAACTCAATGATCTTCAAGGTCCCTTCCAACCTAAACCATTCTATGATTCTATGAACTCGTCTCAGGGTAGTCCGCATGCTTCAGCTGCAGCAGCCAGGTCCTAGGACTGGGTCAGATCCTGGCAGATCCCAACTCAAAATGCAGTATTGCAGGTATGCAGGTATGGGGTCTGTCAGGGATGCACTCGACCCCTTAACCAGACTAGTGGTAGTTCAATACAGGCTCCAAAGGAGGTGAAGGCCTCAGCCGTAACTGGGCCAAGAACTTCTCTAGTTCCAATCTGCTCTCTGAAAACCCACAAAAGAGCAGAGTGGCACAGTGAGCATCCGTGCGTATGAGCTTGGAACACCGATCGTGTGATTAACACATGAATAGTGGGTGGCTTTTCCAAGACTCATTTCTCGATGAACAGAGTTGTGGGTACAAGGAGTCTCATGCATACCTTTTCCATCGCATGTAATTTGACTGCAAGCCAACCACTTTATTCCGTAAGTGTGACAGCCTAAGCGAGCCTTCTTTGAGCTCTCCCTGCTAAGCGGGCTGGCTGCATGGGGGTCATCTCCCCCTGAGCTGGGACGCCTCTCAAGGTTGCTCCTGGAGGCAGAGACCTTTCACCAATGGCAGATCTTTGGTAAGCGACCAATATTGCACGTAACCTTGTATTATGGTTACTTCGATTTGTGTCTTGGTAACTTTAATTCTGTCTTGGTAACTTTGACTTTTGTCTTGGTAACTTTGAGTCTGCCTTGGTAGTTTTGAATCCTTGTTCAAATGATTGTGCAGTGCAGTAATAAGAGTGAACCTTGCCATTGAACTTTAAGTCACATGTTTAGAACATATTTCAATAAAACCACTTTTGCTGATACTTTTGACAGTGGTTCTTTAAGCGATATAAATTGCCCATTTGCGACGAGGTTGCACCGCCTCCTCTGTGGCCGCAGCGTTAACAGCTCTGGCTCCTGGCACCTGGTGGGACAGAGAGCCAGGAGGAGCTGTGCTCTGGCTCCTAGCAAGAGGAGAGGCTGGATCAAAGCCTCGTGCAGGCAGGAAAGACAGATGGTGATTCTGGTGCCAGCTCCAGCCCGTGAGTAGGGAGGTTTTGCAAGTAATGCTAGCAAGACTGCGCAGGGATGGGAAAAGGAGTGATTCCTAGGTATGAGATAACCTTTCTGATGCCATGTAGGTATGTTGATGAGGAGAGGACCTGAGATTCTGCATCACAGAAAAATGTCAGTAATATTTTCTGCCTGTTCTACTACATCTCTATCGTCCTTTCTCAACAAAGGGCATTGATGGAGTAACAGAGATATTTTCATAAGAAACTCTCATAAGAAGAGAATTAATGACTTTTCATTATCCTAAACTACACCTTAATCTAAGTATGTGGGTGGGCTATTACTTGAATTATAGAGAAGACAACTGGACTTCTCAGACTCTGACTCAATTGTATGCAGTTATGAAATGCTCCAAAAGCTCCTGAGAGGTTCCTGGTCATGTAGAGGGAGTGGGATTTGGCCCTTCTCCCAGGTTAGAGACTCATAATTTGAAATCTGTGGGTGACTGTGGGTCTTGTGGGTTGCCTAAGTCACTGTGTGTAGCTCGGGAGGCGGTGGGGGGCTGTTTTCCCAAAGCAGGCCCAGCAATTGCAGGATCCCCTCCTCACCGAGGAGAGGCTTCAGCTTTTTGATCGTTCTATTCCCTTCTGGATTGCTCCTACCGGTTGCACAAACCTACCACTTTCCCTGGGTGAGAAGCAACACTCACTTTCTTGTGGGTCAGGGCGATCGCGTAGTCTTCCTCCTGCTTCATCAGCTGAGGCTTTCAGGTACTCTGGGACTGTTTAGCCCTGCCCTGCAAAGCTCCTGGCTGAGCTTTTCCGGCTGATGGCACATGGAGAGCTACAGAAAGAATGAATGGCATGAGTATTTACACCCGACAAGCAGGAAGAAGACCTGCACAACTAATGCGTGGATGTGGATGAATGCTTCCCTCTACTCACATTCTTTTTATATAAAACATCCCTTTGGTGGCATTTTGAGGCACCTCTGCCTCAGTGTTCCAAAGACTTCTCATATTGCAAGAGGTAAACTGTAAATCACAGTGCAAGATACAATTTTTTTGATTGCTAATTTGCCCTAATGTGCCCTTGTGGCTAAAAGGGCCAATGGTCTCCTGGGGTGCATTAAAAAGAGTGTGGGCAGCAGGTCAAGGGAGGTTATGCGTCCCCTCTACTCTGCCCTGGGGAGGCTGCACCTGGAGTACTCTGTCCAGTTCTGGTATCCCCAGTTCAAGAAAGACAAGGAACTACTGGAGAGAGTCCAGCGCAGGGCTACAAAGACGGTCAAGCCACTGGAGCATCTCTCTTGTGAGGAAAGGCTGAGAGACCTGTGTCTCTTTAGCCTGGAGAAGAGAAGACTGAGAGGGGATCTCATCAATGCTTATAAATATCAAAAGGGCGGGTGCCAAGAGGATGGGGCCAGATTCTTTTCAGTGGTTCCCAGCAATGGGACAAGGGGCAGCGGGCACAAACTGGAACACAGAAAACTCCATTTCAGCATGAGGAAAACCTTACTTTGAGGGTGACAGGGCACTGGCACAGGCTGCCCAGAGAGGTTGTGGAGTCTCCTTCTCTGGAGATAATCAAAACCCACCTGGATGCATCCCTGTCCAACCTGCTCTAGGTGAACTTGCTGTGGCAGGGAGGTTGAACTAGATGATCTCTGAAAGTCCCTTCCAACCCCTACCACTCTCTGTGATTCTGTCATTCTGTGATTCTGTGATTTAATCCACGTTACTGATGCTGAGCATGCATCAGCTGAGGAAAGCAATTGGTTGGCCATCTCTGGGGAGCATTTTCAGAGTGTGGAACAGCATGTTTCCAGCATAGGTGAGTAGAAATCATTCTTGGGGTGATATGGCATAATGTTGTATTTATCTCAGGAGTACAACTAATAGATAATGTACCAGTGCAAATAGATTTTACAGTATGACGTCATAGCAGCCTTTCATCTGTGTGCCCAAATATTCACACCAGCATAGCATCCCTGAGGGAAATTGTTACTGTCCTTCTGGAAGATAATAATGCAGGATCCAGCATAAAAAGTTGACCTTGTGCAGTAGACTGAACTACATCAGTTAAAACAACGGTGGTAATGTAAACAAAAGATAGGTGGTTTTGTTAGGATAGTAATGGGACTGTCACCTCTTCCCTCCCCCTGTTTGCATGACTCACTGTATCTGCTCTGGGTAATACAGTGGAGAGAAAATATGGACCTCTGAGTCTGCCAGGAAAGAAAGGGTGGGTTGCACCAGGCCACGTTGTTTCCGAGAGTCAGGCCATTTTAAGAAGGATGAGCAAGAAGCACTGGGAAAGATTTGCCACACAGAGATGATTATATTTAGGTGAGTAAGCTTTGCTTTGCCCACTGAGAACTCATGGTTTTTGTTTCAAGAAAGCCAATGTGTGTCAGATGGGTGAAGGCGACGCGTTAAACAACATATGCTAAAATTATTCTAGTGTTGTGGTGAGAAGGAACAGGAAGGGGAGAAGAAAGGGATAATCAACATTTATTTTCTTTTAACAGTACTGAAATTAAGTTTTTTTTTATTTTCAGGGCCAACTCCTGAGGCTGCTATGCTCCCTGAACCTCTGTTCATGGCCACTGCTGTTCCTTATGCAGAGTGGTCTTCCACATAAGGTGAAAGCCGACGTTATGAGTTGGGTACGGGCTGGTGTGACCAAGGAAGGCTGTGTCTCTGCCAGGGTGCGCTTGCCATTTAAGTGGTAAAGATTTCAATCTCTATTTTTTTCAATTCAAAGTGTGATGCTGTAATGTTGGACTGGTGGGAACACTGCTGCACACAGTTGCTAGGGAAACATCTTCAAGTTCATTTTCCTTCGAGTTTTGTCATTCAACTCACAGCGTGGCCGTAATTGTTCTTTTAAAAGTGGGACGTGTGAGCCATGAAGGGGTGCCAGTCACTGATGTAAGAGCTGGCATTCACCAGACACTCTGGCTTGAATCTCACCAAGGGTCTTAAGGTCAGCAGAGAGTTTTCTGCAGGTGCTGGAGGAGAGTGGGAAGCAAAACAGCATCGACATGGATTTGAATAATGTGTTGAGAAACCCCTTCAATTATACCTGCAGCAATGATTCAAGTTCAAGCTTATATGCTTGAGATGTTTTTCTAGACTTCCTATTTACACTTGAGTAGCCTTTTCTTTGGGCAGTGATGCCCCCTGTTTTGTTAATACACCGCTAGCAGTGTATTGGTAGGCTCTGTAATGAAAGAAAATATGACAGGTGTTATTGACACAATACTCAAAATTGATCAGAAAATTCTCCTCTGGAGAGGAAGTGAAATGAGAAGCCTTTTTCTATTATTCAACCTTGAACGTCATTAAAATTATTCTTCATCAGAATGCCACCGAGGCAGTGATGGGAGTTGTAAACACTAACCTTTGTGGAAGAAGAGGCCTCTCAAAATAGGTGTGTCTCCCCAAACATTTGTGTGTCTAAACTCTCAGGCACAAATCAGGCACAAAAATCACTCACCCCTCTGTAAGGACTGAGCTGGGGACTAATTTTCTAATGGACAATTCTAAGAATTGCTCTGAGCAGAGGAAAAGCAGATATTTTGGAAAAACAGTTGCAGTTTTGTCATCATCTCTCTGTAATGCCTGTATGTCAGCAAAATTGTGCATGGAGCCTCGTTGTCTCATTGCATAGACACAGCAGGAGTCGGCTTGTGATCCAGAGATATTGCCCTTGAAGCAGATCAGACAAAAGTCGGGAAGGGGTCCCGAGAAATGAGATGAAGTGGCACATCCAAGATTAGCACGGCAGACCCGAGGCAAAACCCTGACCCTCCAAACCCCTAAACAGTATCTTCTCCAGCAGGCTTCATCTTTTCATCTTTTCCTTTTTTTTTTTGGATCTACAGCCCAGGTAATGTCTTCAGAGGATGGCTACTCTTGTCCAGAGCTTGCCAGCTGAACTGGGACGGGGTCTTCTGAGGGTTTTGCCTTCCTGCAGTCCCAGTGTCCTCTGCTGGGTGACAATTTGCATCACTCAGAGAAGGGGACACAAGGGAGACCCCCTACAGCCCCCTGAGCCATGCAGGAAGGTGACCCCCTCTGGGCCATGAGCCCCTCCAGGCAGGCTTGACTGTTCTCTTGCTCCTGTCCTTGGTCTCCTCCACAGCCACAGGCTGCCAAGCACAAGGAGGGTTTTTTTTGGAGTGAGATGGGATCCTGGGCGTCAGGAGAGAAGAAGAATGATCCCGCACCGGCTCCCTCACCCCCGTCCCCCTTTGACAGAAAGTTGGGTCAGTGTTGTTTTTGTTTCTGCTGCTTTCTCCCTTGCCAAAGAAATCATTGTGACTAACTCCTCATCATATGTGTTCCACAGTGTTTCTGGGATCAGGTCCTTCTCATGAAAACAAAAATAATCCCTCTTGCCTCCACTCCCAGCTATCCCTTAACATACGTAAGTGTTCAAGGAAGCCAGGAATGTATTTTAATTCAGATCATTATTAATAAGTTCAGGAGCTATGAGTTTTCCCGTCTTCATTCAAAATGAATTATGTTTTGGAGAAAAATGTATCTATCTTACACAGTTTTAATCCAAAGGGACACCTCTTAATTAAATTAAGCAGTGAAAAGGAAATACTTGT
This sequence comes from Pluvialis apricaria, assembly GCA_017639485.1. Classification (NCBI taxonomy): domain Eukaryota; kingdom Metazoa; phylum Chordata; class Aves; order Charadriiformes; family Charadriidae; genus Pluvialis; species Pluvialis apricaria. The sequence continues at coordinate 98,150,130 of CM030007.1, read as the reverse complement.
AATAAGGGTGCAAGATAAATATTTGTACCGTGCGCATTCTAATTTATCACAGCCGTAAAAGAGTGCATAAGGTTTGTTTTTCTTCACTGAAATGTGACGCATTCGGATATCATTCTCATTTATAAATTAGTGTATGCCACATGGGATACCCCCCTATGGGTTAAGGGTATTGGCCTGTGAGTGATATACTGCAGCTGAGAGAGCTGCGACGTGAAGATGAGTAGTCCTGAAACGCAAGCCCTAAATTTAACATTACCCAGAGGCAAACACAGCCCTGAACTGACTCAAGGGTGGAGGCAAGGCTGCGCGGCACTGATGTATTATTATGTGGGAATGCAGTGTGGTGGTGCTGCTAATTTTGAGGGAGAGAGGTGAAAGCACCCACACTCCCTCCATTAATCTGCGTATGTTCACCTAGATGGTACGGCGATGGTACCCGTGGAAGCCCTGGGTAGGTGAAATATTTAAGCGTGAGCCATTTTTAAAGCATCTGAGAGGTTGCATTAATTTCACAGACAGCGCTTTCATATTTGTAATTATGTTCATGATTAAATACTTCTTGTCTTCATTGCTATAGGTAACGTCTACACTTTTAGGTTTTATTTAGCATTTTTTGAAATAAAACACAATTCCTGTACACACACCTTTGTTTCGGGATTCACCTTCTCTATTGTCTGCATGAATGCTCATGCAGTATTATGCACACACGGGCACGTACACACACTCAGGTGTATAAGACAGACAGATAAGTCAAATACAGACTTGCATATTTTTACCCTATGTTATACATTTGACTACATTTTAAAAGTATGCAAATTTCTACTCTGTAAAACCGGGGGTAATCACGCTCAAGGAAAATATGCTGAAACATCAATGAATATGCACAATTATTCCAGGAAATGAGCGTGGTCAGGGAAAGCTGAACCAATATAACTGAAATTATAAAGGCAAAATAATGCTAGTGCATTTCCCAGTGAAAAAGGGCTCCAATTAGTTGTGAACTCAGATCACGGCATTAATTGCAGATGCCAAACTGTATGACAACTTCTGAATGCCTTGTATTATGTTTGACGCACAAGAGACTATGGAAGCAAAATTGTGAACACAAAAATGGAATTTATGGGAGAAGAAACCCCCAGTGCATTTTGCTGTGAAAAAACTAAATCAACGCTTTATTCAAGGAACAAGGGCAACTTTCCAAATATTTTAGTTGTGGGCATGCTTTGGCCTCGTTTGTGGAAGAAGTCACGCTTTTAACAGGGAAACTAGCAAAGATAACTGAACTTGTCTGCAGGGAATATTTGTTGTCCTCCTAATTATTGATAAAACCTCACATTTGAACCTTTTATTCACATATATTAATTATAGCTAGAAATAATTCAGGAATGAACCTGAGAACTGCAAACTAACGTGCTGGCCTTCTATACCGAGCAAGGTATTGAAAATTATATCATGGATTAGAATTGATAGACGTGGATGGGTCCCATGTGTGTGAGATAGATGGTGGGAGGAGAGAAATGTTGCTTCTGTGGGGGAAAGTCAGGCTTTGCAAATCTGTTGGCAGTCTTTGCAGAGGTCAGTAAGAATGTGACTAAGCGAGGCGTCACCAGTAAGGCATATCCAGCTTTCCTAAAATGGTACTTTGCCCCAGGCACATTGGAAAGTCAAGCTGCAGAGGGAAAAAGGCCCAACTCCTCTCGCAGAACTGCTCTAGTCTACAAAACATTGTAGATGTATGTGGTATAACCCAATGTATTAACCAAAGATCTGGAAGAGGGGGTAAATAGTGAGTTAACTCCATTTGCAGATGATGCAGACAGAACTCTTCAGAATAGCCAACAGCAAACAGTTGCGGGAGGATCTCACACTGCTGGGCGACTGAGAGATGAAATGTCAGGAGAAAGTCAGTGCAAAGTCATGAAATAGAGGGAAAGCAACAAAAGGACCACTGCTTATATGACAGTTGGCTCTCAGCAAGCTGCTGCTGTTTAGAAAGAAGTTTGGAATAATGATGGAAAATTCTCTGAGAGCATTGTCTGCTACTCAGCAATGGAGGAAAAAATAGGCAAATTAAATACCAGATATTACCAGGAAAGGAAGTTGTTGTTTGAATCGTAAGTCCAATCCATGCCATGCTTCAATCCCCCTAAAATGGATACAGGAGAGCCAGAGGTACAGAGAGAAGGAAAACAAGAATGAGGAGGGCTGTGACCAAGCTTACACGAGAGCAGTGATGAAACAGCTTGTGAAAAAAGGCCTATTCAGGGAAAGAGCCTATTCTGTGCTTCTCGTAATGTAAGAACTAAGAGTCTTCCAAGGACATTATCAGGTTTAAAAAGAGGGCAGGGAAGTATTAATTTCACAGGCAGCATAGCTGCCTCGTGCCTGTGTCTTTGCCACGGGAAGCTGCAGAGGCCGAGAGGGTTGATGGGCTCAAAGGGGGATTAGACAAATTCAGAGAGGACCGGGCCATTGGGGGCTGTCAAACACAGCTGCCCAGCTGCAGCTCCGGCTCAGGAAGCCCTGTGACCACTGAGCGCTGGGAGCTCAGCAGGGACACCGGGAAGGGGCCCCGGGCGCTGGTCCTGATTTCTCTGTGCTTTGCTCTGAGCATCTGCTACTGGCCGCCGTCAGAAGCAGGATAGGGGGTTGGACCGACCCTTGGTCTGGCCTCGCAGAGCTGTTCTTGTGTTCCTCTGTCTCACCGAGAAATACAGATGTGCTGCGCTGACATCTAAATAAAATAAAATAATCTAACTCTAAATAAACTGAATGTTCTCCTTGAACTAAAAAAAAAATAATACCCAAACAAAACAACAAAACTCCCCCAAAATAAAACCAGGATAATGTTTATACTGGGAAATGTGCATTTTTTTCTTCCTGGATAATTCAGATACAGCTGTAGGGTTTTTATTCAGACTCCCCCCCCTCCAAAGTTCACTTTTAGGTTGAGACAAATGTTTTCAGTGCCAAAGAAGACATTTGAAGAAGGCTGTAAATAAGAGAAAACAGAGTTAAGATGCAAATTGTGTTTTGCTGCAACCTTAACCAGTAATCTCACGATTTACAGTAATTTTGCTAACATTTGCTTATCTTAAAGGAGAGAATGGCTCTGGTCTAGTGGAAGCTGTGTTTTATTAGGAGGATAAACAATGGTTTTACTGACTAATAAGGATTTCCCAATGTTGTCTCATGAAGATTTCAGGAAAAATCTCCTCAGAATAATGCTCTTGATAGTAGTGCTGAGAGATTTGAAAGAGAGCATTAGTCCTGATAGTGCTTAGCAGCTGCTGGGACAGGCCCTGTGCATGTCACAGAACCTAAGAAAATCTGGAATTAATCTTGGTGGCAGGCGCAGCGGGGGATTTTGCCTCCAGTAAAGACAGGATTGCCCAACACTTCCCATTATAAGCTCTTGCTTATGCTTTCTCATAACGTTGGCAAATTTTAACTCTTCAGGCTAGAATTATGCACATCTTTCCCTAGCTTACAAGTCTGGGAAAATGTCAATGTGAACGGAATCTTCTGAGGACGATGAGAGAATGGAGACAGAAATGGGGGCTTACAACGCACCTGCCCGCGTGTTCCCGTAAAGGCTGCTAAGTCCCTCTGGAGGTGCAGCAAAGACTAGAAACTTGGCAAAGGAACCGGTGTCAAGAAAGGGTGTTTTCTTGCTGTCACCACAAAAACTAGCTGCCAGTTAGTTATGTGATGCTCAAAAGTCCCATTTTTACATGTTCAGAGACGAGCAGAGAGGCTGCTAATATGTCAGCAGTACTGGGAATGCTCCTATCCCATTATACAATTCCTGTTTGGCGGGCACCATCCTAGGGAAGAGGAATTACCCTGAACAATGTTTTAGGGGGTAGGAAGAAGCATGCATCATCAGTTTGGCTCTTCCCCTTGCAAGGTAACTAGAAACTGATTTTATAAGAGCACCAGTGGTGTGACTTCAGGCCCTGCTGCATTAGGGAGTGCTGGAACTGAGTGTGCAACCTTGACAAAGCTGGACTTCAAGGACAAGGTCCCAGAACTTCAAGGAGAAGTCCCAGCACCCTTCCATCTTCCAGGTGGGGTCAACCTGGTGCTCCAGCAGTAACGTCACAGGCAAGGTTGTGTGTTAGCAGCCATGGTTCTCCCCCGCTGAAGGGGAGATGAGAAATGACCAAGGGTGATAAGTACCAAAAAGCTGTTGACATGCATTCAGGACTCTGGGAAGGGACGTAGGAAATTTGCGTTTCCTGTTCTGCCAGAGACCCATTTGATGAAACTACCATAATATATATGTGCAGAAGGTTTGAAAGACAGGTCATTATGTGTTAAATTAACTGTATTGCAAGAGCATTAAAGAAAACAAGAACAGGAGAAACTCTTCAATCCATGAGAGGATTTGTGTGATGCCTCAGAAAAATAGATCTTCTTGTTAGCAGGAGGCCTATCATTCTTGCAGGGTCATTGGAAGAGACCCAGGGCCTTTTGCACTCTGCATGTGCAGCGTAAAATAGCTTTGCATTTGCTTGATCTTTTTCATTATATTATACAACCTTGAGGAAAGAAAAGCAAGCATTGAATTTGTGATTTATGGCTTGATATTTACTTGCCGTATCCGGGTGCGAGACCTAGTCCAAGAAACAAAAAGAGTCTGTGAGCCCAGAACAAAAGCTACACGCTTAAGGACTAAATGTATTTTTCTTGGAGCGCTGTCATCACTAGCTCTGCTTGGAAAGCCGACTGCCTGCTCACCCTGCAAGGGTTTCCAAGCTCATGTGCTTCCACGTCGAAGTCCCTCTTTCTCTCTCTCTCAACGCGCTTCACACTTGGCTCAGTGGACCTTAACCCCCATCCTCACTGCTCCTTGCGGAGGAGATTCCTGCACCTCATGGCTGGGCTGAGAAAAACCCTTTTTAATAAATTAACACAGTACAATGGGATGCGGGAGCATCTGGTGCTCCCAGTTCTGATTTATTTCTACAGCAACACACAAAACATCGAGTGATAAATTATTGAAAGTCAACGGGCCCTTGGAGAACAGGGCCATGATGAATAGTGAGCAGTTGGCATCCCACATAACCGTGTGTCCCGGAGGGCTACCTAGGGAGACGATAAGGGGAAAGAAAAGGCCGAAGCCTTTGAAGGATACAGCTGTTAGGAATGTCTTCCTTTCAATGAGAGATTACTTTGATTTTTAACGCCTTATTTCAGCAATGGGAAATGGGATTAGTAGTCGGCTGGGAATAAATAGTAACCACTAAACTCACTTTCACCTGCAGCCCAGTCTGATATAGGATGACAATGAAGCTGAATATTGATTTATCCTAAATGAATTTTTCATTAAGGAAATGAAAGCTTCCAGCTCCCTTAAAAGATGTTGCAGATACCAGAGATGTCTTTTGCAGCTTCCAAGGCAGGGAGATTCACAGGCTGTGCCTCACTCGTAAAGAAGCCACAGTGTGCTTGTTTGGTATGGAAATCAGGATTATTTTGGAGTTGGTGTTTAAAGATACTGGAACAAAGGCCAGATAGTGTAAACACTTCCCGATTGCCGTGGATGTGTAGGATTTTCAAAAGGACCAGTGGGGAAACCGCTGAGAAATACCTTTCCTTAATCATCCTGGAGCTTGTGGTCATGGGGAAAATATCTCCAGGTGAGGGGATGACATGACTGGGATCACTGCAGAGGGCTGCTGGCTTAGGCTCCTGGGTGGCACTGGGGCAGGTAATCACTCCCTGTGCCTCCCTCCTGTGACTCGGGAGCTGGGTGCAGAAAACGCACCATGGGTCATGAAAGACCAATTGACAGAAGGTTTGTTGCACATCAGATTGTTACAGCAGCCTTTTCCAAGCCTGTACTTACCGTGAGCTTCACTACATCCTCTGAAGCAACATACACCCATATACTGCATACACGGGTGTGAGAGTAAAAATGAGCCCTGTACCCAGAGGTGAAAAATTGGAGCCGGGATGAGAGGAAGAGAGGGTAGTGCTCTGGGACCTGACCACCCCAGCCTGAATCCAGCTTTTCATGATGGATTTCCTTTCAGGAGGGCATGCAGGTAGCTGTGCATGGACATCTAGAGCATCCTTGTGCAAGCACTTTGGAAATCTTGAGCTGGTGCTTCAGACTGTCATGCTTTTTGGATTATATGACTATTTGTTAGTATTACAACTGGCTGCCAGGGTATATCTTGCAGTCTTATTTGGGACCACTCTTATTTGAAAAGATTGTATCTGACAACTAGTGATAACTTCACTTTGGCTCCAAAATTTTCATTTCAGTTGCCACAGAGGCCATCAAATGCTACATCTTCCTGTCTGCTTCTGCTTCAGACAGCTCTGCTTTCAGATACATGAGTTTGGGGGAGACAGGAAGATGTTCACATGCATATCTACCTCAATGAGAAAAAAGTCAGTACAACATTTTCATGTTTGTTTTCTCGTGTCTGCCTCTGTGTTTTCTTCTCTGTCTCCATCTTCTACTGTAATGGGAGTTTGTATTTATTAGTTATCGTTCAGTAACTGGGGAATTACTTACTTGTAGTGCTTTTTCTGCTTTGCTTTTGGCTGAACTACATGTTTTGGAAGTCCCTAAAAATTGCTAGTTAGACGATTCTCATAAACTGCTGTAAGTTACTCTAAACAGAAAGGCAGAAACACCAAAACACCAGTGTAATTTATAATTGCTCACTGGAAACCTCCATGCAGGCTTTTATTGTAACCATCAATTGCTCAATGAATGGGCCGGTTGAGCTGTTTGTTTTAGAACGTCGTGGGCAGTTGCAAAACTGCAGGTGTGGAGCAGTACGGGCGCCCACAGGGTGGAGGGGGTGTGGGAGGACCCGGTCACGTACACCCCATGTACATCGGTGGCAGCTCCGGCTTTCCCTGCCCATCCCAGGCTGCGACGGCGTGTCGGCTGATGAAAGCTAACTTTGACTGTGCTAATTTGGGAGCCACCACGTATGGCATGGAGTCTGGAGTAGATGAACTTGCACTAATTCTCTGGAGGGCTTCACAGCCCAATCTGGGGTCTGGGCTGGCAGGGGTCAGTTCAGGCTGCCTCCAGTGTCTCAGACTTTATCCACTTCTGTTTACACCCTTAGCACTATCTTATTGCAGCTGTCACAAGGCAATGGATACTGAGTCGCCACTGTGAAGGCGCTTAGAACACAGCCATGTCAGGATATTTTGATGCCCACTTAAAACCTTCTTCCTTGCCTCTTACTCTCCCTAACTCTTTCTACTTCCAGCCTCTCTTTCTTCCACAGCGACTTTGGTGCAGGTTGTCCGTACTGCATTGCCTCCCTTCCCATCCATCCTTGCTGCCAGCCTGCGTTTAAATCTCCAGCAAAGAGACAAGGGTCTGAAGGGACATTAGAGACTGAATTAATTCTGACAATCTATTCTTTTTACCAGGCCTCCGAATGTACCCAGCAGCGCCGACACTGCCTCCTGAGCTGGGAGACACCATTGGGATGCAGTGGGTGCCTACTCTGCTCATGCAGGACTTTTTGGTTTTTTTTCTGTAGCTAAACCAGTGGTTTTCATTAGTGTACTGCATGAAAGAAAAATACAGCACAGATACGTCATTTAAAGTACCATAATTAGAATAAAGCCACCACTGATGATATTAACAGTGTCCTTCTTATAGCATGACAACAAAACATTTATCCTTTTTAATGGAGCTTTTTTTCCTTCTGCTTCTCATATAAACACGAGTTTATTATCACCATTTCCACTCCTATGTTCCATATGTGACTCCAAATCAAATCCTGAGTTATTTCATCTCTTGCCTGGAAGGGTCAGTTTAACGTATCAAAATCAGCCTGACTTACATCTGCTTTGCAGATCATCACTGGCATACTTTAAAAATTGTTATATGTCTATAAAGACGCCTTCCTCCCCTCCCCCAATGCTCCAGTAATGTCAAGATTTATTGAATCTGAAGGTCCAGTTGTGACCTTGGCTCCCACTCGCTAAATCTGAACCTCTGGGGTCTATAAATCTTTGTGCGCTGTTCAATTTATAGAAGTGAACATCTGCTTATCATACAATATTTAAGTTGCAGGTGTATTCTACCAGTAAAATAAACACATGAGTTCACGATTACCTAGGCTATAGGACATTAGACAGATGTTGAAGAGATGGTGATGCTTTCGCCTGTTGGGAAAGCCCTCAGCAGGAGCACTCACCATTGGCAGGGCTGCTGGACGGCGAGGTGGCTCTCAGGGCTCTGCATCACCAAGACATGAAGGCGGCATAGCTTTTACTGCAAAACATCAGCCTAGTCATCTTGCCATGTGGAGAACAATATCTGGCTGAGATGCACACAAATCACATACAGAAAAAAAAATCTCATCTTCCTGCCTCTCCTACATCTGGTGGGAAAGGCGTCAGCCCACGTAAAGACGGTTAGCTTTTTGCACAACCTGGGGAATGAGAGGCAGAGCGGGGACTCTGTTTCTTCACTCACATGACGAAAAATACGGTGCACAAGAGAACATGATCTCAGAGCATGCACGGAGAGGGAGAGACCTACAAACACCTGAATGTGACGAGAAAGGCTGAAGAGTCCTCCTGCTCCACAGTGTAAGGAAAGCATTACTGACAACAAATCATTGGAAAGAGAAAACAAAAGGAGCAGAAAGTATCCACTGTGAGTGGAAAGGAGGAAAGAAGAGATGACCAAGCAAATATAATCAGTCAGTGATGTCTAAGCTGGGAAACGGAAGGGCAGCACAAAACCAATATGACTTAGTAGGACCCATAGGAGATGACCAGGACTGAAGATTTTTGACAACAACTGAGACAGCAGTTTCACTAACAAAAAAAAGAGAAGATAAAATGAATGACTAAAATGACTGAAAATCTTCCTTGTTTGGAAGGAAAATGTTGTGCTTTAAATACTGCTTATATTTTAAGGCTATCTCACACCAAAGCTCATGAGTCCCAACAAGCATCCTGGCTAGATCCTAACTCCCTGTCGGGAGCTTATCCTCCTCCCTGTCTCCTTGCCTTCTGGGAAGGCGATGTGGCCATGGGGTGGTGTGCCTGTGACCTCCTCGGGCGTGTGGCCTGATGCCCCGCAGAGATGAAGGAGGTTGATATAGCCATTCGGGACAGTGGGGTCACTCCACCCAGCTCCTCTGCTCTCCCCACAGCTTGGGGCCAGTTACACTATATGCAGAAGTACCACTCCAAGCAGAGTCTGGAGAGTAACTGAGCTCAGAGCTGTGGTGGGCATGCACAGAGGCTGGGGCAGCATTTCTGGTTGCCCTCCATCCCCATGGCTGCCAGGGGCAGAGCCTTTCTCCCGGGTTTGCCCAGGAGGTTCCTTGTAAAGTGCTTTGGCCCAGCACCAGGTGAAGTGTCAATAGCAAGCAAAAGTGCTTTTGGGCATGAGACATTTAAAAAAAACATATTTGCATTTTAAAAAGCAGTTATGGTCCCTTTTTGGGATAAAGAAAGAAGCCCAGCTCCCATGCTGGAGCATGGGGCGTTCTCCTCCCAGCTAGCAGCTGCGCTGGGAGGGAACCAGCTGCGATGGACCCAGCTGCACAGCATAGCATGGTGCTGGGCTGAGAAACTGGTTGGGGTCTCACAAGCCGTGTAGCTGTGTGGGCAATGGGATGCCCCATAGCTAGGTAGCCCTGTTTTGCAGAAGGAGAAAGGAAGACCAGCACCAGAGTATATCTGAGGCAGAAGCCTGGACCCTATTGTGCCCAGGCAGGTGGCCGGCCACTGTGCTTCTCCCTGCTCACTGCTGCCTCGATGCTCCAGGGTGTACAGGTGGCCCTGGGGCAGCCTGTGACACTGCTGGAGCTACTTTGCACAGCCTTGCACTGAAAATGTGAACTAACTAATTGAAAGGGTTGGACATGACATGAAGAGTTGCAGTGGCGTGGAATGTATTTTACTTTGCTTTTATTCCTGCATGTCCCTGTGGAAGGCATAGCAGCCCTGCAGCTGGAGACGGTCTCATCAACCTGTTGCATGCATTTTGCAGGCTGACGAGCTCAGTTCATTAAGCTGCCCATGAAGGAGGGCAGGAGGGCACCTAGTTAACTTAACAAAGCACCTGAAGAAAAAAGAATGTGAAACATTTTAGCTCTACTTCTATCAAAACATCTATTAATATATCTCAAGACCTTCCATAGTTGTTTTCTCCTCCCCCCAGGCTAGTCTGACCCCAGCCATAATTTAGCATGAGGCAGGAATATCTTCACTTATTTTACCCATAAAAGAAGAAAATTGGGAATTTGTTCAGACTGCCAGGAATCTGGAATTTGTTGATGAATGGACATTTGGCTGAACATAGTGAATTCCCAGCTAATTGAAAGCAGATAACAACAGTAATGCATTTACCTTGAAAAAAATAATTTTCTTAATAAATAATTAAAATGGCAATCTTTCGACAGATGAAATAAGAAAAAGATACTAAATAAATTCAGGATTAATTCCTGTCCTATATATTATAGCATACTTAAAGTCATACCCTATGAGGAGATTAAAAACTATAAATCTTTTTTTCAGCACAGTCCCAGAGACTACTTTGGTCTAGAAGGTGCAAGGGCCATCCTGTTCAGGGGAGTGTGGTTTCAGTCATCCTCAGCCCATGTTTCTGTCTCCAAATATCGTACCTAGGGAGAAGAATGCAGAAGCCGGAGGAAGAAACCAACCTCAGAAAAATGTAGGGGGTAGCCAGCGTGATCACAAACAATTGAGTTATCATCTTTATAGGTGTTCACCCTTCTCATCTCCATCCTCTCCATAAGAGTGGGCCAGCAATCGCGTTTCAAGTTGCAGTGGTGGGGAACTGTGCCTAGGTATTACACTTCAGTCAAGGGGCAATGATCTTTGGCTAAAGGGAGGTTAACGGCTGAAAACATGTTAGCTTGAAACACTTGCAGATGATCTGAGCACACCCTCCATTTTAAGGAAAAAATAGCAAAGGATCCAAACAAAAGCATAGGGGTCCAAATATCCTGATCTGGGCAGGGTTATGACTTGGAAACCCTGCTGGATCTAGAAGCAGGTTCCTCCCATCTTTATGCAACAGGACAAAACTGAACTGCAAATCTGAACTCCATCAAAGTGTAGAATTTTCAAAATGCAAAGGTGGACTTTTTTCCTAGCTTTAGTTTGGCGGTAATAATTTGTTGTGGGATTGTGGTTTGAGTGGAACAAAATGTTCACAGACAGACATGAAATCTGATGGTTTTTAATCTGTTAAACAGTAAAACCTGGCCATACTAATTGGAAGAGTTATTAATCTGGGTTAAGTTTGGAATTACTTTTCAATGAATTTGCAGCAGGTTGTGGTTTTGGGGAAAGGCCATGGAAAATTTGGTAGTTTCACAAATTTTTACTGCAAAAAGGGGGAGAATTGTGGTGATTTTGCTTGAGTTGTGATTTAAGACTTTAGACTTGGTCAAACTGACAGACTGCAAGGCCATGTGAACTAAACGAACAAGTCCTGCAAAATTAAACTTTCCCACCAAGTGCAGCAGCGATGCTTCCCATCAGGTCAGCTCTTTAGCTGATAAGCAGCAAGACATGCATCCAGCTTCTTCATAAAATTAGTGGGCAAGAAGTTCTACAAGGCCACAAAAGAAGCTGAGGTGTACGGAGAAATGGGATAAATGGTTTTGAACCTCTGGCTTCCTTGCTACTAGATGTTCACTAATTTGTAAGATTTGTAAGTCCTCTTAGCAGGGGGAAATTGCCATACTCTCAAGATAGAGTTAAAAGAGCAACTGCTGAAAAGCTTGACAGGGACTAAACATGGTGGCTGCATTAGCCAAGATGTCTTTTTTTGTCTATCTGTAAGAGCATCTGGTTGGTAAAAGCCAACAGTAACTTTGGGAATGTTTGAGCACTCTATTGTGTAAAGAAAGGTCTTCCTATTTGTCTCAGTGGTGAGACAGTCTGTTGGTGAAAGACTCACTGGAAATGTATGTCATCACTGACAATCTATTTTCTCAGATTTTTTAAAGTTACAGTAGACCCCAGGGTCTTCTAGACAGATCTTCATTGTAACACAGCCCATGGGACATACCTGGGTTTCCTCCTGCTTGAAATTTCCCGATTTCCTCCAAGCTTTATTAGAAACTGATCAATAACAAGGAGCCTATTGATGAGTAATTCTGTCAGTTAATTAGTCTACCCTCTGAAAAACAGTGTCTTATTTCTGCCAGAATTAATCTAACTTCAGCATCAGACCATGAGATTTGTTAAATATTTGTCCAATAAGTGAAGGAGCCCATCTTTGTGAAAGCCCTGCTGCCTGTGTGGCTGTAACTCATTAGTATCAAGTCATCCTTGAGCCTTCCTTTGGACATGTCACATAAATTGAGCTCTTGAGTATCTCAGAATAAGGCATGCTTTCACAGAATGACAGAATCACAGGGGTTGGAAGGGACCTCTAGAGATCATCTATTCCAATCCCCCCACCGGAGCAGAGTCACCTACAGCAGGTTGCACAGGACGGTGTCCAGGCGGGTTCTGAATGTCTCCAGAGTCAGACTCCACCACCTCTCTGGGCAGCCTGTTCCAGTGCTCTGCCACCCTCAAAGTAAAGGAGTTCCTCCTCATGTTTTGATGGACCTTCCTATGTTCAAGTTTGTGCCCGTTACCTCTTGTCCTATCACTGGGCACCACTGGAAAAAGACTGGTCCCATCCTCATGGCACCCTCCCTTGAAGTTCCTATACTTTAATCGAGTTAATGTGGTTTTTTTTCTGAATCCTCTCCATTTTTTTTTCAGGACCCTTTTTCTGAACACCAAAAAAATTGTAGGAGCCATCACACCGTTGTGAAACACAGAGGATATCTTGCTCCTTAATGGACCCTGCTTTGCACAGCCAAAGGCTGTCTTGGTCCCTTTGAACACTGAGCTCGTGTTCAGCTAACTTTTTAGCAGGATCTGGAAATCTCTTCAGAATCACCGATCTCCTCACCTGGTAAGTCTGGCCTCCTTTGCTGTCCCTTACTTGTGCTGTGTCATGATTATGGAGCAAACTGGATTCGTCTCCCAGTTTATCTGTTACATCTTCACCACTCACCAGGCCCTCCCAGTCTTGTATGCCAACTCCATCAGCAGGGAATGTTGTTAAAGAGTGAAGGGCCAAGAACCCAGATCATGAGATTCACTGATTCCCCAAAGACAGTTTTATGTGAGGACCTATCAGTTGGTAAAATAGTCCAACAGTATCATTTACATCAGCATTATTACCTTTACCAACTAAACTTGTATATGCTCCAACATTATAAAATTATTTGGATAGGGTCTGTTTTTAATAAGTTCATGATAATTTCAATGTAATTCTATTTTTTCCCCTTAATTCTTAATGGAGTCCCCAAATAACCGTTCTATTATTTTGTTCAGATTGATGTCAGGCTGACAGGCCTATATTTATTCATGTCATCCTAGTTACTGTCTTTAAGTGCTGGCACAACATTATCTTTCCTTCACATCTTTAACTTCTCTAGTGTTCCAAGACTTATTCAAAATCAGCAGCAGGGGTTCAGTGAACATCTTTGCCTCTTGGATTCAAATTATTCAGGAACTGCCAATTAAAAAATTCTAAGTTTAGAAATTATTGTTATAAAAGAAAGGGTTGTTTTTCTTACATAAGATTCAACGTGTTATCTGGCTTTTCCCCAAATACAAGTGGGAAATATTTACTCAACATTTTTACTTCTTTGGGTTTATTATTGGCAGTCTTAGCCTGTCCATTTAGATGCAATGTGGTACCTTTGTGATGATCCCATTTGTAGCTAACATACTTTTAAAACCCCTGCTGACCATAGAGATCTACTTGTGGCCTTTTCTTACCATACTGCTATAATTTACAGCCTGTAATTCATATTCATTACCATAAATCTACTCTTTTTTTGATTAGTGACTCCTCTGGAGGAAAGTCTTTACTACAGTTTCTCAACTTTCTAGGCATCAGAGGACCTACCCCAGAGAAACCCCTTATAGCCAGCAATAACCAAAGCTTTGACCAAGCTCAAGCCTTACCAGACACCAATAGTCACTTAGTGAGGAAAGACATTCCTCACAAACCAGGATTCATTTATCTTAGTTGTCACTGATCTGCTGTCATTAAGCAGTTGTCAATCATCCATGTTTCTCCCTTTAAATTCTTTCTTGTGATATTTTCAGTTTTCTGAAGCCAGGCTTTTCAAAATACCCAGTCCTGTCTGGGGCTGTATGATGATGGTCCCAACAAACATGATCCAACCATGATGGCTTGTATCTATGCAGCCACTACTTTGCACTGTCTGATCTGCTGGTAACCTGTAAAGAAAGAAAATCTAGCAGATAGCATGTTGCACACCAGATTTTACACACTACATGTTACACACTGCGTGTATTTAAGTGATGCTATGTCTTCCGTATGCCTGGACTTGCCATAAATGTGTTGGTAGATGCAATGGGAGGTCTCTCACTTCCACTAGACAGGCTGCAGCACCCACGACAATGCAGTTTTTTGTCCCTGTGCATCATAATCCGGGGATCTAAATTCACTCTTCACTGTTGGCTTTGGAGTTGTTGCTGGTTATACCCATCTCAGACATCATTTCTGAGGACATTAATACATAACAATATGAGAATATTTGTTCAACAGTTGCTAAAAACGTATAAGCAGGCCAAAACCTTTTTCACAAACAATGCGAGTCCTGCTCAGCTTTTGCTCAGCCGATCCTCCTGAAATACGCAATGAAGATTGATTTCAACATTCCAGCCATGGGAATCTTCCCGCCAGATTTCAGCAATAGCGACTAGGTCAAGCTTGTGTTTCTAAAGGAGCAAAAATTGTTCCAAATTGAAAGATGTTTTTCCTGAACTTTCTGATTTTGTGCTAAAGGAACCATTGTATCTTCTCTTGCTTGTCACCCCTTTGCTCCAGCACACCAAGAAGGTCGGTTCCTTCCTGAGATGGAGGCTCCCCAGCCCACTGCAGCCCCTGCACTGGAGAACAGAGCCAGCCGAACCACAATTTAATGATAGCTGCTCTTAGCATTTTAAAATGGCCAGTGGTAATTTTGCTTATGAAATAAAGTTTCTAGCTGTTTCTCACGTAGCACAGGAGACAGCCTGTCTCAGTGCAGATTGAATTATTATAATGAAGCAATCATCCTTTTACTGCCAATCTACCCATACTCTGACGGGGTTGTGCCAAGCGATAAACAGAGACAATAGCAAATGCAGCTAAGTTGTTGGCTGGCTCCCTCCAAAAAGTCCCCTCAGGTCTTTACAGAGACATGGAAAGAGAGTCTAGGTTGGGCAAATGTTCTGTAATAATTAGGATGAGGATAAAGAAGTGAAACATGAGGTCATTCTTCTCTGAACGCCTAATTCATTCATTACACTTATTAGGATAGTCTGGCTGGTTTTCATATTGATTTAATGGAAATGTGTCACTTCATGAAATTCCGGGGTTTATTTTCTTGTTGGTATTCAGTTTTGGGTCAAAAGCACAGAAAGAATAAGTTAACTCGAAACAAGCTGGTCATCTATTAGCAAAGGCTAATGTATGCCTTTTGTATGTGTGTGTTGGATGAGAATGGTGAGGCTAAGGCCAGTCATCTTAAAAATAATTCTCCAAAATGACACTAAGTTGACTTAGGGCTGATGGCATGCTCTGACCACAGAGGTGGAATCTATCTGAAGCAAGTAGACACCCAAGGCTTGCATAAACCCCGGGCAGGATTCATCTCACCTGTCTTTAGGAAGCTAGAAGGTATGTGCCTGCAAATTGGCGACATACTCAGACTGCTTTTGTCATCAGTGGAGAAGAACAGGTTTGTTCAAGCCCTCAGCCTTCCCTTCCTAAAGTAGGTGTTCACACAGGTGTCCCTACAGTCTTCCGTTTTAATTAACCACCTTCGTTCATTCTCAGCAGACCCAAACTTTGTAGGCAGTGCCGGTCCCCACAGCAGGACTGCCCAAGGAGTGGAGTCCTGCCCAAGATGGGTGAGACTGGCAGAGCGCAGGTCCAAGCCAGCTCAACGTTTTGCACTGAATGTGCGGTGATTTGATCCACTTCTTTAGATTTCAGAATTTGAGAGAGAACAATGCAATTCTCACAGCTCTTCCCTTCTGACTCTCCTGCCAGACTTGGAATGCTCTTCGACCATTTGGGAAGGTATTATACTTGCAAATCCATTTATTACTTTGACTTTGGCATTCTCATTAGAGCCCTGGCTGTACATCTGAACTATTACCCCAGCTCGGTTTACCTTCTTGTAAACTTTGCTGATATGTGAAGTGTTGGATGGGTCCTGTGTAAAGCATATTGTCCTATTAAAACACATTTAAAGAGTCTTGTAAACCCTGGAGATTAACCCCAATGTTTATGGAGAGTTATAGATGCTAATTCTTGCATACTTGTCATTCCAGAGCACAGCCTGGTGGCAAACATTCTTGCTACCCCACAGCATTTACGTCAATGGGATTTGTCCATGCTCTGATTCCTTAGGACGGAGAAATGAAACGGTGGGAAAGTGAGGAACATGGGCATTTACCATCCTGGACTACATTAGCTGGTCATAAAATCTTATAGCTATCTCATAACAGGAGACCTCAGACTGGGAAATAGCAGAAGGACCTTCCCCCAGAGGACAGCTTTGATTAGGAGAGTATTGATAAGAGGTGGTCTTGTCCTCCTGGAAGAAGAATTTTCTCTTCCATTTTTTATTAATGTTCCTGTGATGGGGCACATCTGTGTATGATCTTGTCTCCTCCCTGTCCTGCCAAACACACCAAGTGGCAGCAGCACCCCCACAAACCTTCAGCCGCCTCACCAGCTTTAGGCATCTTAATCTGCCCTACACCCATCGGTTTCGTCTCTTCTGGGTTTTGCAGATTTTTAACGTCAACAGATTTCTGCCTCGTGGTAAAACAGTAAATAAAAAAGTGACGAACTCAGCTGTTTGGTGTATATGGGTGTATCTGTAAGAAAATATGCTCAGTGTGTTCATATAAATATGTATACATATTCAGTGCGTGTGTGGGTGTGCATGTGTGTATACATGTGTGTACGCACACGCACACACACTTTGTCATATATTTATATGGCTAAAATTGAGCAAATTCAATTTGCCTGAGCTGACACATGAGTGCACCACTGCCTTTGTTGATATTTCAAACAATTAACTTAATAGATCTCCATAAAGCCAACTTTTTGGTGATAGAATTTCTTTAGGAGACAACAGATATATCAATTATGACACTCAGGAAAGCCACAGCTAGCTCAGGAGTTTGAACTTTATGGATAGATGGGCTTTTCGGGGAGAACTGAGGTTTATGAGAGAGACCACCAGGGGAAACACCATGGAAGGAGATGATGAGGATGGAAAGGTAATGCAGCTCTGACAAAAGCTTTGGGAACAGCTGCCCGCCAGAAAGGTTATGAGGGGTACCTGCAAGGAACTTCTTTCCTGGTGTTGATTGTTCCTGTCTTCAGGAGAACAGGTCTTTATACCTTTATTTTTTTTTCTTTTTGCCTAATTCAATAAATAAAAAGATGCCATCAATAAATGAACTGGCTTTATTAATCTTGTTAATTTGACACAATCTTCTGGATTCCAAATTTTGGCTGACCACTGTGATTAAGATGAGTGAGGAAGATGGAGATGAGTAATCCTCACACTGGCCAAATCAAGACCAATTTTTTTGATGGGGAAGGATTCTTGGAAACTTGAATGAAGAGAAAAAGTGTTCTATACAATTGGGAAACCAAAAAGCAATAATAGGACAATTAAAGGGAAGCAGATCATACAGTCCTTTCTGGTTAGACTGCTACTTGACAAAGCTGGACTAATAATTTGTCAGCAAAAATCAATCTGATGAATTTAATCTCTTTTTTTCTTTTTAATGTATTTCCAAGAGAGCTCATTTTTTTGAATGCATTCATTAATCAACAATACTTTCTGGATAACTTTTGAAAAATATTTCTTAATCTCTTGGCCTAGAGCAGGTCGCAGTGAGTAATAGTTATTTACAATGCTTTAGTTAAAGAATGAGGTTTCTATTAACTGTATATATTACCCAGCTGTATCTATGATGTAGCATAGAGGAAGGTATATTCACCTGTATAAGAAGATTTTATGTACAACATAGATGGTAAAAAAGACATGCTCCCTTTGGCTTTTGGAGCATGCTGGGTCTCCTGGTTTCTAGCAGCAGTTAAATCTTGGGAAGCTTTTTCCCTTAGACCCCGTGCTGTGGCCGGCCTTAATAAATAGATATGATGAAGGGGTGTGTGAAATAATAACTCTTGCCTCCATGATGACCTGTCTTCATATCCTTAACATTTGATTGCTCTCACAAATTAAAACCCTAAAAGGATGCCCTTAACAAAGGGCCACAAGGCATCCAGCTCCAGGTGGTGTTGAGCACAGCTGTTTTACACAGGTGTAGCATGCAGCTAGTATTTTTCCTCCCACTGTTTAGTCCGGTCAGAAATACCCACACCCTACCTTATGATTACCTAGCACTTCTGAAGGCACGATATGCCCTGCCTTGTTAAAAAAAAAAAAAAAAAAAGATATGAACAAAATGTCATCCAGGGTTCACTCCTTAGTATTTAAAGCTGCACCTACACTACCTTGCAGAGTGATTTTGGGGTGAGAAGACTATCTCCTGGCTGTGCTACTAACCTTCAGGTGCACCCTCAGGTTGGGCGGCTTTGTAACTCCTGGGAGGAAACATGGGTGCACATGGTGTTTCAGGCCCTGTTTACAGTGCAGCCTGTGAGCAACACACAAAACCTAGCGCTTTTTTCTATCAGTCTTTCTTGGTTATCCTTTGCAATGATTACATCCTCCTGTGAACAGTTGTGTGGGCACTGCATGGAAATGTTGCTGATGAAAATGGTTGAATTTCACCTCTTGCCCTTCCACAACACCTCATTTAGGAAACTTGCCTCACCTGGGAGCAGCTTCTGTGTCTTGCTGACCCACATGCTTGCACCCAGAGCACGGGTTACAGTGAAAATGAAGCCATAGCACCAGCAAAGACCTAAAGACAGTTCAGCCTTTGGATGACTAAGAAATTTTAGTTTGTTATCTCAAATAGCTAAAACACAGGGAGCCAAAATTACTTCATCTTGGAGCAGTGCAGAGTTGGATGAAGACAGCTCCTCCACAGCGAGAGAAGAGGAAAAGCTCCCCTTCCCGTTCATTTACTAATTTCATGCCTGACATGGGATGGCCGAAGGCTTTAAATAACAAATCAACTCATTGCATTTGCTTATAGGAGCGGATTGCAGCGGCTGATCTGCTGCAGAGCATGGACCAGGACACTGCATGTGTTTCCTGCATCTGTGCAGCATCCTTCCGAGCCCCACAGCTTGGACTTGGGGCTACCAAAACAGTAGCCAGGCATGGGCTAAGTGTGCTGCACCCTGCCTAAGTAGAGAGTCTACCTCCCAAAAAAGCGAAAAACTATGTAACATGTAAGAGGTACGGTGACAGAAGGCTGGCAAGTTTTGCTGATATTCTGGGAGCCATAGTGGCCCCTAGGGGTTGGTGTCCCCACTGTTTGTCTCTCAGTGGAGTTAATTTTAACCTTTATTTGGCAAACAATGTTATGTGCAGGCCCCATATGCTCCACTTGAGCAGGAATTCCTTCTGTGGTCACTGCAGGTCTTTGCAGGAGCGAGGGTGGCTGTGGGAGTGTTTGCAGTCTCACTCCTTGCACGTGCCCGGAGGTAGTGGAAAAGCCTCCGGGCTGATGCGTGGGGCTCCCTCTTCAAAGGCCTTGGCGGCAACGTGAGGGCAGCAGAGATCGGGCTTTCAGCATCATGGGGAAAGCTCGAAAAGTCAGGATTTCCTAGTCACTAACAAATGTACCTTGACTGGATCTGGTGTATTTCTTCCTCGGTGAAGAAAAGACAAGATGTCGATAGGGTATATAAAGAAGACGAATCGGGAAGAAACCAGCAGAGCTGAGTGTCTTGCAAGCTAGAGCAACACACAGCTGTTGAGTTTGGTCTGGGTGAATGATTGCTTGGTTGAGCAGTTACTGGAAAACATGTGGTTTGAGTGGCAGTGCAAGCGGTTTGTCACAAAGCCTTGGGAGACGCTGGATTCCCACTAACCGTGGGTTCCCGCCAACCGTAGTCTCCCTCACATCCACTGACGAGCAGAGAGCCTCTGAAGGGGCGTGCAGGAATGCCGGCTCCATGGCAAAGGGTGGTGAATGATGCGGACCCTGAGGATGCATGCTGGCCACTCTGCTGGCCACCCAACGGTGGGAAAGCCAGCCGGCGTTCCTGTCAGAAGCGCAGGCTCTTTGTGGAAGCCAAGGCTGCAGCATCACCAGGCGAACAAAAAGTGGCAGCCTCAAATGAAAACAATTATTTGGTGGACTGAATGAAATCGGTAAAAGATTTATGCTGCTTAGAAACATGCCACATTGCCTTTTTGCTTGCGAGGGCGCTGAGGTTATAGCCCACAGTGACGACCACAGAGACAGCAACCAGTAGCTCATTGTTTGCGAGGAAGGCCCTGTGTTAATTGTTTGTTGTCCCAAGCAATTGCTTGTTGCAAGTACTCCGTGATTGATTGTTAGCAAATCTATTGCCTGTTTTTAAAATAAACTCTTTCCCCCATACCTGGGCTTGTGGCGCAGGGCTTTAGCTGGCTGAGCACAAGAAGGGGAGGCCGATAGTAGGTTGGATTGACTGTAACATTCATACCATCTCCAGCCTGCCTGGGCTTGGGTTAGCATTGAATGGGCCGTGGCTTAGCTGGGGCTGCCCACAGCTGCTTCCCTGCTTTGGCTCTGCATGGGGACTCCTTCAGACAAGCGGGGCTGGAGGGACGCGTAAGTCAGCTTGTCTGGTCTGACCCCTGAATGGCGTTTTCCTGCTTGCATGAGCGCAGCAGAAGAAAGAAGGTGCAGATCATGGGAAAGTGGCGAGAACCTCCCTCGATGAGCCAATTACTCAGACTTTCCCCCTCTGACTGTGTCAGGTGCCTCTTTCAAAAGCCTTAACTCACACTGTTAGGAGTTTAATTTTAGGCTCATGCCTCCCACATATGGCTTTTATACTGTGGGAAGCCTTCAGACATATCACACTTAATCTGTTTATCCTTACTCATTTTCTTGCCATGCTCGATATTTGTTTTTAATCAAGAACAACTTTTCTGTCTCATGCGTTCATCCAGCTAAATGATAATGTGCAGTTCTGCTCCAAGAAGTCACTATGTGCTTGCTGCATCAGTTCAAAGCTGGGCCTGCTGAGTTGCCTGGCAGTACGGCTTTTTCTTCTGCTGCCCCTGAGCAGCCAGCACAATTCTGAGGCAGTAAAATGAATTCTGTTTTATTTTGTGCCTCATCGGAAGAAATGGCAGGTAAATTCTCTATCCGTGGCCAGCTGTGTAGCACTCTGAGGATGCTTGTAGGACTTTTCTTAGGAGAGGAGTTAGTAAGGACAGGAAGATTCGTGTTTGAGTGACGCCGTCAATCCACTCACTAGAAAAACGACAGGGAGTGAAAGCTTGGCCCTTCAGAAGACAGCAAGAGCTTTGCTACAGCCTTTCATAAAACCAGGATTAAACTTGCCTACTTTTAACACAAATTAAGCAAATTTTGCACCCAATACATCTGACACACTTTCCATTGAATTTACTAAGTTGCTGAAACGGGTTCTTGGATCTGAGAGATAGTAAACTTGGAGCCACAACCATGTTTTGCTGGGGAGCCTACACTCTCATACAACAGTTGATGTTGCCAAGGCAGAAGTACTTGGAAGACAAATGCGGACGTTTTAGTTCTGTAAACCCTGGAGTCAAACTGGAGGAAGAACTGGATTAAAAGAAAATACACTCTTGCTTCCCTTACAGTCATTGAAGCTGTGACAGAGAGAAAGGAAAATGCTCGTCCACAGCATGTATCCATACAGTATGAGTTTGCAGGGTGTTAGAGCAAATAATAACTTTTGTGAAGGCAGCTTTGTAAAAAGACAAGGAGAAAAGGTGTATGTGGATTTTTTTGTTCAGCCATCACATTTTAATCTGCTCCTTTACTTCTGTCAGCTATTTCAGGGAGCGTGAGCTGTATTTAGGAATACCTGACATGCACAACAGGTATTTTCCATGTCAGAATCACCATTTAGGAGATATCATTATGTTTTTCTGCACCCGTTTTTATCTATTAGTGAAAGAGATGAGTGAATGAATCTATGTTCCCAGCAGAGCTGCCCGGGTGGGATGGACATCCCGTACACACAGCCTCCTCACAGATGCTGCCAGACATCAGCGCTTTAAAACTGCTTATCTTTCACCTTCCATTTTTACATAGAAAATACCCTGCAAAAAGTACACGCCCTGGAGGGGGTCAAGGGCTGGGCGAGACATAACCATACCTAATTTTTCTTCTACCCCTCCGCCTCTTGCAGAAAGCATCCTCCAAGCCTCTTCATTTAACCTCATCCCTGCTCTGGTTTACACGGGGTGTTTTTCTGTGTGGCCAGGTTTTACACCTGCACCAACATTGGTCTGTTCCTTGTCTGCTCCTTGGAGCATCAGCTCCGATGTGGATGACCGAGAGGGGCCACATCGCAGAGCTGTGGTGTGACAGTGCCGGTGCACGGGGAGAGGATGGGGCACATGGGGACTGCTGTTTCACTCAGCTGTAGATGTAAAGACAAGCTTTAGCCGATCCGTGTGTAACTCCTGAGTGAGCAAAGCCCTGGCCTGGTGCTTATTAGCTTCTTGGGGCCCAAAGCTTTGGTGCTGCCTTGGTTCTCATGTCGCTGCTGGGGCTGATGAAGTAAAAAATTACCTATGATTTGCTTTCCTGGAAGATGCTACAGTCATGGGACAGCTGGGAAAGTGGTGACATTGCAAAAACCAGACTGACCATGGGGCAGCTGGAGGGGAAGAGATGCTTAGTCAGATGGTTTGCTCTTCTCTGGGCAGAATTTCTCCCCTGCTGAAGAGGTATCCCAGTATTAATTCAATGGTGTCTCCTGTTATGGTGGCAGACAGTTTTGGGTTTGGCTTCTGTCAGCGCCCACATACCTCAATGACTACTTCTTTATAGACATAACCATCAAGGACTCAAACTGCGTGATACTGCACAGGCAGGTGTAAGAAATGACAAATAAAAAATATAGAACATCAGTAAAACTTCTAAAGCAAGGATGAGATTTGAATTATTTTTTATTTCAGATAGAAACAGAAAACACATCTTTAAACTTTGATGTTTTCATGCGTTATTAACTAAAGAAAGTATAATCCTAGATTAAAATAAAATATCCTTCTTAAGTCCACTTTAAGTTAGTCTTACCCACATTTCAGTGAGGTACTGAAGAAGCAAAACAAAGCAAAGCAGCTTTTCAGTCTCATAAATCAGAAAGCTTTTCCCATCATACTAAAGCTTTGTGCCAGAATTTATTTTACAGATAAATGTACACATACGCTCTGCCTGAAACATCCACAATTGCTAGAAAACACAGAGAGGCTTTGAAGGATTAAAACAGAGCATGGGACCTGCAAATAGAGCTTGGCTAATAAGGGTTTTTTTTCAGTTCATTGGCAGTACTGAAAGAACTAAAACACAGTTTGTTTCAGGTTGCCCCAAAATGAGAATATTCAAAGTGTTTTGGTTGAACAGAAAAGTGGAAAAAAATCATTTCTGGCTGAACAAAATAGCTTATTGTGCCTGAAATCAAACTTTACAATTGTTTAAGTGAAACAGTTTTCGGTCATGACAGCAAAGTATTTAATCTTAAAAATATGAACATTCAATTGTTTTTTCACTTTGTCAGGGTCTTTTAAGGTCTTATTTTTCTGACCAGTCCAGGCAATGCTGGACATAAATTAGAACTGTCAATCTGTGTCAGCATTTTTCAGGAAAAAAATCTATAGCCATAAATGCTATCCATCTGTCCAGCCAAAAACCATGATGCTACCTGCTTCTAATTTGTATAAGAAGTGTGATTCACTAATGACACACCACTGTTGGGAAATTATCACAAACTCTCAGTCTTACAGCAGACCTCTAGTTTTTCATCCTTTCAGGGTAATATTGTTAGTGGAAAAATGAAAGAAGGCACTGGTCTCTGCTGCCTCTTTGGGGGAAAGTTTTTCTCTGAAGTGTCAACTCCATCTCCCATGCAGCTGCATGCTAAGGCTGCCTGGCATGAATAAGTTTGTAGACCCCAAGTGAAGTAGTTCTTGAATGTTGTAATCAACTAGCATTTTTAATGGTGGGAAATCTTCCATCTCTCAATGGTTTCTTACCTAAAATATGTTATGCAACAAACTTTTACCATTCAATCCTGAGGTTATACAGAAAGATATTGGAAATGCATAATACATGTTATTTTACACAGTAATGTTTTATGTGCAGCACATATTCTAAGTTATTTGCTCTGCAACACATATGTTGACCTTAGTAACATTTCCTTTTTTTTTTTTTTTTTAAATTTTAATTTGCAATGTATGTGGTTGTTGAAGAGCCAGTGCTTTCCTATCTATGACAGCCTTGCCTTTGAGAGCTGATATGGGAACAGAAGACTCATATAATGGGGAATGAATATATCTGTCAACTTCATATTTCTTTCTGGCATATTAATGCGTATCATGGTGTGAGATCCTCAGTTGCTGAATATTTGGCCCCTGTGTGTTTCCTCTGTACAGCATACTGGGAAGTCCAGTGGTTGTAATGCAACAACAAAGCATACCCACTAAGCCTGAAGCAACTGCAGTGTTTCATAACCCACAACATGAACACAGTGGTGTTGCCAAGGACTGTCAAAGCAGCTGCGCAGACTCCCGACCCCCAGGGAGTTTGATGTTGCACCTCAGTCAATGGAGATCAGGACTTTGTGAAAGTTAGCATTTGTGTTAATTAGAATAACTGAGACGCTTGTCTGTTTTTTCTTTTGATCTCTATCATCCATGGATACATATGCTCAAGCTAGAGAGTATTCCTTTGACGAGGAAGCCCACAGTGCTTTTTGTTTCTTCGTATTGGCCCGATAGGTCTAGCTGCCTGGACACAGTGGAGGAGGATTTTCAGAGGGTTACTCAAAATCTTTTCTTTGCTGGAGATTGTGTACAGCGCCAGGAAACAAACACAGAGGAAGGCATGGAAAAGCAGCAGACATTAAAAGCAGTCACATGCTTCTTTTCCACTCTCAAAAACCCTGGTTGTATACTCTGTGTGTTCTCTATGAGGAAGAAGTCATGGGGGTGAGGGGAGGGGGTGCGTCTTTCAATTCACCGAGGAAATGACTTCTCTCTGCGCTTCTCCACATAGGAATGGGAACCCTCCAAGGGAATCCAAAGGGATGTGCAGTCCCAGAAGGATGTGTTATCGGTAAAATATGGCGCTTTGCACAACTTAAGAAATGTAGCAGACGTGCATTAAATCATGTCCATTGATGGGAAAGATATTTCTACCCTGGGTAAGATCGTGTCTTTGGTTCTGCAGATTTACTGCTCAGCTGTGGGGGGCTCATGGAAAGTCCTGAGCATTCTGGTATGAGCTGTGCTGCGGAGGTGGGGAAGGTTTACACCTGCCCTGGGCTGGACCACTGTCAGGGCAGTGTAACTCTCTGACATGATCCAATTCTACAGAGGACAGCTACTCAGAAAATTAGTCTGGAAACAGCAAGTCGATGAAAAACCCAGAAACCAATTAAAAAAAATAAATCCTTTTCAGTTCAGGAGAATTCTGGGCTTCTGCAGAAGATCAGTTCCTGTTATTTGCACTGTGTTGGTGCCTGCAGGTCCTACTGAAATGCCAGCAGCCCGATGTGCCCAGCACACTGGCAGTAGAACCAGTTGCAGCAACCTTCTGGCCAGCAGTCGAGCAGAGTAAGGAAAACAGGTACAGAGGGTACCACCAACAGAGGGGCGGTTGCTATTGGCGTAAGGTATCTTGCTGTTTCACAGTAACCCACTACAGTATAAAATTGCTCAAGGTACAATTTTGGCATGTCATGTTCCAGTCTTCACCCTGGCTGAGGAAGACTACGCCTGACAATGTGATGTGTGAAGACTGATGTTTTTGGTTTTTCCCATGGGTATCATAGCGCAAAGTGAGGACCTGAACCTGTCACCTGGACCTTGATGGTCCACACAGCCCTGCTGGGCTCCCTATGGCACTGTGGTGTCTATGCTGGAGATCTCTGGGGGCTAGAGCCCCTCACCACTCAGGGTGGCTGGAGTCTTGAATCCTTTATCAAAAACTTTCTTCCACAAGAAGAATAAGGTAAAGAAATGTGTAGGTGAGGGAAGGCTAAAGGACAGTATAAAAGCAACCAAGGCGCACTGTGTAAGAAAATCACTGGACATTTCAGCCTGTACAGTGTGGCACCCAGCCAAACTGCGCTACCGTGCACTTTTTATTGTGAGCAACAAAGTAAAAAAAAAATTCATGGCCACTTTGCAATTTTTCAGTAAAGACCCAGGCAGAGAGGCATGTCATGTGAAGCATGGGGAAAGTACATGGAATTTGGGTTTTCCAAAGGCAAGCAAGCATGATTTTGGCAACTGCTGGAGGCACACATGATCTCCCTCTAACGCTCCCACCCCAAAACAAGCGGTCCTTGGCAAAGACAACCCCATCCTCACCCTTCAGACTGGTGTCTGTTCACAGGAAGAGTCCTGAACAACAGCAATAACCCCCTGCTCAACCTTTCTCAGCTGACTGATTCACTCTTTTTGTGGAGCTAACCCATTTGCAGACGTCCTGTGCCCCACAGCCAGAAACGATTTGCTGTTGTCTTCTGGGTTTTTTTTGCAACTACAGTATGCTTGCTCCATGCCTGCCCAGATCCCCTGGGGCGCTGTGTGGCAGAGAGACTGACAGCTGTGTCCTGTCCTTCCCCCCGCCTGCCCAAGGCCCATCACAGCACCCTTGGAGGCTCAGCATTGCCTAAGAAATTCATACGTTGAAATGTCGGGCACAGGACTTGGGGTCCCCTTTGCTGCTCTCTGCCAGCGATGTCAGCTCAAAGCAGGGGTTTCATGGAAGATGGTAGCTCTGGTGGGTTTGGGTCTCGTCAAGAAAAGGGAGGGACTGTGAAGCCATAGACAAGGAGGGTGGGTGGGTGGCCCAGGAGGTCGGTGGGACCATTCCCTGCTCTGAAGCAAGCCCATATGTATCTGCATTGCCCCTGGCAGCCTGCTCGTTCCCAAGCATTTTGGACCAGCTCCTCACTTCTGTGCCTGAAGTCTCTCAGAGATCTCCAGCGTAGCCACCCCATGCCAGCAAGTCTGTGAATTTCAGCATTTAATATTGTTCTGAGTATTATTTACAGCTGAACCCTTTCTCTAGCCTAAACGAATTATTCCTTCATCTTTTCCCCATAAATCATGCGTTTCAGTCCCTTGCAGCTCCTCTCGCTCCTCTTTCCTATGTGCTGCCTGCACCCTCTGCAGAGCCTGGTGCCAAGGTCTGGGCAGAGGGCTGCTGCTCTCCTCAATGCAGAGCAGAGCAGAGTAATTGTTTACAGCGCTTGCTGGCATGTCCCAGAATGACATTTGCCTTTTTTCCAACAGTATCACATTGTCGATTCATGCTCACTCCCCGCTTCTCTCTGACCCCCCAGACCAATTTGCGCAGCAGTCCAGTCCATCTCACCAGCTTGTCCTTCTTCTGGGCACCCGAGTTTTCCTTCCTGAACACCGCCCACCATGTCCGTCTCACTGAGTTTCACCCGGATGATTTCAGATCTGTTTTATTTTATTTTATCAGGACTGCTTTGAATTCCGGTTTTGTCTGTGAAAGTGCTGCTCAGGCCTCTCCAGCCTCACATTACTGAAAATCTTATTGAAATCGAGATATACCACATCTACAGGATACCCCTACCCACCAGCCCTGTGATCCTGCCAGAGGACATTTGGTTGGTTTGACATAATTTGCTCTTTACAAGTCTCAATATGTTGGCATACAACAATATGTTGGCTCTTTCCCCTCCCCTTGTTATCTTCTGAGAGTCACAGGCTGATTGTCTAATAATTTGGCTGAGTATTTTTCAGGGTGTCCAACTTTGGTTTACTGCTCTATCATTCCCCAGATGGTGTTTCTCTTCCTTTCTAAAGCCAAGTGCCATGCTTTGCCCTCAGTTAGTGAATCCCACATCTCAAAATTCATTCACACCTGGCTTATTGGGAGCACTCTCAGTGGGATTGCCGGGAGCACCAGCAGTATGCCATGAGTGCATGGCCAGCCCTGTAGGTAGATCTACACACACTTACTGGCCAGCTTTCAATGAGCCATGTGTTCCCCAAAAGCAGTTTGCTGCTTTCCAAGACACAGCAAAAGTGGTGTCATAGGAAGAAAGGCTGCTGCAAATAAGTCAAGCCAAAATCTGCTGTGTAATTCTGGGAGCCGGATTTGTCCCACGAGAGGTGAGTCTCCATACACAGGTCTGGGAGCGATGCCTGAGCTGACCAACAGAACCACTGTCTTTTGCTGTATTTTTGGAAAGTGTCACAGGGAGTTAGCTCCTCCAAAATAAAATAAAAAAAAAAAAAACAGTGCAACATCCTCCTGTTCACCTCTCCTAAAACATCTTCTGGTGGAGTTCTCCCTTGTTCCCTTGAGATTCACTGCTGAGTTTTCTGAATTTGGGAATGATGTAATTTCCTTGATCTTAGCCTGGTCCCCCAGCCACCTAATCCTGTGCTACTTGCGCCTACCCACCTGACTTAAATCCCTGTGCGATACCTTTTACAGACGCCTTCTTTAAAGATAAACATATGTTGTAATAATAGTAAAATAACACATTACTCTCGCAGGCCTTCACACTCGTTAACACTCATCTGGATCTATGCAACCTTATTTTTATGTCTATAATTTTATTTCCATAAATTTTAAATCCATACCCAGGCTGTGGGATTTAATCACAGGTAACTAATGCCTTTCTTTATGAATCTTACTGTTGGTGCACTTAACTGTAGTGCAGAGTACAAAGCGCAAGAGTAAATTTCTTTCCTGGGGACCATATGTTAAAAGAATAAAGCTCTGACTTAATGCCATAGCCTTGCAGAGTAGCACAGTCAACAAACCGCTATTAGATCATGGGATAAATATCGACAAGTTCCAGAGTATTGTTTAAGCCTGTTGCTATAGTAGTCTGAAATTTTGTTCTATCAACTACTTAAAAAAAGGGGATGAAACAACACGTTGGTATTTAATTCTTCCCAAATTTGCTGCATTGGCAACACTCAAAGCAGAATCATCTGCTTTTAAAATAAAAGTATAGCACGGGCATCTCTAGGCCAAGTTACTCTGCATAGGCTTCTACCCTGGAAATTACTTTTTCTTATTAATGGAGACGAACAGTCCTTTCCCTGCTCACTCAGCCGATGCTTTAAGGTTCACAGCTCCAAACCAAATGACACTACCTGTTTCTGGAGCCACATAACTTTATAATTTCATGTGAAGGATAAGTGTTTCAATGGGTAGGAGCAGAAGGGCATGGGGTCATGTAGCGAGCTTGCCTGAGCAGTGAACGCTGAAGCTCTTAAGCGCGGCGCAGGAAGGCATGTATCATCCATAATGTATGGACACCTCTAAGCAGACTTTCTGAAGTGTGAAAAGATGGTGTGAGTGCATCGGGGAACAGCAGAGAAGAAGGTCAGGAACCTGGGCAAGCCTAGGGGACTAGATCAATTGTAGGATGTGACAAAGGATCAAGCGTTGACTCTTATCCAAGTTACTTCTCCATAGCTGCAGCAACTGTGTGAGGCTCGTGTGCCTTGGCAGGACCTAGTAATAATTTTTCCTGCGTTCTTGTGCATTTCCTTCCATACCCTTAGTAAACCACAGTGCAATCGTCTGAGACTGCATCAGTCCCCTCCTGCATATACAAAGTTGCTACAAAGTGTGTGTAATTTGAGAAAAAGGGGTTTTTTTTGCATTTTCTCTGAAATACGCAATATTATTTGCCCCTCTGTTTTTTACTGTTCCCTTTATAACCAGTTAGAGGTGTCCTCCTAGGTAACTTTTTAGGATTTCACAGTTACTTTTTCTTAATATAAGGCTGTAGTTTGACTCTTAGTATTTTGTAAAACTAAGGCTCTGGAAGGGAAAGTGCTTTTCAGTCTGTGGTACACACATTGTGCTGGCCTGTAAGGCGACAGACGAGTGGTCTGTAGATGGATAAAAAAACAAAGAAAATCAAAGCATGCCCATACACATCTGACAAACAAACGAACTAGAAGGGGGGGAACAGACTTAAAAATTAACATCTGAAGTTTAGCATCAATTGTGTTTGGCTGCGGAGGAAAAGCAAATTGGCAAGCACTACACAAGCTGGCTCTTGATTTTTTTTTTTCAAGATGATGCATAGCTTTTGGAATAAGGAATGTTAAAAAGCACTGTTGGGCAGTATTGCCCACACTATTGCATAAGAGTTATGGAGACTGCAACATCGCCATGTGAAATCTGGTAAGTGCCTTTGTCTAAATGTCTGGGGATAGTACAATTGCTGTTGTGTCTTTGACTTGGCACCATGCTGCAAATTATTAAATAGATGGCTGTCTGCTCTGAAGTTACTGCGTAAAGGCCTTTGATGGCAAAGACTGATAAAAGTGAGCTTCATCGCCTCGTGCAAGCCAGGATTTGTCACTCTGGTGAATCTTGGTACCTGCCTGGGCACACTCGATGTCCCTGCAACTCTCTGCAAGAGCAACCCTGGACGGGTTAAATCTTTCCATCGCCAGTGACCGGCTCACACCCCTGGGTCCAGCCTTTCTCAGAGGACCAGCCTTCCCCCCTTGTCAGTGCTCAGAAACCGGGGGGGCTGGCACCCTGCCCATGGCTTGTTTGTCAGAAACTGGGATCCTTTCTTTTCCGAGTGCGTGGCCGAAGAGCGGCGAGCGTGCCTGGCCCAGCCTGACAATGTCCTGCAATGTCCTGGGGCTGAAAACCTTTCTCACGGCTCTGGCGACTTGCTGCTGGTATGGTGGCAGTTCACAAGATCCACTGGATGACATCTTTTTTTTTTTTTCTTTGCTTTTTTTTTCCACCTTGCAACCCTGGCAGGTACAAATCTTCTACTCCTGGCTCATTCAGCAAGCTTTTTCACAAGGAAGGGTTTTGTCCCCTCCTTTGCACTGATCTTGACATGCATCACCCAGAAATGAAGACCGACTGGTGGAGGGAGTGGAAGGAAAGGGGAGCAAACACTCTGCTTTCGTGCTGAGGACTGCTCGCCCTCCGCCACTGCCACAAGCACCTCTGAGGACTGCCCCCACAGCTGAATTTCGTGCAAGGCAGGTAAAAGAGAAATTCAAACAGTCTTATCTGCACCTGCAACTCATTTGGCAAGTGCCATGCTGCAGGCTCAACTGCAAGGTTGGGGACCAGTTTTTTTTAATAATCTACTCTGGAGCACCGTCACTTGGGCTGCCGGCAAAATCGCCAGCTGAGTGATGGGGCCAACAAATGCTTCTGCACACTTGTAAGGTCTCATATTTGCAGGGCTCCCCACATAGCCCTCATCTGGATCCCGACACACAGAGTTTATAAATACTCAAAAGGTGACAATCTAGTTATTTTTGCATGAGTAAGTTGCGTGGGCAGTAGTGAACTCTAGCTGCTACTCCAGCCTGGAAACTGAGGTAGCTTGTGTCGCCTCGACTCCTTTTTCCATGGGAAACAATGGCAGAAAATTTCATTCAGCATTGCCTACAATGTCCTGCCCCAAGCACTGTCAAATACCTCCTGTGCAAAAAGCATCTGGGAAGCTTTCTCGTAGCTACATGCTGTAATGAGCAAATTTGTCTATTTGCCTGCATGATGCCCTGAAGATTTTCATGGCAGCAGAGGAGCTACCCCTGAACCCTTCTCAGAAATGCCCAAGATACACAGTGCATCCATAGCCATTTTTAAGAGCTGTCTGTGATTTTTACGGTAATGTGCCATTTCTGAGCCAAACTCTCAGTTGGCACAAACCAAAAGAGTGTCAAGGATCCAGTTAAACAAAACCAGTTATGTGAGTGAAAGGACCTATACCACTGGACAAGGCTGATGAAGATGAGATGAAACACCCTAATTTTGGAGTTACAAGCTCCCCATACTTCCCTTGTAGCATGCCAAAATGGGCTGGCAAGGAAGCCATGGTGCATATCCCCACCCCTCCAGGCTTGAGAGCTGGTCTCTTCCCTTAGGGCCAACAGGAGTTTTGTCATGTGCAGAAGCCCAGGAAGCATGGCTGCAAGTTTTGGTTGGGGGAAGAGAAAGAATGTAGTCTAGTAATAATCTGCAACGTTGGGCTCACTGAAGATCACAGGTTGAACTCTGGGGCAGCACCTTTCTGCTGATGCCACTGGCAGCATCAGTGACAATTAGTGGAAAATTTGGACCAGTTTGTGAAGCAGTAGCTTGGAAATGAAGCAAAAATTACTTGGCAAAGCAGTATTTAATCAAGCTGTGCTATTATGACTGAGAAGAAAATATGCTCAAAGAAAATATGAATGAAATGGCTAAGAGGACAGTTCACCTAAGTCCCACAGAAAAAAATATTTGGACACCCTTAGCTCACTAGGACACCCAAGGAAGTCTTGCAGGAGTTATTATTCTTCAGATATGACCTCTTTTTTTTTTTACATTATGTCTTTGCAACGCAAGGGTGGTCTCTGAAGTGCCTCTGTAGGGAACTGTAACTCTGTATATGGTATCTGTGAGTTTAGGGTGAGAATGTGAGCAGGCAGATGTAGCTATCCTTTAAAGAAAAGCCTCCTGAAAAGTGAAGAGTGACTCTGTAAAGCTGAGAGACTCTAATAACTAGGAGCAGCTGGCAGGTCTAAGCATTGGACAGGGCTAGAGGCGGGTATGCATATGCAAACATGAAAACAGACACAAAACTAGATAACATTTATTTTACTTAATCCTTGGTAGAGGCACATTCCTGAAAGTAACTAGAGCACTGCTTCTTATGTGCATTTCAGGAAAGCTGTTTCGGCAGCCGAGACCCTGCCAAAGGGGCACACAGCCTTGGATGCACGGGGTTGCCGTGCTCCCGGTGCAGGCTCGGGCAGAGCTGAGTGTTGCATGGGAAGCATTGACATAGGGACGGGCACGGTGGGGAGGGCAACCACCGCTGTGGTTGCCTCGAGGCATAGCCAGTGGCAGCCAAGCCCCTGGAGGAGGGCAGAGCTTCCCTATGAACCGAGGAGTGGGAGCAGGGACTTTGTCCCAGCTCTCTGAGTCACAGTTTGCTTTCCATCCCGAATGTATTTTGGCAGGATGTCCAGCCACTTCTGTCTGATTTAAGCGGTATCTTCCATTTCTCACTGAGTGCAGGCCTGTGGGCACGAGAAGCACCTGAGCTCTGCTCCTTGTGGCCCAGGGAAGCTGGTCTGTGGCACACGCTTGGCATGTTCTTCCCACAGCAGCCCTGGATAAGCTGTCATGGGGTGGAGGGCTCAAATGCATGCAAAGTTAGTGCAATAACAAGTTTTTCACCAGGCTTATGGACAGACATGATATCTTTCATGAGACTGGCCGATATTTGAAAAAAAAATCAAACAGGGAAATTGGTGGACACACAGCTCTTTCCTCAGGACTCAGAAAGCAGCAGCAGCATCTTCCAGACAAAACACAGGTTAGCGACAATAAATCTGTTCAACTCACTTGTAGTAGCTGCCCAGTCAACTTGAGAGAAAACGAGTGGTTACAGCCTGTGGGGTCAAGATAGGGTTTTAGCAAGGGGAAAGAGATAACACGTTTATTTGTTCAGAGCAAGGCTGGGCACAAACAGGTCAGCAGGCAGCCCATGGGGAACAAGCATCATTCAGATACACAGAAGGAAGATCAAAGTATGCCTTAAATACATGGACTTTGTTAAGTCTATAACTTTTTTTTAACTCTAGTAGAGTTAAGCATTTTCCTTTTCAGGGTTGTCTTTTGGAGTTTTATCAGAAGCCACCCTTCAGGATGACCCTCTGAGAGGTCAGAAGGAACATTTAGTAAGAAATATTCTCTACATGGCAACTGGATGCTGCGGTCCTTTATTAATTGTCCAGCAGAGTTCACTCCAGCACAGAAGTGTTGTCCAACTGCATAGTTTCCATAAGTCCTGTAGTGTATGGGTGTAGTGTTATGTGTGTCACATTTCATGGTGAGCATGTGAAGGCTCCCTGGATTGCAGTGGGGCTGCTCGGAGGGCAGCCGTAGCAGGGGCTGCCGACAGATTTTTTTTCTGCTTGTTGCTGTTAATTTGTCAAAGGGGAGTTCGGTTTGTTTTGCTTCTGATTATGAGTTTGTTGAGGGTGGGGGCTATTTAAAAGTTAGGAAGCTAGATGCTGGGGAAAATTTCTTTCAAAACACGTGGTCTTCTAACTCTGGTTGTGGTTGCTTGCTGATTTTCCATGTGGATCCCATTAGGGTTTAGTATGTGAAAACCGATGGGTAGAGGCAGTCAGGTGGTTTGGGTTTTTGCATTGAAGGAAGCTTCTGGTTGCTCATTCACTGTAAGGTAAGAGTAATTGCTTTGATAAGTAAAACCCAGTCTTACACCAATGAAGTAAGTGCCATCATTGCTCTCCTCCAAGTGAGCAGTGGTCCCCGAGTGTCTGCTCTAAGGTACAGCGATGTAATACGTTTTGAATGGTTGCAAGTTCGGTGGAGATATGTGTGTTGATCTGCAGGCATGCTTGTGCATGGAAGATTTAGTGTGTCACTTCTCTAATGATAGTGCCCATGAAGCTGATAGAGGTGTAAGAATATTTCAAAGACAGCTTGATGGCATTGCTGATTACTGAATTTGCGATGAGAATGGAAAACAAAGTACAGGCTTCCAATCCAGATGGTGAACATGTGATTTCAGAATGTTGGTTAAAGCATAGGCTTGGTGACATAGTTACTTAAAATGAAAAATCTTTTGTGAAGTTAGTTTTAAAGAAGTTGGTGTATTTTTGGGTAAACTAGGTGCCTATGGCCTGAATTTATTGAAAAAAAAAAAAAATTGGTGGGATCAGGGGTGAAGTGGGTGAGTTTGGTTGTATGCTCGGGCTGGGAATCTGTGACTACACTGTATTTTGTAGGTTCTTAAGAGAGGCTGCAACGCTTTCACTAGGGATGTTGTTGTGCAGGCAGCGCTTGGCTGTGGTAGTATGAACGGTGCTAATTTGGGGTGCTTCATGTTACCCAGCCCATGGAAAAAATCCTCAGCTTTCTGTGTGAGGAAGGGCTGAGGATCGTTTCTCCACCTTGTGATAATTCTTCAGGACAGTTGGAAGCAGAAGTTCTGCCAAAGTTGGGCTTTTTTTGTGTGTGTGTGTTGTTGGCTCAGGAGAGCAAAAGCACTGAATTCGGAATTGTTGTCTCAGCGCAACCTTTGTGTGCCGCAGGGCTTCCCAAACGCTGCAGCCGGGCAGCTGACCGGCCTCCGGCAGCAGCCAGGCTCCGGCTGCCGGCGCTACGTGTGCACGCATGCAAAGAGCTGCCCGTGCTGCCTGACCTCCTGCATCTCCCCTTCTTTCTCCCTCAAATCCTCCCACGGAGGAAGAAGTTGCTGCAGGGCTGAGGAGTTGCACAGGCAGGGAGCTTGGGGGATATCCGGGGATTCTGCAGTCTTATTACCCTGCCTTGGGAAGCTGTTTGTCCTCCTTCGATACTCCAGGCAGCCAGCCTGAAAACAAGTCCTTATCCTGTGCTACAGGCCAGTCGTGTTCACAAAGGTCTCTTTGTTACACCCGTGTCTGTTGCATTGTTCCTCTCCAATGAAACTCCCCTGCCAAAGCCCCGGCGTACTTGGCTCTGAAAGTGCCAGGCTGGTAGCACGGGAGGCGAATGCTTGCTTGTTCCTCATGTCCTGCCTCCTCCTGACCCATAGCTTTCCTCTCTCTCCTGCTGTGACGGGCAGGAGAACACAGGCAAGATGTGGTGGTGGATCCTCCTTGCAGGTCATGTCTTTCACCGGCTTCACATTATCAGGTGGGCCAAAGTCCTGCTGTCCAGACAGGTTTGGATAGGTTTGCCTCGCGTCAGCCCTAGCATCTGGCCTCTGAGCAGACGATGGTGAATGGGCTTTCAAACATGGGACCGGCTGCTCAGCCTGTGGGGAACTGAAGTGCTAAGCTCTTCATCCCGCCGGAGGGTTTTTAACGTGCGCTGGATTCATTGGGAGGCTCCTCCTGCCTCCTCACGGCAGCCATAGGAGCAACTCGGAGAACAGCAATATACACTTAAAAATTTGACCCTCCAGGATATGAAGCAAAAGGAGAGCAGTCACAGGCTCAGAAATGGAAGCACTGGGGCTATCTGGAGTTGCTGTGCTCCTTGGTGTGTGTACAAAATCATACTGCCAGGCATACTGGGAGCATTTGACAGCTTTTTCGTCGAACGCGCCCATTTCTGGCCCCTGGGGCAGGGGGCACACTGCAATCCCACTGCAGCCAAAGGCTGTACCTTGAGATCCTGTTGCTGGAGGCTGTACCTGAACTGCCATGCAATATTGTTAATGCTCTCTTATTTTCTAGTCAACTTGCCCTGTACTCCTGCATGTGTTCACTACTGCACTTTTCACTACCTTAGAGGAAAACCAGGAGAGTTTTCCAATGAGTATTTCTGTTCAAGTTGATCTGTATTTCATAGCAGGAGGTTTAATAGGGAGGTAACAGAGGTAGGGAACCATAAAGACACTCTCCCTTTCCTCCTCTCTGGCTCTGCATCTC
This sequence comes from Pluvialis apricaria, assembly GCA_017639485.1. Taxonomy (NCBI): domain Eukaryota; kingdom Metazoa; phylum Chordata; class Aves; order Charadriiformes; family Charadriidae; genus Pluvialis; species Pluvialis apricaria. Next base: position 98,113,468 of record CM030007.1, on the reverse strand, counting down.
AGTCGTGAAAGGTCCCTCTAATGCGTCCATCTGCTCCTGGCAAACACCAGTCAAACACCTGTGAGACAGATGTAAACAGCTGCATGGTAGGTGTCATTTGTGATCCAACCTTAATACAAACCATGCTTAGGAATGGTTACTAATGGCTCCATAAAAAAGACAAAATGCATAGCACAGGTAAGTAGCACCTCTTTTCTTATTTCATCTTTCCTTTTATCTTATTTGCTTTCATATCTATGCTACGGAGGACACTTCTGTGTGGAGAGATGAATAGCAGTTGAATTTCATTAATCTAGACTCAATGTGTTAAATCGCTTAAATAAATGCTTAAGTCATGTGCTCAGTCTAAACATTTGTTTAACTGCTTACCTGATTAGGGATACTTTAGTGCTATTACTTGCCTTCACTAACACTAGTAGCTAGCCTGGCAGGCTGGTGAGTTCTCTCTTTGATATTTAACTCGGTGCATGTAAAATTACCTAATCCGAGAGTTTCTGATAGCAAATCCCTTTAAGTACTGCAATCCCTAGGCAGCACAGACTTTGCAAGGGCATTGCTTTACAGCAAAGTACCTTCTGAAGACCCCTCTGGGTAAGGGAAATGTGCCTTTGGCCTTTGAGACATCAGCGTTGCAGGCTACAGTCGCCTTTGTTCACCCCTCCAGGGCTGGCTTTTCACTACTTGCTTCCCATTACATTTTCCATTTTTGAACACTTCGGATTTATATCAGAGGCTCTTTTTTTTTTGTTTGTTTATTTTTATTTTAAACTTGCAACTGCTTGCCTTGTCCAAAGGCCACTGTTAGCAACTGTGGGGAATACACTGACTATTTTCCAATAGTCTCTGTGCCTTTGCTGACAACTTCAACAAATATATTGAATTTCAATCTGGATCGTAATATTTTATAATCTCACATTTTATAATCTCACATTCCAGGCAGTTACAGTTTGATTCTCTTGTCATTGCAAGCTATTCGTATTTTTAGCAGGCTGCTGAATAGTTCATGTTGTGTCAGATCCTGCTGGTTTCTCTGTAATAGTTGCATTATAAGCCCCCAAGGAGACATCTTCGGTAAAACAGGTTTGGCTCAGATTGGATGTTAAATCAAGGTTATAAAACAGCTTGTGCTTTCTTTTCTTCATTTTCGTTCTTTCCATTCGTCCCCTTCTTTCTTTTTCTTTCTTTCCTTCTTTTTCCTCCTTTCTTTCTTTATTCCTTCCTCCCTCCCTCCCTCCCTGCCTCCCTCCTGTTCCACCCTCCATCCACGTCTGGCATGTATCTGTTTTCATTTGCCATATAGCGTGACAATCCTCAGGAAAAAGAAAGCCTTGAGGTTGTTCTCAGCTACCATCAAGCAAAGTTAACCTGCTGTGGCAGGGGGGTTGGACTAGATGATCTCCAGAGGTCCCTTCCCACCCCGACCATCCTGTGATTCTGTGAAAGTTGCTGAAATGAATTTGTAGCCACAAGAAGCAGGATCAAAAAGTAAAGAATAAATAAAGACAATGTCAATACGGGGCTTTTGCAAGCCAATCTCAGATACATTTCAGAAACCTTTAGAAAGTGGAGTACCTTTAAGTAGACCTTTAGTGTTTCTCTAATCACACCTCAATAAAGCACTACGGCCTTGATACAGTCAATTGCTTCATGTTTACTTTATAAAGCAAACAGCAGCCATTAACTGGTATCCTTAATTGTATCCCTACTAAAATTTTAAGGGACAAATAAAATACAAATCTAGAGATAAGAAGCACATGTCTATCGGGCTGGTTTGCACATGCATGCAGACCTATAGCAACCACTCAGTATAGAAGGCAAGCAGGGCTGGAGGTTATGTCAATGCTCCCTTAAATCAGATCGGCTAATAGCAGAGGTCTTCTGTATGGGCGCATAGTCCCTGCCATCTCCGCGATGCTGTTTCCATGGTATCACTTTGGCGACAAGTCCTGAAGAGGTGGGGAGAGACGGGAGTCGAGCGTCTGCTGGTACTATCGCACGTAAACATGATTTACTTAATCTTCAAATGTCAAAAGAAAATGTAGAGATGTTGGGCTCGGCTGGCAATACCAGTTGCAGGTTGGACACTTGAAAGTTAGAGATTCAGTAAATACAAGCCTTTCTGGCCTTGTTTGCTCTTACTATCTCCCTGCCCTTTTCCCACCAAACACTTCACTCTCCGACCCAGCTATAATTTGAATCATTTTTGTTCCTGTTCCAGGAAGTTCTACCAACAAATTTTGAACTTTAATAGAAAGCAAAAAATGGGGCAAAGGAAATACACCGCTTGGATTTTTTTTCTTGAGAGCAAATTTGCAGAAAAGTGTTTGGATAACTTAATTTATAAGGAAATAACAGAAACTGGAAGATGACATTTAAAAATGTTTAGTGTCTTGGCAAATTCTTAACCTGAAAAAAATCACTTTGGCTTTCTTTGAAATTGTTGCATTAAGGCCGGGGTTCACTATTGAGAGGAGAAAAAAAAAATGAGAAAAGAGAAATAGATAGGTTAGTTTTCCCCATCAAAAAAAGGGACCGAAACACAGTCTTCATCTGGAAAGCAAATAAGAAAAAATGTAGACTTTGCAGTGTTGAGTAACCCTTGCTAACAGTTACTGGCACTGTACTTGAATCTAAATGAAGACTGTACATTGCATTGATCTGTGTGTACAGCCTCTGCAGTTACACTGTAAAGGAGAGAAAAAAAAGTTACGCCATCTCTGTATTTGATCTAAAGGCTCTAGCCTGTTTTGGGAAAAGGAGCAATATGGCAGTACAGATGGACCCAGTTAAAAAAAAAGTCACATAATGATTCCCCAAAACTTCCAAATCTGCACCCCCCTTTCCAGACCTATATATAAATGACCTTCTGTTTCAAAACAGCAATACCCCTTAGCCCCCCGAAGGCAGTCACCTTCTGCTCCCTGGCGTCTGGTGCCCGGCAGGTGGCTGGACAGTGCTGGCATCCCACGGACAGGTTGGGAGGCAGCATAAACCCTTTTTTCACCCCCTTTCCTCAGAGAAGTGCCCTCCAGAGAAAGCCCGTTGCTGCCTAACACAAGTCAGAGCTGCTCCAACCATCTCCTTGCTTTTTTCCTTTCTCACACGTGGGTTTGGTTCCCAGATGCCAAATTTGCTCCATCACTTTGTGGGTGGTGATGCCCCACTGCATGTCCCTGGGGAGGGCACTGGGCACAAAGGCTGAAACTAGGAGGTAAGTTTTGGGGGACAAATGCTCCCAGCTGATCCTGCCAGACCCCCACTTCTTCATACAGGTGAAGCACGATGCCAGACTGTCCTTCAGCCAGACTTTTCCATATGAGGACTGAAGGGGTTGTTCATCCCCTTACCTTTGCATAAGTTGAAGACAAGAATGAAAACTTTCAAACGAGATTCACATGCTCCTTCTGTGTCTTACCTCTGAGCGTTGCAGTGTGCATAATGCCAAGTAGGGATTTGTTACTTGTCAGGGACCTTCGTCCCCTAACCCCAGTTACAAAGCCAAACAATTTGAGGGACACAGCAGAGATGAGAAGGGAGTACTCCAAGTCATTGCAATTAATATGTCTTTGGTCTGTGCCTGAAAACTACTGCCCTACAGAAGTACTGTGTTTAAAAAGGAGTGGAAGTGCAGGATCCTGATGGCCTGGGTGCCATGAGGGGTTGTACTTGGACCAAGACAGCACAGTGGCTGCAAAGCAGGGCTGGGACTGCCCCGTCCCTGCCGTCGCAGCCCCAAACCCCAAGCCTGTTTCACCAGCTTGCTCTGGCACCAACCACTTCTTTTTTTCTCTGCCCATCTAGAAACTGCTAATGAACAGCAGGATTTTGGTTTGTTTTCGGGGCCCGCCACCAGTTGGATGGCAACTCTGTAGCATCAGAGGGACTTGGACATGGTGACGTGTTAGTGAGCACTAGAGCTTGTGTCTCCAGATGATGTTCCAGCCCGCTCCTCTGCATCTGGGGGCGGTGAAGGGGTACTGCTGCTGATGGAGCTTTGCCAGCTGAAGATCTCCAAATGAATTAGCTGTTGATTGGTGGGTTTAATTCTTATTTTTAGATTTCTGGTCCTTTGTACACATCAGAATTACCAGACAGGTCTGTCAGATTTTCTGGATCTTTGTATTTTTGATTTGGTAGCATTATGTTGACTTGTTGACTACAGACAATCTTTTCATTTAAGGCGATACAGACGAAGTCACTGCACAGCTCCTGGGAGGAGTTGTTTATTTGGAAGAGAAACTCTCTTGTTAGCTGTCTGCCATAAATTAGATATATTTGAGCCTGCCACAAAACAGTTACAAATTTTTTAACTTCTTGTTCTTTTCTGTGATGCTCCTATGTCAGACAAGATGGTAATGTACATAAATTAAATTTTACATAGTCTTCCAAACTTCATAGCAGGAGGTGCTTTGTCTTACTGTACCATAGACGGAATACTTTGGGATCAAAGCATGTGTCCCCGCACAGGAGGACGCTAACAAACTCCTTTATGACAGGTGATAAATGACTTCAGCATTTTAGCAAGGTGGCTGCCTTCACCTGGAAAATCAGAACTGGCAATGGTAATTAAAGAAACTACTTATACAGAGACATCAAAGCTTGAGTGTTATGAGCAGTCTGAGACTGCTGTGCTGAACAAGGTGTTCTTCAGTTAGTTACAAACTGGATAGACAGAGCTCGCCTCTTGAGCTCTGTAGACTAGGCCATTGAAATAAACAGATTTGATTTGCAACTACAGAGAATCCGAATTGTAATTCTACTATTATAAAATTCCAGAAGAGATCAATTCTGCTTCCTAACAAACAGCATCATTTTCTCCAGGAAACTAAAGCACAAATGCAAATGAAACGTTCTGTGAAAATGTAACAATCTCAGAAGAAAACCACAACCCCAATCCGAAAACAAAATCAACAAACCCTGATACTGCTTTTCTTTATCAGAAGGCTTCATTTTAATAATCTTGAGAAGTTCTGTTCTAAAGAAGCAAAACCATTTCATTTGGACTTCATCATTCGATTCACTTAGTTCAGTAAACTATCATGCCAGCTGTGCCATGCTCTAACATCAATAATAAAACCCTAAGCATGGCTGCACTGCTCCAGGCAGAGGTCCACCCAGCCAGCACCCCTTCTCCAACAGTGGCCACCAGGGGATGCTGGTGGTGAGGAGCAGCCAAGCGTGTGGTGCAGGCTGCTCCTGGGAGCAGCCGGGGGCTGGTGTCCACGCTGCCCTGCCGTGGTGGCAAAGCATTCCTGCCCGAGGGCTCTGGCACCACAGCACTTTCTGAGTGGATTGTCACCGCGACTTTTCACTCCAGTGGGAGATCTGGAAGCTGCAATTCACCCCCAGTGTCAAGAGGGGAGAGATTTGGATGTATTGGATGGGTATTTCTCCTGCCATCTTATCCAACTGTGTTGTAAGAAGACACAGTACCAAAAATGCTGGTCTTGTCTACACTACAGCTTCTGGTCCTCCAGATAGCTGAATGGGCTTGACCTACTTCCCTACATGCATGAGTTTGCATGACTGTTTGCAGATGACAAATCCAGGGACGGGCAGCTCAGGCACGCACAGCGAATGCAGTGGTGGTAACGGAGGCTGAGGTGCAGGAATTGCGTGCACAGTTCACAGCGCTTTCATTGCACTAACAGCCTGCTCTGTGGCTGCTCCATCTATATCATGTCATGCTGGACACAGTTCAGCATCACTAAAATAATCGGTCTTGCTGGTTAGGAGTGTGTTTCTATTTTGATATCTAATTTTGAAGGCCTTCTGTTTTGAGCCAGAATGACAGCAGCAAAAGAACAAAATGGCAACAAATCCTACAGACTGACCATCCCTTTTCTGTGTTGAACAGCAGTAACATAAACTGCAAGTACCATGTCCTCAAATTCCAGAGGTTTTTTAGAAAGCCTAGAGTACAGCAATGACTTCTTCCCAAACTTACCATGAGAAATCAGCTTCCCATGTTTTAAGCACTGAAACAATGCAACAGCTCCATCCCATTCATTTGATTTATTAGATCAGTAAGTATTGAAAATACCAAATTAGTTACTATTGCTGTATAACTGGAAGGCTAAATTTACAGCTGGTGCAAATTTAGGGAAGTGTCACTGGCAGAATTGGTGCAAGTGGGGTTAACTGTGAATCTGGCCCTTGTATTTTGCAAACTAGGGCTGCAGGCTCGACACCTTACTTTCCGGAGTCGTCTTTTGAAATTGCAGGAGTGAGCTTAGCAGGGTGAGGCACCCCAGTTCCACAGCATCTCTACGGTCATTGCAAATAGATGTTACGGGCTGGTAGAAGATTGCAACCCAACCTAATCTTGCACAGGTTGTTGTTACCCAGGGTCTCAGTGCAGCCAAGGGAGCTCTGAAGGCACAGTTGGGGAGAGGGTGAATAACCGGGGCTTGGGACCACTTCTGACTAAGCCAGTCCACAGCGCAGAGCTGTCGGCAGTCTGTGCAGCTCAGAAACCGGGGAATCTGACAGAGACCTGTGTAATGGATTTGTTCATTCTTTCATTTATTTGTTCGTGCAGTGGCTGAGTTGCAAGTGATCAACATAGCACAGCAACGAAGTCTGCATCTCACAACCGTAATTCCATCTAGCTCTTACAAGAGCATCCCAAACAAATTTCCTGTTTCTTTTCTACCAGGTTAAACAATAAATGTAGCAAGGAGGAATCAACAGCAGAGAAGTTAATGCCATATAGGCAACATACTAATTAGTGGTGCTTGCTGAGCCTCTAAAGAGTCTTTCGCAGTTGAGTGAAGATGCTGGCTTTGCCTGAGATGTCTTCACTGGTGCTGTTAGGAAGCAGCAAACCCACTGGCTGTCCTGAGCTCTGGTGGTCAGCCGCAGCCCACTGCAATGGGACAAACTGGGTAGGGGCTTACAAGGACGGCCGGTTGCGTTTCCAAACCCATACCTCAGGGCCTGACTCATCCCCATGAGGCTGTGCCCTTGTCAGATATTCTTACATCAGGTGCGATGTCTGTGGCAAAACCCGAATCTTTCCACCTATTTTCCAAGGGGTTTCAATAAATGTATCTGAGTCCCAGCCACAAGGTCACAGGCTCATGACAACATCAGTAAGTCCTGTTTCCTTCTCTGTGAGGTTTGTCTTGGAGGCAGCCAACTGGGGTGGCCCAGAAGAGAGCCAAGGAGTGGGCTAACGCTTAGGCAGCATGGACCAGCAGGAAACAATACCTGAACTTGCCTCTTCTAGTTAGCAACATGCCAAGACCCTTACTGCCCTTCCCGTGTCCTTGAACCTCCAAAGTCTTCTTTTAGGAATGAAAATTTTCCCGTCAATGCTTGCTAGGTAGTGGAAGAAACTGGTCCCTTCATCCTATCCAACAGCTTGAACGGCTGTCTGCAGGGTTGGGCAGTGCCTTTGGCAATCACAGTCTGCACTCTGTGTGATGGCATCCAGACCGGCTTTCTCCTTTGCTCTCAGAGACATTAACAGGCACCTTGTGCATGATACACTAAATGCTGTTCTCCCGGCACGGGATTGACTCACCCTTTGCTTGGAGATGTCTGTGAGAAATTTAATTTTAAGCTTACTCTCACAGTGGTGCAGGGTCAAAGATTCTTTAAAGGTTTCTTGCTCTTTCACAGAGTCTTTATTAAAATTTACACACCGTGTGCACCAGCTAGAGCTGCCCACGAGCCTTATCAGCTCGCTGGTGCCACGGGTAGGTTCCCCATACAGGTCACCATCCCAAGGATACTTTGCATGCTTTCCTTGTCAGTTGGGACAGACGTATCAGTAATGATTTCAGCCCTACCAGGATCTGCCTGCACCCTCGCTGTGCTGTTCCCCCTGCCAGGCACGCTGTTTCTGTTGCATGGATTTGCAGTCGTTGTTAGGTTTGCTGCCGCGCTGGGAGGCTGAGCCATCTCCTCAACTCAGATCTGTAGATTTTCTTCCCTTTAGACAACAAGATTGTGTATGGGGACTGGGAAGATCTATGCAGTCAAAAGGTGGCTTTTCCTGAAAGGTTTCTTTTCCCGAGAAACACCTCCAGTTCTGATGATGCTGAATGCACACACTGTTTCAATTCCAGCTCCTGCCCAAGAGCGCTGCCTGGTCTGTCAGGTGTGGTGTGCAGTATCAACCGTCTCCTAAAGGCCATTCCCCTCTGGGAGGAAAGGAAAACATGCTCTGTTCACGTACTGACTTAATTTTCCTTTTTTGTTTGGTAAGCGACATTTCCTCCTGTGGATGGCTGCAGAGACCCTCCAGGGCTGAGTTTCTCCCTGGACAGATGATCCCCATGGCAGCGTGGCTGCAGCCCTCGCCCCGGGCTGGGGGCGAGAGGGTCCAGCCACCCCCCTGGACCGGGGATGGGGAGGGTAAGGTGCTTTTGTGCTCTGTTCTGCAGTTTGCAAAGACCATCTCTACTCCCTGGAGTCTCTCAGCTTTTTTCCGCTATTGTTTTGACTCCAGTGCATTCACCCTGGGGGTGAGATCAAGGATGTGACATTTTAAAAATCCCTGACACTATTATGAACTCTCTTTCATTTGCACATGCCTTTATCTCCTTCAATGGGGAATAGCCCTTCTGAGCCCTTTCTTTTCTTACCTTATGCAGCCTGTAGCTTTTCTTTCAGTGCTCGTAACCCTGTCAGACACCTTATCAGCTTGTGCAGCTCTGTCCAGCCAAAAATTGATTATTGCCATTTGCCTACGGGCTAGTTGTCCTTTTATCTTGTGCCACAGCATTTTTCATGGCTCCTGTGAATAAGCCCCTTCCCTCTAATGGTGCTGTCACCATCCTCCTCGCCCATGCTGTGCACCACAGGTTCGTGTTGATTCTTTCTCAGACAACGTAATCTGTCCAGATTCTTGCATCTTTTTCCCAAATGCTGGGCGTAGCTGTGGCTTGCCAAGGCATGTGCATCATATGTGCTCTCTAAGTGTCTCCCAGCACAGCAGACTCAGCTTGCCCTTCCATTTCAGGGCTCTTTCCAGAGTCTCTGCCCTTCCTTTCACTAGCCTCAGTCTGTTCTGGTTCACTTCCTTTGCTTGGCAAATCCTAATTCCTTTCTCCAGAGTTAATTCTGCTTCCTGCAGTCGCCTCCAGGCTCTGCCGCAGGCAGCAATTGCAAGGGAGGCTCTTGCCAGGGTCTGGTCCTGAAGGTCCTGAAGCTGTAGCTGTGGCTCTGCCGCATGAGGGCAAACTTTTCTTTTTGTATCCCCTATTTGAAAACCTCTTATTTATCTTTTTAGCATTTAGATGAAGTGCAGGATTCACATTTCTATAATGGTTTCTTTGCCCAGCAGAACTGAAGATTATCTGGAAACACCAAGGAACAGATCTTTCTCCTGCCTCTCCTACCTTTTGCTGGCAACCTCTCTTACCCTTACTGTGCTCATTCTCAGTACACCATGGTTTATACCCTCTTCTGGTGGCCTCTCCAGCTCCAGCATGTTTCAGCTCTGTCAGGTCTTTTTCAACCTCTGGTGTTTCTTACACAAAAAATGTTTTCTTAGTTTGTTTTGCTCCCGAGGCTGTGCGCTGCTGTCCTTGCTACCCAAAAACATCCTTCTGTGGTCTTGCTCATCACAGCCCAAGCTGGGGTTGAGGACGACAGTGAAATCCTTGGCTTTCTGTGGCCTGTCACCCCTCTGTGCCCTGAGCATTCCCCTGCAGTCAGCAGGGCCCCAGGAGCTGGATCAGCCGTGGAGAGTGGCTGGCTTCTCTTATGGGGTCCTTGGCCACACACCACATTGGGCCTGCAGAGCACCTCTCCTTGTAAAGAGGAATCCACATCACTCCCTTCTAGGGGTAGTAATCAGGCAGTGGTTTAAAAAAGTGCCTAAATTTATAACCTTGTGAGTCTTTACTCTCTTTCTGTACCTGAAGTCTGCCTCTGATTTACACTTGCAGTTTGAGGCATATTCTATATCAGAAGGATGTTCTTGCTTTTCTTTGAAAAAAAAAAAAAATCATAAAAAATTGCATAAGATGCCAAAACTTCACTCACACCAAAACCCATAACAAGATCTATTTAATTCCTTATTCTAGGCTTATAGTATGGTGGAATAATTAAGTTCATACGTTCATTTGGACTGAATTAACTGCAGTACTCTAAGGAAGTTCAGTGAGCTTCACCTCTGCTGTGGAGGCCAGAAGGCAGAGCATCCAGCTGCCAAGGATCAGGCGGTGGTGGCACCAAATTTGCACCTAGTGCAAGGCCACAGGTGGCACCAAAAGCTACATTGCTGGCTCTCATTAGGTGAGGATCTGGCCCCTGGGCTGTCTCCTTCTACAGTCTGTATTGCAGCAAGCTGCCTTCTGCAATTTTGGCATCTGCCAGCACAGGCATTGAAGCCAGGGTCCACATGGAGCTGGTACGGACATGTCCTTGTGGCTGTGCTCCCACCAACTTCTAGGGCTCCAGGAGTTCATCTGAGTTCAGAGGGACTTGTGTTTGTGTGTACAACTAGAAACTAGCATGGATTTCAGTGCAATTAGAAAGCTGCCCACAGGGAGTGCCAAAAAAGGACTTGTTTCTGGCCCTGTTTAGTAGGTGGGAGTTTTGACTGGGGACATTTGTGAAGCCGGGATTTCAGTGAATTGGCCAAAATGACCATATGTCTGCAGAGCTACCTGCAAAGAGGTACTAAAATGCACAGGTTTTGCAGCTGAGGGCGCACTCTGAGCATCCGACCATTCCACCATAATGACTTTTGTCCTAATAATAACTTAAATGGTTTCCTAAACATTAACTTGAACTTGCTCAAGGGAATGGCCTTTCTTTGCTTATAATAATTTCACATGAAGTACAGCATGCACATTGGAGGGTAACTGGAGTTAATGTCAATTATGAATCACCAATTTCCTGCTCTAAATAGCATTTCTTCTCAGCAGCTTCACATACGGCAAGCTGCCCTGCAGTTTTAACCCAAATTGTTTAGCCGAGACTGACTTTCATTTAATGTTTCCTTTTTAAACATGAGGTTTTGCACAGCGAGTGGCCACACAAACCTGGGTGGTAGAAAAATTAATTTGCTTTAATTTTTCATAGTAAATAGCATAGAAAAATGTCTCCTCCACTTTGCTTATTGTGTTTTTACTGCAAGAAAATCACATCATATGGGTATTGGCAGGAGACTGCAACAAAATAAGGTTGCCATTATTAGTATCTGGCTATGTCTTGCCAGGTCATTTTTGCTGCTCTAAGTGAATTTATGGGAAGGTTTTTGTCATTATGGAAATGTTGTTGAAATCACAGTCCTAATATGATACCACACTGAGGAAGGCAATGATGCCCTTCTCAATTAAGTGGAGATACTGCCACCTTAGTTAGTGTTTTCTCTCTCTTCTGCAAACCGTCCTAGAAATGAAGCTACAGTTTGACCCTCGGCAATAAAAAAGCTACAAGGAAGCCCTCAGGATCTGATCATTGCTGAGGGAAGCTACTTTAAACCACATTTAGAACCATTAACCCCCAGTTTGTACTTGGGCAAAATTGCCAGTTGTGCCACTAGACACTGTTTAGGACTTTCTGACAAACTCTGACCTCTTGAGGAACAAGGGGGACAGGAAACAGCAGAAATGTTATTGCTTGTGGTTTGGGATGGTGAGATAGAGAGATCAACTTGGACGTCCAAGGAGAAGCATATATCATCCACATGGGGAGGTAGAGATGCAAATGCTGGAGAAGCATGGGAGACATTGCCAGAGATACCACATGTAAGCTGTATCGCAAGGTCCCAAACTCCACATTGCAAACCTGGGGGGCATGATTATAACTCCTTCCTACAAAAGGCTGTGGTTAATACAGCCTGCTTTTAGATGTGGTTTGGGAATCCTGTAGGACAGATCATAACTATTTGATACTCGGATAAGCATTTGTCAGACTACAAGTCTTCACAGAGACACTCATTCTGCCTCCATCAGATGGAAGAAATACACTGCAAATTGCACTCTGTCCATCAAGTGTCATTATTGTACACTGTTTGACACAAAACTTTAGCTGCAGCCTTGGCAAAAAAGCAAGATATTTAGCATTGACCTATGTACAACTATACAATCTGGTATCTACCGCATATGCTTATAAGATAATTTGAAACAACCTTAAAGGTGGAACTCATCTGCCCTAACCAAAGCATCCAACAGCTGGATGACTAAATCTGAACTAGTCACTCTTGTCTCCCTTTGTTATTAATAGAGATGAATAGGCACTGACAAAAGACAATTCCACCTGGTCCTATCATCAACAAGTGAACAGCCCTTCAGGTAGTACCTACTTGTGGTTTCCACCGACAATACGAGGACCCAAGCTGGAACTGAGATATCTGACATCAGGAAGGGCAGATAAATCCCACAAGTGTCTGCAGAACTGTTGATCCGTATTGCTGAGATTCAGAGAAACAAGGTAGCCTTCCTCTTTCTCCATTATATATAAAGAAGTGGCAAAGGAGACGAGAGAGGTGTAGTCAGTCGCTCCAAAGGTGGTGGGGACAGGGATTATGGTGGCTGCAGTCTCTTCTAGGGGAAACAAACTCTGCCTTCCAGCAGACTGAAGGTAGGAAAAAGACATCTTTGCTCTCTTATTTAGGTTTTATTTATTATTTTATTATTTTATTATAATTAAAATTTAGATTTTCTCATAGGATTGAGTTGTCTGTTTGTCTGTCTGCCCTCATATTAGACTCTCCCATCGGCATTTCAACCAGCTGTCCAATTTCAACTAATTTTAACAGCAAAGCAAAGGTCTCCAAGAAAACAAGGGTTTTAGACAAGTTCCTGGATATGAAAGGAGCTGTGGTGCATAGGCGGGAGTGTTGCATCCTATTGCTGTCCTGCAGAAGGAAAATGAAGCTCCCGCTGTTTCGTAGTTTGAGGAGGTGAGGAGCCACAGCGTGCTGGATGATGAGCACGTGCTTGCTAGCCATGGAGGGCACGCTTGCTCAGCCAGCGGTCTTGCAGATGCTTTAAAAGCAGTTGAAAATTTTGTGGGAGGGAGCAAAGGCAAGGTGGGTCTTTATACATCATCAAGAGATGCAGGGGTCAGGGAGCTGAAGGTAACGTAGAGGCAAAACCTGAGTGTGTGACCATGAGGGACATAGGCTTAAAAATGTGTAGGAATGCAGGCTTCTTCACTTGCCTCACACAACCTGTTCATCGCAGCTCTGTGGTGAGTGCAGGGGAGCCCGAGTGTGACTAACGGCAGGCAGGGACTTTCGTTAGGAGGGCAGGGCAGCGACTCCGTGCACTGGGATGACTCATGCTGACCTTCCCCCGCCTGACTGCCGCCCACCTCTCTCCCACAGACCCGTTCAAGCCGCTGTTCATCCAGGATCTCTCCTTGGTATATTGTTTTCCCTCTCAGGTTATTGATCTTGTCTTTTTTAAGCACTGATACTCCAACATCATTCGCACCTTGTAGGCAGCATGCTGCAGGGGAGCCCTACCTGACCAGCTCCTGCTTCTTACTGAAGGAGCCAGGGAGACATCAACTTCTGGTCCCGCTGCGACCACATTTTCAAGTCCAACTATGGTCTGACTATAGTCCACAGGCAATATGTCTGTCTGACTTCTGTTGTAAAATGAACGAGCAAATAGTTCAGATCCAATTTTCACAGTCTTCTCCATAGCAGCCTTATTCCTTAGATGAAGGGAGCCTTGCTGTAATCACGTGTATGTGTAAGGCACTGAATCAACATTTCCAGATACTGTGTTGTAACAACATACGTTCATGGATACATATAAACATTGAAAGAAGAGACCCATTTAGGTTACAGAAGAATACATGCATTTAGGTATTTAAATATCCTTGCAAAATGAATCTCAGGGAATGCACAACAGTGTGACAGAAGAGACGAAAAACATCGAGTGCCTAAACAGGCTTTTGTGCTGCCGGGTCCTGCATTGATGTATGTGGATGTGCAATTTTATTTATTGGGAGTACTATTTACCTAATACTTAATTTTGATTATGAAAATGATAGAAAATACTTCCTCTAAGAATCCTGGGTACCTCTTGTCTGCACAAAGTATATATTCATTATATAAGTATTATGTTCCTTGTTACTGTAGACTATCATTACAATACTTTCAGTTCCTCCTACATTCCCAACTACAAAAAGAATACCGATAGCCAAGCCCCAAATATAAACCATCCTTTATCAATTCAGTAATGGAACAAAGCATTGCCCTTCCCTGAATCACATTCCTATACATCCTACTCCCTCTAACTGCCTGCAGCAATAGTGTGTGTGTTTATGTCTGTGCGTGAATATATGCCTACACTTAAAAATTGTCCTTGAATGTATACTCCATTCATGGTCTTCACAGACGCAATCAGCCCAGATACCAAGTAGAGCCTCTTCTGGCAGTACATTTGATGATAGAGAGGTCTGTTATCCACTGTCTCAGAATGTAAAAGTTGCCTGGGGAAGATTACAAAATGGCAGCACTGGAAAATCCTTCTGATGAACGTGAAAGACTGATTTTGCTTCAGAATTCTGAAAATATTTCACAACACGCACACGATGGAGAAATCCTGCTCCTTTAAGGAAGCAACATGGTGTTTGGTGATGCCAAAAGGGCAAACAATTCAATCCCACTGAATTGCAGGTAACGGTAGTACAATGCTTTTCCAAGGACAAACATGAGTCTTATAGGTCGTATGGTGGTGGAATAAGGAAACCTGTGAATTAGGGTTGCAGGTCTGCAATGCATTTCATGGAGATGCAACCAGGGAGGCTGGTAGAACTCCATGCAGAGGTGGATCTCCATCTCTTCAAAATTACAGCCTAAGTCCCTGAGGGAGGGATTTATCTCACCTGTTTTATCTATTTAAAAGAAATAGGTATTTAGTCCAACTGAGTCAGCAGAATGCCTTTGGTTATTCACAGAGAGTAAAACTATTATTGATGTCAACCTGAAACTGGACTGAGCTGAAAGTAATTTGTGATGGAACTCTCTGCTGCTGGGAGAGCCTATACTTAGTTTTCAGGCAACAACTGCTAAATGAGATAAACTCCTGCTGAAGGGAACTCAGATGAGAACTGATGGGAGCAGGATACCTGAGATCTTCTGGAAATCTTATCTAATATCTGGGGTCACCTCAGATGTCTAATCATCTTTGAAAACTGAGCTCTGAGCTCCTGTGCTTTCCATTTTTATTTGTTTCTTTAAAATGACTGGTTTTATGGGTGGGATTAAGTGACAGTGGTTGAGAGAGGCTGAAGATTTATGAACAGCTATGAAAAAGTTATGGGCTGTAGTGTTCTTGAGGTGGGGGGAGGCTACATTTGATGCTTCTACTTCTGTGCTTGTGATCATGTGTAAGTTCATTCAGAAGGCTGCAAATGAGAGCGTCAGTTTACAAGTCACCAGCCTGTGGGGTCAATTAACTGCCAATTAACTTCCATTTACTGCCAAACATGGTCTTGAAGCTGAAGATAAAAAATTGAAAGCCACTTTTAATTTTTGAAGAATTTTTAGTCCAATATCTGCAGATTTTCCTGCATTAGGAATTTGTAGCTGTGGTAGCAAACCGCTGAGCACTACTTCTCAAAAATACCATTGTTTGAGCTATTATTGATAATTGTTGAGTATTTAAAGTATGCTTAGCACCCGACAAACAATAAATACAGATATCGTCACCTGTAGATGACGCAAAGATAAGAAACCTAAGCAGTAAAAAAATTAAGCACCATTTTTAGTAAGGATCATGAATAGGATATGTACTCTCTCCTGGAGGATTTAATCCAGGAGCTACTTAGCCAGGCTGTTGTCTTGCACATGGCAGGTCCTTAGTGCAAGCAACGTGAGCCGCTTTCTTGCCCATGGAAAAAGAGAGACAACCTGGCAGCATAATGACCAAAGGGCCTATAGCCTTAATTTTAAAAGAGAGTGTTGGCTAAATTAAAAAACACTGCTATGTGCAGTCTGTCTGTTTAAGGTAACTGTGGTACCAGAGCATCAGTGACATTTCAGCCCACAGTTACAGCGAGGCAAAGATGCCGGTGAACTCTGCCATCATCCACCCTGGGTGACTGCTGAGGTGTCTGTGAAGGAGGCAGAGAGCTGGTACACATGTGGTTGGTGAGAGAAACCCGGGGTTGACTTATGAGGCAAAACCATGTAAACACTGAATATGAGGGAAAAAATGTGCAGCAAAACTCATATCCTGAGAGTCTCAGTCCTAAGTGGATCATTTGTTTATCCCGCCAGCCAAACCTGGCTCTGCAGCAAAGCAAGCCAAAGAATGTCTCCTTTATTGTTTCCATGATGCTTACTCATCTACAAGCCATTCCCCTTTTAGATTATTCTATTTTTAAGGCATAATTTCCATCTGTTCTTTGATCTTATACCACATAAGACATTTAGCTAATAACATCATCCATCAAATACCAACTTTCCTTTAGAGTTCAAACACAATCGACACAGGACCCCGTCCATCTGCTGGCCAGTGCCTCTGAACAGATCCAGCTTGTGAATGGCCAGCTATGTCGCCTATTTTTTAATTAACTGACTAAGGTCTGTGCTTCCCTTAACGCTGCAGGACGACTAGGGGGCACTCCAAAGGGAAGTGAAACGCACTCTTCTCCAGAAGTGGGGAAAAGGATTCGGTACATCCAGAGCTGTGATGTGCTTGTTGTAAATGGGGTTTTCCAGTGGATGGAGTCTGCCTTCAGACCCTCAGGGAACTGATTTTTGCATAAAAGATGCAATATTTATACAAAAGATTTGAGGGATAACTGTTTTCAAACCTGGCGTTCTTCAGAGGAAGGTGGGTAAAGCAGAAAGATGTTTGTTTGAAACATTAAATAGCTCTGCTTCTGTGAGCAAACTTCTGAGTTTATTTGAGAAAAACTTCAGAATTTCAGGGCAGGTTATCTGAAGCATTGGAATTGCAGATTTGCAGACAAGTATTTATACAGAAAATGCTTGTCTGCTCACCCAACTGGAGGGCCAGGGAATGTCAGATGATTTAGGTGACCAATTGTAGTGAAGCAGCACAGCTTGAATTAAGGATATCTGAGATCAATCACAGTTGAAAAAAAATCTAAGAAAAACCTGTCAGAAAAAAGGAGATTAATGAGTATTCCAGGGAAAAGGTAGTTTTTTTATGGATATTTTCCAAGTACAAACAGATATCAAATTTTTTAAATCATTACTTTTGGATTCTTCACTTAGCTCTGTTACCTTGCTTCTCAGTGGGTTGCTTTATCACGCACCCAGTGCGCTTGTTTAGGAAGGAATTTGATTCAGGATTTCTATTGCACTGGCTTACATATGCCACAGTGTATGTATCTCCAGATCCGAAACAATAACAACAACAAAAAAAGCGCCTACATTTCCTTCTATTTCCTGGCTTGCCAATAATAAGAAGTCCCTGCAGAGGGGAGCTTGGCTGGTGGTGTTTTGTGATTTCTCAGATAACAAGAGCTTCACATTTCTGTGGAATTCCCATTTGCCAGCGAGCTGCTGCTGCCGCTGCCCTGATTGATATATGACTGCAATGGCACTTTTCCATTTGACATTCCCTCTCTCTCTCTCTCTCTCCCGCTCCCTCTCTCTCTTAAACAACAGCCCTAACTTTTGTGTGTTGCAAATATAAAGGGCAAGCCATGTGACAGAGGGACAGAAGAACAAAAGCATTTGGAAGTAACAGGACCTCTTTTTAGCTCTCCAAAGAGTTTGAGGGGAGGAAGGAGCAGTGCATTTTTAAAGGTAAGCACGCAAATATGAGATTCCTACAGATTTTGACTATTACATTGACTTAAACTGAGTGCTTAATCTCCTTATCTGACAAACACATGTTCCTCTTGTACCATTTTTTGAATTAAAATGTGTTGCTGTGGAATGGGCACAGCTCTAGTACCTGTGTCTCCTTCTTATCCTTGTATTTTTAACTGTATCTCCTGGCTGAAGGATGCCTGTAGGTAGTCAAATAGCTAGCCCAGTCTGCTTCTGAGCAACTCGGTTAAACATCTATTCTTGTGAGCGTGCCGGGCTCACGTCTGCAGCTCGGCGCTGGTCCTAGCTGTATGGCTTTGGAGTGAATGGACGTGCTGGACTCTGCCCTGAATTCGTCGAGAGAGCGCCGGTATTGCCAGCACCCTCTTTGTCCCATTACAATAGGGCTCTATGAACACAGGCAAGCCTGCTAGTTTAAAGCTGGACTGTTTACTTTTATCACTACTTATGCATGCTGTTCGCTTGCCAGTCATCTGCCGGAGTGCTTAGAATAATTTGAAACAACAGGCAATATTTATTTCTGGCTTTGTGTGTCATGCCTCGCAGGAGCACTCTTAATTTGCACATTATTATTTATCCGAACTTCTGGGAAGCTTTACGATGGACTGGACAGCACTGGTTATGGATTAGGACAGATTTAATATGCACTCTTGATTGGCTGAAACCTATGAGGAAAGCCACGGTGTTTGCCTTCGCTGTAACGCCGAAGGGTATATTTAGTAGGTAGTCGACCCCGTCAGCGCGACACGTAATGCAGCGTGGCTGTGCAGTCGGTAGCTGACACGGGAGGATGCTGCAGGACCCCAGACCGCCTGCTGAAGGAGGGAGGGAGGCTCTCCTCGTTTCCTGGCAGATCATTTCACTGTGTATCAGCGTCAGAGGCACGAGCATAACTGTTCTCCGTGTCTTTGGGACAAAAGAAGAGTTTCACTGTATGAGCCCAGTGATAAAGTGTCAGTGTAGTGTAACTGCGAGGCGTGGGAACGGACATTGCCCCGAGAGAGCCCGGCTGAGGAAGAAAGCCCCGTCTCCCTGCTAGGATTCAGGTGAGTGAATTCATCCTATAAAAGTCCAAACTAATGGGTCCAGTAGCAAAAAAATAGAGTAACAAAGATGAACCGTGTGAAGAGCACTCTCAGTACTACTGCTGTAGGGTCAGTAAAGCAGGCTCACACAGAATGCGTGTTGGGGGGGGGTAATTTTCTTGTGGCAAACCTGAATTTGCAAGATGGTGTGTGTGGAGTGACTCTTGTAGGACTGTCAGGCAGATTTCTTATCCTACCCCTCAAGCTCATTTAAATTTCTCCCATAGCCTCTCCATAACACATCGTATTTGTTTCTGCCTGGGACAGATAGCATGACAAGTAACTTGTTAAGGTTTCTGCAGCTCTTTAAAGGTAAAAAAATGTTTCCTATATGCTAAATGTTACTAACAGTTCCTAAAGCTTTGTAACTGTCCCAGTGGCTGAGAGGTAAGAACTCTGCATATTGGAAAAGGACAGGCAAATGATTATTTAAAACCAACAGTGGAGACAAATTTACTTCTAATCTGTTCCTTATTGCAAAGTTATTTCCTAAGTGAAGCAACCCAGCTGCCTGGTGGGTTCAATAAATGCAGATGTAATACTCACAGTGCTGTTATTTGTCCCTCCTCAAAAGAACATCTACATTTTAGGACCTCTATTTTCCTTTTTCTTTTGAATTACTAATGATGTTCAGTTTTGCTTGGGCTGTGGGACCTTACTCATATCTGTGAGCAGTTATACACATGAATAATTCCCTCGACCTAAATAGGACTATTTGATGAGTAATTACTTACCAGCTTGAATCAATGCGACTTACATATACATTGACATGCTCTTGCTGGAATAATGAAATCTTATTTGCAATACTAGTATTATAAGAAGATGCATTAAGGTTTTCCAGTTAAAAGCAAATGTGGAAGGAATAGGTGTTTCAAACTTACAAAATAAAATGTGATTTGATTTAGTGAAGGGGTATAATTAGGGACTGCTGCTGATTACTCTAGTTACAAACACAGAGCTCTACCTGAAGGTGTCCCATGTAGGTTTCCTGGGCTTGCGCAGCACCTGGTTTCGATCAGATGCGTGTATGCTGATGATTCCCCATTGCAGAGCAGGATACTTGTTATGGACAGTCTTGTGTACACTTTGCAGTAGCAATATCCCAGGTAGCTACCTACGCATGGCTGATCTCCACAAAAGCCATCTGCCCCACCGGAACAGTCCCTCACATGCCATCGAAGCTTGTGAAAGCACCTGTATGTTCTTCCTTGCTTGAGTTGCCAGGATTGCAACCTCTTTTACTCAGGTGGGAGGGAAGTGAGCCACCTCCTTGGGGGACAGCATCGATGCCTGCGCTGACTCATTTGACCGGGAGTCCTTCTGGAGTCAGCTTCATTCCCCGTTTTCTCTGGGGCCGACTGTGTCCTCTTCATGGCTTATCTGCTCTCAGATGCACTAGGAAGTGCTCAAGGTTGTTCTTGGACCTTGAAGGGAGTTGACTCTCTAGGGTGCAAAGCTTGCATGAAGCCGCTGAGATATCTGTTTTTGCAACAAGTCTAGCAGATTATTTGTTTAACTGAAAGTAGAAGAAAAAAAACTCCTTTTTTTTTCCCAAGTACTACCATTGTAATTACAATTATAAATATTAGATAGTTACATTACAAATACTACTAATTCCTCTGCCTCTAATATCCTGCTGAGTATGAGGAGACACTTGTCTCTGTGACTTTTAGAAAAGTTTTGCTACATAAGACCCTGCCGCAGTCCCATGTTATTTGAGTAATCCACCTCTTGAGTGTGGCTGGAAGCGGCCACATCAAAGACTGACATAGAGACCCCGACCCCGTGGCAGGCAGCTACGGGGTAGCTTGCTGTGGTGAAGGATTTTTCCCTAACCCTACCAACTGAATTCTCAGAGTCCTGAGAGCTTTTAACCCTTCCAAAAACTCTTTAAAAATAAAACCCTTATGATTGTAAACCTCCCATACATAACAAGTCCTTTTGCTGAGCCCAGCTAAACTTTTGCCCTCCGTGATATCTTGTTCCACCGGATCGTTGTCGGTTGTGTAAACATGTGTTTCTTTTCATCAGTGTTAAATGTGCAGCCTCTCAGCTCCCCTGCCCTTCTCCACATCCTGGTATCTCGGGATGGGGTGAGTAGCTGTGCCCAGATTACCTCTTTTTCTGCTGTCTTGCTTCCCGCTCAACAGCCCTTTTTGCTGAAATTCAGCTCAATGGCAGGAGAAAGGTTCAGCTGGTGCCAGGTTAGTTTGGGTGCCTGAGTCTTCTTGGCCAAGAGCACCCCGCTATGCCCATGCTTCTGTGCATGCATATGAAGAGATGCTGCAGCCTCCACTGACTATGATCAGCTGTTATTTCCTTTTTATATGTGTCAGTGTGGAACATATTAAAATTTCTCAGTAGTGGTATGTTAGGAATCCCTCTGATGCCCCACCTCTAACTTAGCAGAACAATAAAAGCAAGGTTGTAGTAAGCCTTTGAGCAGCTGGCCGTCTATATATTCCTTCTTTTTTCACATAATCTAATTCAGACTATTATCCGGGTAGCAGTGGCACTACCACTTCCAGACACCATCAGTCCTTGTCCTGTTTGCTGGAATTTTGTTGCGTGGCACGGAGATCCTTTCTACCACAGATGAGCATAGCCTTTCTTCTGGTGTCAGGGTATCAAGCTGCTGGTGCCATGGAGACACCGGTCCTAGGAATTCCACCACATTGCTATTTTTCAGCTTCTCTTTGTTATTTTTCTGTTTGCATCAATCATTGTTACGGCTTACGCTTGTCACATTTACGTGCTTATTATTACTGAGCTGCAAACTGTGTCGCTCCAGCAGTGCGGAGGCAGCACAGGTTATGTTGCCCTTTAAGACATGTGAGTTGAGGATCTGAGTTAATGCCTCAGCTCTGGTTTGGCAAAGGTTAAGCATACCATGGCAGTGACAATCGCATTACTGTCATAGCAGCACGGCTCAAAGAGAGTGGGACCTAGGGGAACGCTGTTCCCCTTGTTAGAAGACATAAAATTGTTACCATGAGCCAAATATTTAGGTTCCCTAATTATCAGAGGCTGAGGTATATGAATGGGGATCTGTAATGTGCCTGTGTATAAAAGAAGAGAGGATTTTGCCCCGAGGGTCAGAAAAGAGGGAATATCCCCTTCAATCACGTGCTATCTCCAGCATGCGTAGCACTCTTTGCTGGTCCCAGTGGCAGGGTTGTCTTTCTTTAGTATTAAAGAATAAAAACCCCATTCCTACTCCCGCATCAATTGACAACTACAGTCCTTTGAGTTCTCTAGACAATACGTAAAAGACAGAGAACAAAAGCCACCCACCTGCTTGTAACACACTCCAACAGGTAGAGGACACATGCCCGAATGCCCTAGACCTCTCAGCAACTTGTAATTTGGCCAAGAGTCATTTTGCCTCATGTTGGGTCATAAGACTAAAGTAGAGGTAATTACTGAAGCAAATCCTATAGCTAATGCTTGGCTGGGAATATTTGCACTTTAGCCAGCAGCCACCTTACTGGTTTGCCTCCCGGGAGGGATGGGTGGCCTCACTTAGACAGCTCGGCTATGCGCCTGGTGCTTCACCGAGGAGCGATCCCATCCTGCACCCTCTGGATGAGCAAGTGGAAAATGGTATTCCTCTCAAGTCCTGTCCCAGACTCAAGACCATGACTACTCTGATATTTGGCGAGACACAAGAATTAAGAAAGAATCCAAGGCTGGCATCACCTCGCCATTAAATGGTTCTACTAGCTCATTAGAGAGAGATCCCATACATGCCCCTAATCAATCTATTTAAAGTTTCCTGGAAGCAGGAAAAGGAAAGAATAAAAATACAAGTGCTCTTTTGTCCACCAGTAGTTATTCTTTGCGAGTGTATTAAAAACCTTCTCTCCATGTTGGCCTGTGCCTGTCTGCTGGCAGGGTGCCAGCTTGCAGTACCCACTGGAGTTTGTTATTTCAACCGCCAAGCAGGAAGGCGCTGTTAGCTCCCCCTCTCCTACCTACCTGAAGGACTGGAAATATTCTTGGAAATTTCAAAAGGCGAGGGAAGCTCAGCCAGCTCAAGTGCTGTTCAGCTTAATTTGTTCCACCTCATGCACCGGGTCCCCTCTGCGTGAACACTTATGGAGGCCTTACATGAGCTGCTCCATCGGAGCCCAGGAACCAGTCCCCTGCGTGCTCAGCCCATGTGTGCTGATGCCCCCAGGGGTGCTTGCAGCAGTGTGGTCTTCTATTATATTTCCTGCCACTGCTACGTTGTTCCTTGTGCTTCAAATACCATGGTCTTCCTGTTTTTTCAGTCTGCTTACAGTCACGGGTGTTCATCTCCTGAAATATTAAAAGATTTAGCAAAGCCTCACAGTAGAAAATGATGCGCAGGGGTTTCTCTCAACTACCATCAGCCTGTTTGACATTTCTGACTGCTCGGAGGTAGTGTCCGTTTTCTCTTCTTGGTTTTTACGGGACAACGTTCTGCAGTCGCTGGCTGGCAGGCGGTAGGACAGAGCAGCCTCAGTAGGACCAGAAGATGTGCTTCCCTCCTGTGGACACCCAGACAAAGAGGCTTAAGTCCCTTCTTTTGAGCTTCTTTTCCTTTCTACCGCCTTTTTCCTTCCCCTCTCCTCTTGCCCACCAGCCGCTGCCAGCTCTGGCCAGGAGCGCACGTTATCAGTGCACCCTCCTCCCAGGAGGCACCAGCTGCCCTGCAACCTGCTGTGTAACGGGTGGATGGAGCTCCCACATAATGGGTGAGAAGATTCCCCTTGCTGTCAAAGGGGACAAGCTTCAGCACAGCTGGATGTCAGCAGGGCAAGCGCTCATTTGGCACAGTGAGGCCTCGGGGAAGCATTTCACTTATTTAGACCTGTAAGGATCTCACTCAAAATATTCAGTTTGGTATTCGCCCCGTCTCGGGAGGGGAAGAAACCTGTTGCAATGCTGGACGGAGGCATTTCACAAACAACTGGAGTTCCCTGTGTTCACCTGCTGCTTCCCGGCTGCCACATGGCCGCTCGGTGACTTTGTCAGGTGTTTTGAAAGGCGGCTGCGGAGCAGAGCAGAGCGAGGATTTTGATAGCATGTAAAGGAGGCCAGCCACTTCACTGCTGGAACAGAAATGGCCACGGTACAATAATGAGATGAGGAGACAACTACATTTATTCACAGAACTAAAACATACACTGGAGCTGATAAAGCCTCTGAGCTGATTCAACAGAAAGAAGGATCAGGCACAGCATCTTAGGTTGTCTCTCCTACTAGATAAACTGTTCTCTTAAATTGCTCAGACAGCCACTCGTATGACTTTGTCCCACAGCACACAGTACTTCCCAAGCGGTTCCCAGGCGCGGTGCAGGCGGTTGCGTGGGCTGGAGGCCATTTGAGTGCTGCGGAGCCTGGAGGAGGTCTGGGAACAGACCACACCACGCCATGTGGCTGCAGGGCTGGAGAGCCGCTGCAGGAGGGTTTAACGTCCCAGCGGAGATGTGGCCTTAGGGCAAGACTTGAGCTGTGGACGCGCAGAACAATGCGTGGCTTCGGGAGAGGGGTACCCCTTCACAAGGGTAGCCCTGGCAAAAGTGCAGTCCAGCTGCCACTGTCACCTGGGAGCTGTGGTCGAGTGCAGGGCAGCTCTGTACACAGGGACCCCCCAGCCGACCGTCCAGCTGAGGCCTTTGGCAACTCATTGCAGGAGGAGAAACAATGGTTCCCCGAGTTCCCTGAAAGCACGGATCCATTATTCAGAAATCCCAGTGATGGGTCGCCATGGGCCATGCTAGCACTGTGGCCAGGCGGTAGCAGCAGGGACACAGCAGGCCTACCCCGTGCGTGGGGCTGGGGGACTGGAGGTCGTTTCCAGCACAGACTGCTCCTCCGTGCCTTGCCATCCTCAGCCCCTTTCATGGCCCTTCTCGTGGCAGTGGGGAGTTTAACCCTGCAGAACAAACCCTGGTGTAACCTGACCGTGTAGTTTGCCCAACACAATCCTTTCCACTCCAGTCCAGATTTTGGACCGCAATACCCCCAAATCCTCATCTTTCTGGCATAAACTTTTCCAGGTTAGATAAAGTTCTTGAGAAATCCATTTTGGTCTCATAAGGTTCTTTCTGGCTTTTTTTTGTCAGAACTGCAGTGGCAAACTACACACACACACATATATATACACGTATATGGTTAGTGACAATTTTTAAGGCTGGAGTTTGGAGAAACTGAGTAGTCTTGTAACTCTTCTGTTTACATAACAAATTCAGAATGAGGGAACCACATGGTAGGATCCAAGTAATTGTGTTTACTAAATATGCACAGCATGCAAGGCCAGGCTTAGTTATATATACACACTGCTGCTCCAATGGGATTTTGGCAGCCTCCGAAACATAAAAGGCATTGAGTGACTTGAATTGTACCCTCATCATCAAGCAGGAGTCTCAAACATGGAAAATGCACAGCAAACAAAGGCCAAGCTGAACATACGTGCATGCCTAATTCAGGGGGCTCAGGAGCGGGGAACAGCTAAGTCAAAATACACCATAAATGAGCTTTTCCATTGCTCCCTTCCTACCTTCCAGGGTAAAAGCAGTGCAGATCCAATAGACCTTTGGAGAATTGCTCAGCTCTATTTTTTTCCAAGATACATAGCAAAAAGGGAATTTCTGTTTACGTTCTCACAAAGTGACCGGCT